>CM077099.1:30483584-30507058 GCA_039619505.1 Cimex hemipterus
AGAGAGAGAGAGAGAGAGAGAGAGAGAGAGAGAGAGAGAGAGAGAGATGTCATACAATGTATGAAATTTTGTAATCCGATAAACAATCAATTACAGAGAAGACGAATAGAGATAGCTTCAAAAATTAAATGTAAAGGTATACATTTGACTGTATAAAAAAGTAGTAAGATAGGTTGGTAGAAAAAAAGATGGATACATCGATTATATTGGCAGGAAGATATGTTAGAGTGATAGACAAGGACAATTTTAGATCTATATATATATATATATATATATATATATATATATATATATATACATAAATACTAGAAAGATAGATAAATAAACAGATACTACATTAGAAAGCTTGAAAAAACTATCAGTGTCATAGAGGAATTTAAAAAAAAGAAAAGAAAAATAGATAAGTGGATGTAAAAAAATATATATATATACAAAATAGTAGACAGATAAATAAATAGACTGGTAGATAGGTGGAAAGACGGATACATAGATTAGAAAGGATAGAATCGGTGTGATAGAGGGAGAAAAATTTAATAGACCGCTAGCGTCATATACTTGTTAATTCTCTTTTTATGAATACATTTAAGTCATTAAGGTTTTTTCTAAGTTGAGATAATAAGAAAGTCAGTGCCACGAGCGGTATTCGAACCCACGACCTTCGGCTTGATACGCCGCTACTCTGCACTTGACTTGCTTGCTTGTACTTGCACACTTGCTACTCCACTCGGGCACTAATTGGCATGTCAACCCCATCTGTTTTTTTATTTAAATTCTCCCTCCTTTTTTGTCATTATTCAAATGTCGTGTGATTCTCGGCGACAAACGAATGGCCACGAAGAGCTTTAGTGCAGTATACTTCATTTTAATTCGTTAGATTCACTATTTTTTCGTCGTCCGCTTGATCAACTAATATCATTAAATTATTTAAGGTTTTTTTAAGTTGAGGTAAAAACGAGAGTGTCACGAACGGAATTCGAACCTTCGACCTTTGACTTGATACGCTATACCACTTGAGCTTAAAAAAATGGTAGGGTTGAGATTGTAAGTTAGTGCACGAGTGGATCGAACACACCATGAAAAATAGTGAATTTATATAATTTATCATCTGATTTTTTTTTTACAGAATTCTTGATTTTGCTATGTGTAGCTTAAATTTACAAGACAAGATTGCTTATTTTATCATAAAGATACTTGATTAGCGTAATTTAAATTCTAAAGTTTTTCTATTCGATACTTTCCGGAAATGTGGCATAAAGACAGAGCAATACGTTCTCGCAGGCTCAATCTGCTCGTTGAAGCCGGATTGGAGATCAGCCAAGTCGTTTCGTCTTTTGTTCAACACATCAATCGTAAATTTCCCCAGTTGTTATGACACAATTCCCTTTTACGATCTTTATCGATGTTTTATCGGGAAAAATGTTGCCTTTTTTCTCTCGGACCGAACCTCTAAAAGGGAAGCTAGAACAAAGATAACATTGCTGTCCCTAGCTAGAAAGAATCGAAGAATATATGTTTTGTCGAAAAAAGAAACAATTGTGAAGGATCAAAGATAACTAAATAGATGATGATCATCAGCATATTTTATTTAAATCTCAATAATGGTTTACGTCAGATGCATTTCGACTTCTTTTCGTTTTCGTTGAGTCGTCTGTCGTCAATTGTCTTCTCCATAGGCGGAAAAGGAGAAAATCGATTAGGAGAAAGTCAGTATTATGCGCTGTTTAGTAACCGTACGGATGTCATCGTTTTGCGAAAGTAGTCCAACTTTTCAACCAGTTATGTATCGGCATTTGGAAATCCTTTTTATTTAAATAAATATTGGATAAATAAACTCTATGGAAGGACACGAATACCTCCGAGGGTGCTGGTCGAAGGGATTCCCCGTAAATTGAATATTTTATGGTAATCTGGTTTGAATATAATGCCCAATATAGCTAACCCAACGCTATTTCCATCCTTTCGAATTCCAAAACTTATACTTCGACTGAGTCGCCGAGTCTGTTTTTTCCGATTTGCAAGTAAGAAATTCGGAAACAAACATTTATCGAGTTGTATAAATGAATCAATTCTCATGAGAAAGTAATTAATTGGGTTTTGTTAGAAACTAGATATCGAGGACTTTTGCTTCCACTTTTAATTAGGCATTGACGGCCCTCTGGCACTAGATTACTTTTATGTCGTGCGATACATAGAAATGCCTTAATCTCCAGAATTCCAATTATTAACGTAAAAGGGTTATATTTATCCAAATTTATTAAGTATAAAAACATTTTTGTAATTTTTTTATTGCCTGCATTATACAACTGTACTATAATAATCATAAAACTAAATTATAATCTCCAGAATTCTAATTATTAACGTAAAAGTTATATTTATCCAAATTTATTAAGTATAAAAATGTTTTTATAATTTTTTTTATTTTCTGCGTACAACTGTACTATACTAATCACAAAACTAAATAGTAAACAGTAAAATGTGTTATCTTTACATTATATTTATATTTGCCAATAAAATATTACAATATTTTTCTAAACCGAAAGCAATAACTTGTAAGTAAAGCTTACAGTTCAACTTGGTTTTTATTTTCACATAAAATTTGTACATTAAAAATGAAAATAAAATAAAAAGAAAGGTGAATAATGTATTTTTCTTTCCTAGAGCAATTGGTAGGATTCCAGTTTTTATTGTACTATTCAACTGCGTCAGATAGTCTGGAGTTGATGAGAGAGGGAGGGCTGGTAGAGGGTAATGACTCGTATTCTCGTCGGATATCTACTATCTTGGGCGAACTAGTTCCCAAACATTTTATGACTTGATGAGGACCCGCAATAACTTTTCTGGTGAGGCATTACTCTCTTTTTCCCTCTTTTCTTTTTCTCTTTGGTGTAGAAACTTTCGAAAACATTTGGAATTTTGTCAACTCCCCTTAATCCCACGATTCGCCTGATGGTTAAAAGTAGTCTGTTTTTAACTAGGGTCGTATATCGTATTGGAACTTAAAGGGAACATAGACACCTTCGATTGATAGAAATATTTATTAAAATAACGCGAAAAAAGCTGTCCCGATTCCATATCCTGAAGTCATCTTTTAGGTGTCCAAAAACGAATCCGTCAAGTCTGTAATAGTGTAAACGCGTTAAAATCTAAATTAATCTGTGATTTATGTTGAAGTCTATTAAGATCTAATGATACATTTACGTTATTTGGAAAATTACTACTAATTAAACTCAGTCGTAGCTACGCAAGTATCATTAATCAAATTCAATATCGATAACATACATATGCCATCATCACATCACACAAAACATGTAACATATAAAACAATCGTCACGTCAAACATTTCTACATAGTATAACACTCAACTATTTGGCTTCCCTTTCCCTAATAATCTCCTTTGTTTAAATTTTTCTAGCATTGTATAAACTCATTTTTAATCTAAAATTTTCTAGCATTGTATAAATGCAGCTGTTTTATTTATTTATTTTTCAAATTATTTTTTTACTCTAAACTTTCTAGAATTATATAAATTCATTTTTCACATCCTACAAGTATTTGTAAAATTTAAACAATTTTTATAAGTCCCAGGCCCTGAAGACGATCTCAATAAAGATCGAAACGCGCACGATAAAGAAAATGTTTTTCTAAAACCTACATCACACCAGACCCCATCTCACGATATCGGAATAATGTTTTTCTCTTTCTCTTTTTCTCTCTCTCTCTCTCTCTCTCTCTCTCACTCACTCACTCACTCACTCACTCTCTGTCTCACACTCTCCCTCCCTCCCTCCCTCCCTCTCAATCTTTCTTTCTCTGTCTCACCCCTATATTTTCACTCTCATCCATGAAACCTCACTCTACTGGAATAAATGTAGTTAATAGTAGTAATTATTAGTAATATATATTAATTGTCGAAGGCAAATTTCTACGTAATGAATAATGAAGCTCTAACGTAGGATAGTATAGTACCAATAGATACCACAGATACGCATGATAGTGTTTTCATTTTAATAAAATATGTTGTTGATTAAATAAATCTTCACCATTTGAGTGGTGGAAAAAGTTATAAACACTGTCGAAAAATTCTTTCCATTCTCGTATACTCGCGTTAAGGCCAGTATTTGTATGCCGACTCATCAAAAGACTTTCTGATCTTCCTAGTTTCCAACCCTTTGACCCGGGGCTCTTTATTTACAAAGGGAAAATAATTCAAACACTTTGATCATTCCCACGGCCAAAAGGGAAAAGAAATGGGATTAATTTGTTGTTGAATAAATACCACATTCACGAGTGCAAAAACCCCTTGCATTGTGAATAGTCAAAATGTCAAATAATCAAGAATTACGAATAAAATATTTGTTTATACAATCAATGACAGAAATTTTGCAGTTTAAGTTTGTTTAATCATTTTCGTAATTTAGCTTATTGATCTAATAAAATTGTTAACACGAATATTATGTATAAAATAATGTTTAAATATAGATGGGCAACGGTTTGGGAGTCGAAATGGCGCTCATCACTGTAAGGTAAAGGTCGTCCCGGGTTCGAATCCAGCGGCCCGGCATTCGAACCCGACATACAAATCGGTTTTTTTTTTTTTTTTTTTTTCAAAAAACCGATACCCTGAGGGTTTATATGGCCCGTGCCGTTGCTAATCCTCGTAAGAATCAAATTAATTATGGTAAATTTACGGCAATATTATTACATAAAAAATACGATTCATTTATAGCAGCTTTTGCTGAGTCTGGTCATCAATTCTAAACAGAGGTTGTCTTATCATGCACATTTACTCGCACTTGCACATATAACACACACACACACACACACACACACACACACACACACCTCAAATCATTTTGAAATTATGGAGTCACTTTCAAGCTTTGTTATATGCTGAGAAACAGCGTTGGGCCATAGGCTATAGTAGATTTTATTAGTGTCCGTGCAACTAGGAGATAAGGATTATTAATGCAAACAGGCTTTAGCACTCTAACCCAACGATGAACTGACTGTTTTAGTACTTGAAATTTTAATATATTGCAACGCACCCACACATTAATTAAAAATAACTCTTATTTTGTGGGCATATTTTATTCCTATCGGCCAGACATTTATGTCCACAGTTTATCCACTTTACTACTTTTACACTCGTGCTTAACTCCCAAGATAAAATTATTAATGAAAGAATATCTCGATAAAATAATAAAATGTCGTACAAGAAATGGGGGATGGAACGTGGGTGATAGGGAAGGCTTTCAGAAACCCAGTGAAGGGTAGCACCTGTTGGTAGGGCTGACTACATATAACATTCCAGTACGGGTACGCATTTAGAATTCCTTTATGAATTCCTTCAGCATTGCAACACTCAGGAGTGAAAAAAAGAAATACAAATATTATATTTCTGCTTGTGTAAGTTTGTGCAACCCGATTTTCAATTTTCCAACATCTGTGTTTTCTTCTCTTTAATCATGTCCAGTATGGTTATAAATGTGTGGAGCTTAGTGAGCGTTACTTGATGATTATTTGGAGGTGGTGAGATGCGGTCTGGTGTGATGTAGGTTTTAGAAAAACATTTTATTTATCGCGCCAATATTTCGATCTTTATGAAGCTTTGAATATGAACAATAACAAAATTACCATGCCTTAAAAAATAGGGCCACTAGGAGAAAAGGGCGATCGTTGCTGCCTACTTTATATTTTTATGGATTGGCTGATTTATGTTTATGTTATGTTTTATGTTATTAAGTGTATGTTATTGTTATTTTATGTTTCTGTTTATGTTATTGATGTTTGCTACGTTTTCGTAGCAGTTACGTATGATCACTTATTGTTGTTGAAAAGAGTTAAGATTTTAAGGTTCCCATCAGCAATAAGCTTAGAAAAAATGTATAGCGGTACTTTAATTAAAACAATTAATTAAGGTTTTTAGTTGATATAAAAAATCAATGGCACGAACAGGATTCGAACCCGATGTTCGGATAGATACGCCGCTGCTCTAGCACTCTATCGTGGCCTCGATCCACTCGGACTTTAAATTCCCATCTCAACCCCACCTTTTGAATTTTCCCTCCATTTTGCCATTTTTTGTGCCATTAATGTTTTTATCTCAACTAAAAACCTTAATTAATTGTAGTGTATGAATTGGTCAAGCGGACTACAAAATTTAATTAAAACCGTGACAGTGGCATTTTTAGATTACTATTTTATATGAATGAAGCTTACAAGGATTGTACCATCATAAAGGAATATTACATGCCCTGGTTTCAGTGGACACAAAAGGGTTTTGGGTTGAAAGTCTTACGTATTAATGGCGCACTTAATATGAACGTCAGAGCGAGCCCTCTGGCTAAAAGAGAAGTGAGATTACTTAAATGCGCAACATAACGCGAATAGCCGAGATAGTTAAGATTTTTAAAATATTTTTTATTTAAATTTTAATTACTGGCCACCATTTTCCACACAAGAGTAACGGTGGAAAAGCCACACTCTCGGAAGAAGATAGTACAGTGATTCCATTGTCAACAGTAGTGTGCTCAGACCAATCCTCTACATCCTTTATACTTCAGATATTTCCACTAAATATACCACCCTACTTGTATCCTTCGCCGATGATACAGCTTTACTATGCTCCAAGAAGATCTACAGGAAAATATTTCATATTGTTCAGCAAATTGGGGTGGACAATGGAAAATGAAGATAAACGAAAACAAGCGCGTCCATGTCACATTTACACTCAAGCAAACGTCCTCTCACGATATACTATAACAACGTTCCTATCCCCAAATCCGACTACGTTCGCTACCTTGGGCTCCACCTAGACTCACGACTATCGTGCAATCAACATACAGGACTGACACGGCAAAACCTAAACAGGCGGTATGGTCTACTGCACAGACTTATAGGACGACAGTCTAAACTATCGACAAAAAACAAACTTAAAATTGATAAAACACTACAACCGATTTGTATGTACGGAATAGAACTGTGGGGAACCGCTACACCTTCCCATATCCAACGTCTCCAATCCTTTCAATCTAAAGTCCTCATATCCATTGTAAATACTCCTTGTTATGTCTCAAATGCTACCCTCCAAAACTACCTTCAAATTCCTTATATCCAAAAATTTATTCCCCCAAAATTTACCAAGTTTCACAAAAAGCTCTCCCGCCATCCAAATAGTCTTGCCCAAGCCCTGTCCGATAGAACCCATCCCTACAACCCCATAAGGCGCTTAAGAGGAAATGACTCCGTGACCTACTTTCTAAGTAAACTGTAGAAAAACATAAACAAAGTGAAGAGGGATGATAACATTGATTATTTTCTCCCCTCAATGTAAATAGTTGTACATAAGTTCATGTATCCGCAAATTACATATTATAAATAATAATTGTAGATTGTAATAAAAAATAAATAATAAATAAATTTTAATTTAGCGGTATGTACTTTAATTGTGTATATTATTTATTCTCGTCGTTTATGCCTATGGTCCGGACAAAGGAACAAACTTCTCACCTACACATAAATCAGCCAGCCCATAAAAATATAAAGTAGGCAGCAACGTTCGCCGTTTTCTCCTGCTGCCCTTATTTTTAAGGCATGGTAATTTTTTTTACGATGCTTAAATATTTATAAATGGCCAATAACTCCGTTACCAATCCATGAATATACACAACAAGATACACTATTCAGATATGACAAATAAATAAAAATAGGCTGTTTTATTACTCACAAAAGTCAAATATATAAATGCAAGTAAAAATAAATAGGGTATATGTTTTAAGATGGGATAAAAAATAAAATCAGCTTTTCATGATGACATAGACATTAACTGGCATAATTACGAAAACATTATGTAAAACACACTACAGGAAGGAAACCCTTTTTTCAGGATAAAAACAGCACAACTTTACATTTGTTAGACAACGGTGTCTTTTTTAATTAAATAAACATGACTTAGGACTTTGGAAAGATATGACATACTTGATAAAGTAATTATTTACATATAAAAATGCTCCGCAAGCTAAGTAAGTACTCGTATAAACTGATATTACGGAGTAATTTGGCACAGGTTTCATTTTGTCGTTGAATTAATTAATTACTCGAAGATTCAGATAGTGAAAACTCTTGTACTCAGTTTGTAGAATATTATAAAGATAGCTGGAACAGTAAATCGACTTAAACGATTCAAAATTAACGAATCCATTTGAAAATAGTATTCTCTGTTACAAGTACTAGTTAAATTATCGTGAAAAAAGCGTTGCGTGAAAATTATGAAATACTTAAATTTTAATTGATCAAGATAAATTTGAGGGTAGATAATCGTAATGTATTAAAGGAAACCAAAAAAAAAAAAAAAAAAAAAAAAAAAAAAAAAAAAAAAAAAAAAAAGTCAAATACTAAAAAGAGAAATGGAATGAAACAAATCACAAAACCCTTTAAATTCTCGACATTTCAAATCTAATAATCATGTGTGGTGTTTAGTGACCGTTAGTTAATGATTATTGTGTGAAATCGTGAGATGTAGTCTGGTGTGCTTAGGTTTTAGAAAAACATTTTCTTTATTGAGATCATCTTCAGGGCTCGATAAAGAATGAAACGGTGGCACGATAAAGAAAATGTTTTTCTAAAACCTACGCCACACCAGACCACATCTCACGATCTCCTAATAATCACGTTATCATTTGGAGTTAGTTATGTTGTAAAACTAAGAAAAAAAAAATGAAATGAAATCATTGAAATCTTACCTTTTTAATGCTTAACGTTAGATCGTTACCGATCATTTTGGCCTTTGTGGCGCCTCGCGATTTCAATGATGGTTTCACTGTCGCGCCTCACCTAGCTTATACTCTGACAAATAGCGAACGTGGCGATATGTCGGAAGGTGGCTAACTTGTAAGAACAAATGATCGAAAACAAGAATTTAAAAAGAAAAACCAAAATTTGTGTTAGGTTTTTTTAATATTGTTCTTTGCATAAACTAATATTTGATACAATTTATCGTTATGTAATGAATCATTAAAATCAAATTTACAAGGTTGTTTCAAAATGTTTTTGTTTGTTTCAGGTACGTGCTGATTCAATTACACTATCGGTAAGCTGTAAATTTTAATAGATTAACATTAATTTATGATTAAAAAATACGATTTTTGCTTACGTCTGCTTGACATTGCAGTTACTGAAAAATGGAGACGTATTGGTAATTTTTTTTATGACTAATAAACACTGTGTGGTTTGCGAATGTTGATCGACTGCGACTGTCCAGGCTTATGTCTCGTTAACATTTTACAAACGTATAATAAAACAAGACTGACAAAATAGCACACAGGCCAACTAATGACAAAGCAAGCGAGAATAGACGGACCAGGATGGTCGCAGATGATTAGGCTACATTTTTAAACGTAGACTTGTGGTATTACAGATATGAAAAAAGTCGCCTTTCTATTGCCATTAACCTCTGACGAATAACTATTTAAAATAGTGTTTAAAATATTTTATATCTATCATGAAATATTTCTTACATATCTTTTTTGGGATCATTTTTTAAAAATTCTTTCCTTTTATGTAAATATGTAGGTGTATATCTGGCAGTAAGAGGTATTCCATTAAAATTTATTGTTTGAATGATAGGTACATTAATGTTTAAGTCCAGCACACAAAAGTCTAATGGACGAACTCATTTCAATATAAGTAAGTATCCTTTTAAAATTGTTTTTTTAATTAAGAAATACATTATATATTAACCAAGGTCTGTACGAAGTGGAAATAATTAATGTCACTCTCGTTTCGATGACGGTTCAGTTCTCCGGAGGCCAATCATGTGTGTTTAGTAAGACCAAGTCAGTTTTTCAAGACGGGGGGAGATACTTAAATAAGATAAATGAATCCACGATTCCCACGAGCCGGGCATTTCTTTACTTCTCGTGTGTTCTTTGATATCCTACCATTTCCTTTCTTGAGCCCAGACGGACAATGGGTTGGGACATAACGGGCGAATACACTTCGGAATTGTGAAACTATCGCGATGGAGAGCCAGTAGGTCCTCTAGTAAAAAAAAAATCGTATTTGCGAAAGGAAAAGGGATATAAATCGTCATGTATTTGTTATAACTAAAAACGCTGGTTTGATAAAGAAGTAAGCATTGAAAACTCACGCTAAAACACATCTTATTATCATTTTCAATAATACATTCTAACGTAGGTTCCTTACAAAAATCACAATAAAAGTTGAAGTTGAATAAAAATTGATTTACACTGAAGATCGACTTTAAATTTCACGGGGTTAAATTATATTCACTTAGTTTTACGAACGCAAAGACAAACAGAACAAGCTCGGAATGTTTTTACGCTAACACAGTAGACATAACATCATCAACTTGTCTTACGCGCGTTTCCCAGGCAATTGAAATCTCGTCCTGTCCAAAAATCATATCTAACTCTAACTCTGACGGAATCATGGAAATTCAAATTACGATGTAACTAGCTGTTCCGTGGATAATTCAAAGTATCTGGATTCCTTTTGCAGCAAAGATTTGGCGTGAGAAAGGGATCTTTATCTTTCTTTCTAACCATGTGTTCTTTTTAGGACAGCTCGTTGAGATCATCCAACCTGGAATGAATTTAAGTTATATTCGAAATTGTCGTCGTCGATATATTTTAACAGTAGGTTTATTTTAAAGCTTTTTTTAAACATATATTTTTAAGTGTTTTGTTTAGCCCAATTATTCGTGAATCATATTTCGTATATTTAATGTTTTGTAGTTTCGAAATTGCCCGATTCAGCGTAGAATAATTATGAGATGTGGGAGGTGATGAACCCTTAAGGACATAGGTCAACCTGATCCGGCCATTCTCGCATGAATGTGTTCTACATATTGGCCAAATTTCAGTTCAATATGGAATAATTGAGAGACCACCTAGAAGTTATGTACGTGTAGTTTAAATATTTCTGATCATCCTGGTCCGTCCGCCCTCGCTTTGTTTTAGTGTTGTCCACATTAGCCCAAATACACATTAATATTGTATAATTGTGAGGTCTGCGAGATGATCCTTGATTGTTTCGATCGTCCTGGTTTGGTCGTTGTTGATTGTTTTGTCCGTATTAGCTAAAATACAGTTCACTGTGTGGTAATTGGTGACCTTTAATCGATATTTATTTAAAAATCGTGAGATGCGGTATGGTGTGATGAAAGTTTCAAGGCACTCTCAACACGACACGTAAGAATGGCATAATTACACTGTGAGCCCTGAAGGTGATCTCAATAAAGATCGAAACGTTGACCGATAAAGAAAACGTTTTCCTGAAATCTACATCACACCAGACCGCATCTCACGATTTCTAAATAAATACAGTTCAATATTGAATAATAAGGCCTGCATGGTGGTGGAAATTTTGGTTGATCATCTACGAACGTCCTAGATCATCCGTGATCCCTCGTTTTATTTAATCCACTTCAGCCAAAATATAGTTAAATAGGGAAAACATTAATGTTTGCGAGATGATGTAGGCTCGGAACTAGTTGGCAAGTTGTCATTTTTTATTTTATCCATATTATTCAAAATATATTTCTAAATAGGTAAATAGTTCGCAAGTTTCAAAATCTGTGGTCTGTGGTACAGCTGGCATCGAACCCAGGAACGCTGTGAGAACAGATGTAATCTTTTTCAAATAAACATAAAGCGTTGATATTCTGTTGAGGGTTGGAAAGTGATAGATGTGATGTTTTTACGTTTTAAGAATTTTCTTTAGGATTAGATATTAGCCATCGTTAAAGCACTAACCTATCTGTCCATTTGTTATAAAATTATAAATTTTAAATTGCGATGAGTTGATGCACCTATTAACTATCTTCGCAGTCTTTATTATATTTTGTCTTTTCCCTTTTTATATGTTGACTATGAACTCTTTGTTCCGCGTTATCGGTGGATTAAGTTAGGGTTTGTTTGTTGTATATTCTGGACAAACAAGCAGAGAGGAAAGCGCACAAAACATATTGTACCTGTGAAAATATTAATTTCATTACAATTAATTATGGTTGAATTTTGAAAAATGGCAAAAACGAACGTCCAAAAGGTGCTGTTGAGATAGGAAGTTGGTGTCCGACTGGATCGAGATCACGATACCTCAAATGGTAGAGCAGCAGTGTATCTAGCCGAAGATCATGGGTTCGAATACCATAGACTTTTTGTCTCAACTACAAACCTTAATTAATTGTAGAAGAAGTAATTTTTGTAGAAGAAAGGGTTAAAACGATGATTAAAACGATTTCTATTATAAAATAGAAACGTTTCCTGTCTCAAAATGGAATAAATCTCTGAAAATGAACACCTTATCTAGGGTTTTTGTATAAAGTGGGACAACGGGCATGTCAATAATTCAAAAAACCTGTTGGTTTCCGTTGCACCGGGCTATTTATAAATAAGCCGGTGGATGAATTTGTCATTTGGGGGCTGAAATATTTAGGATCTGCTGAGCTAAGGGAGGGTTCGATCGTACCTTTACCTATGACGGCTATGGGCGGGGGAAGGGTTCTCCATGGAATTTTTCTCAGGCCTCTGCGTTAGGCAGAAATCGATTATCAGATTTCACTGCTATTAATATTGGGCTTTCTTAAACAAATGACCTTTAACAAACCTTATAAATGAGTTTGTCCTTGTTTATCCTGAAGCAAAACTTTACATAAAACAATAATTAATTAAAATAATTAATATGGTCGATTATGAGCTCTTAACATGTATGGATGAATGTATTCACTATATTTTAGGGTAAATATTTCACTCATTGTTCACTGAGAACTTTTAAAAAAGTAAAAAACCTTTTTCCCGTTTCTTTGTTAGTTATCTTTTCCAATTTCGTTCGGTTTCTGAGGGTGTTTGTTTATAGGGTGAAATTAATATGTGGGAAATTTGTGGTGAACTGTTAATCTCCTTGAACATTTAGGTGTTGCGCCGTAACCATTCATCATTAGCGGAAACAAACAGTTAACAACATAAACCATCGATAATCCGGTCGGGTTACAAATGGAAACGGGCCGAGTCCAGAAGAGAGGAGATTCGTTTAATTTTTCATCCGTCCGGTCTATTGTGTCTGCCGGGTACACGGAAAACCCATTAATATAACACGGGAGGTCAGGGGGTTCTTCAGTACGAAATTGGGTCAATGTGTGAATCAAATTTGCGGGAGAGATAGAACTCAGAACCCTCGGTGGAACATTATTTAAAACAATTCGACAGAAGGTATATTTTTGATGCCGAAATAGAAGAAGGTTTCGTTTAAAAAAAATGTTGTCATTTCGCAAAAATAAATATGCTAATGTTACGTCATATTTTTCTTCTTCAAAGTATCGCATTTGCCGTTGTTGTCCCTCGTACTATTTTTATCTTTGATCATATCCACTTAAAGATAATTAGATTGTTTGATGTTTGACTTCCGTTACTCTACCTTATCAAGCATGTTTTTATATACATATATATAATTCTATAAATACCGTACAACATGATCCACACAATTTTCGAGGAATTCACATAATAATGGGAGAGAATTTAATAGAAATTAGAACGTTTAGCGTACCAATCGCCCCGCCCTTATTATCCGAGTCTCTTGATTATTCCACTTTCATTCGTAATCACATGAATTCAATTCAAGCATAATATTCGATTTTCGTCATTGAAAGGATTAACTGTTAGGAAAAGCTTCGAGGATTAGCTACAATAACCTTCTGCGGCATAGGGACACGTTAGGATGGATATACATGATAGGGTTATTTGTATATGCACGAAGATTATGGTTTGGCAAATTGACTTCCTTGTTATACCGGTGTCTCCTTCAGCGAACCTTTTCAAGTTACAAGAGCGATAGTAAAAAAAGGTTTATACAAAAAAGGCCATTTTAAAAGTGCTTCCTGCGGATTTTCTAGAGGGTTTTGCCTCCGAGGGTCTTGATAATTGAATTGGGGTGTAAAGGAATTATAAGAAACCTCTTTCTCTCGACCCGCCTTGCCGGCATGGTATTGCTTCATCAGTTAATAAATATTTACGTATTCAACCCTCTGTTTCTAATTACGGGGTTTTACGCATTATCCCTTCCACTTTAAAGTGAAAAGATAGATTTTGTTTGGAGAAGATACGGCTTTGTTTACGTCTTATTTTTTCAACAAGCGACTGTCATTTCTAAGCGTATTTCAAGTGCAATAAACATTTATCATTTACTCCGTAAACAGAGCTTTTTTTCTTGTGTTTTATGTAAAAGTTTTGATGGTAGGTATCTACACAAATGACTTTTCCAGTTTTTTCTATGATAAATTTGCTTATTTACATCTCCCTTGCAATTTTATTCAAATTTTCCACAAACAATTTAAAAGTAGAGGACATATATGAATAAAGAGAGCTTTAATAAATTCCAGTAAATTAATAGTATGTTCAATTAACCTTTTTTGCCGGCTGTTTTCTCTCGAATATTGCAATAACGTTCAAATGGATTTCGGAAGCAACGCAATCCCTTTTATAATTAAGAAAGGTTCAGTTTTCAATGTACTCCATTGTAGTGGAGGAATACATTTTCTCCAAGATGATTGCATTCTATGATTCGACGATCAGAGAATTAGCTCGAATTGTTCACGTAATACTCCATCAACATAAAATAATATGCAGACCGTTCACTACACGTTCATTTGCGTAGTTTATACCGTTAGTTAAAATAGGTTTTCCCCAGCCTTACAAGTTGACGATTTTTTTCTATATAAACGCCTGTTGTAATAATTATTATAATAACGATGCGACAACTTTGTTACAATCAGGAAACTGCCAGAGTCAATAATGGCCGCTATAGTTGGAGGTGGTAGTTGTCGGTGATCACGATAATGAGGGGAAGTCTGATTGGACCCTAATTATGGTATAATCCTCTGCTTTGCTAATCGCAGTTCCCTGGAAGTTAAATCGGGGTCGGGTGAGTATAAGAGATAAGTTGACGCTAGGAAGAGGGCTTGAAAATAGGAGTTGGGGTTTCTAAGGCGTTTTAATCGAAATGAACGATCGGAGATGCTAATTGTATTTGTTGAAAGCGAACCGGAGAAAGAATTGAAACTGAATTTTATAATTCATAACCCGGCCATGGGTGTCTATTGAAATTTTGATTGTACAAAACGGTTAGTTGGTTTCGCAAGCTGTAAATCATTTTTAAAAAATACCTATAATGTGTGAGGGGGAATATACATCGAATAACTTTTGTCTTAACTTTAAGTCAATTTGACGAAGTTACCGGTTAGATAAATTAGTAGATTGGTCAGACCCTAACCAACCCTAAAGCCGGAACGGGGCTGACCTGACAAACAGCATTAACCGACCGATCTTAAAATTGTTGGTAAAGTTTTAGAATGTTTATGTACTCATCAATTAATATCCATTTTACTTATTTCAGCATATTGTATCATATGTATTATTATTTTATTACATTATTTATTACTCTATTTTTGACCAATTAAGACTACTTTGATTCTAGAGTTGAATTAAATAATAAAATTAGCCATAGAAAGAGTATCATATTTATCATAGTATTATATTCACAATTTCTCGTTTTGGAACAGAAACTATTCCAACAAACCTGAATATGGTCGTCACTGATTTTCCTGTTCTACCTGGAATCGCTGTATTGGTTACCGCAACACACCACCAATAGCTAGCCTCTAATAGACTTGACAAAAATCACACAGAGCCACCAAAGATGGCGAAAGTTATAATGCGTATGGCGATCAACGCAGTAAGGATAATCAGTAACGACCAAATTACGGTTAATCACCGTACAGAGAAACTTCACAACAAACTTGACGTTTGTTAAAAATCAGAAACCAAAAAGTTCAGTTTTATACTGGTGATGACAGAAGTTTATAATAATTCAGACTACCAGTTTCTAGTTTCTCTAGCTAGTCAATTTTGACGGAAAAGAATATCGTAATGTTAACAACAAGAACACTGCTTACAGCCCGGGAACGAGGGTAAACCGCGTCCACATACAAAACACACTGACATTTGGTTGCCAGCTACCACCCTTAGGAAGGTTCTTGGGGGAAAACTCAGATCCTCATGTATTGGATATGGCGCCTCAGTGCAGACCAACTCCGCCACACCTCATACTATGTGGAGGCGAGGCGGCGTACACCACTGATGATTGATGAGGTGACCAGGCGCCCCGTCAGCACGCCACCACCAATACTCAGGGTTATGCGCCACCACCAAGGGCCTCGGAACCTGAAGATAAACGCATAGCAACGTATATAAAACGCCACATAATTCTCAACTGGAGAGGAATCCCCGAGTCGCGTTGGGTGTCCGTGAACCCTCCTGTGAGTGTACTGGAGGAAAACTGGGCTACGGTACTCCCGGGCCGCGAGGTAGTACAGGGACCCGAACTCTGGAATAGACATTGGGGAAGCTGTCTTATCACCTCGTGCATAATGTTGCGGTGCCTAGGACTGCCAGCTAGTAACTGGATGGTTACCGTGCTGGGCATCGCAGCGGGCCTACTCGAGGCTATACGGGATGAGGGAAGATGACCGGGTTGGCTGGGTGATCGTCCCCAAAGGTTGAGAATTGCCATTCACACGGTACAAACACATAATACAGACCAAACACACACAAATCAAAAAGAAAATGGAAAAAACGATTTAGGAGTAAAAGTACCTTCTCCGCCAAGCCCGGGCGCAACCAGATCAACCATACTCCCTATTATGCGATCTGGCACGCTCTGGAGTCGGTGTGGACGGAGGAAGGATCTGCCACGCCAAGCTATCAGTAAAAAACATGATAAAAGAAAGATAGCAGCGTTAGTGGGCCGGGTCGTCCGAGTCGTTTTTGCGTGTAAAGAGCACGATTCGTAGATGGCCCACCGAGAACTTGAGACGGAATCAAGGAATCGTCCTTACACTATTAAGAATAGGCCATACACGGTTAATACACAGGCACCTGCCTGCGCTTGGGCCAAAGCCGGCGCAGGTGTTCCTTATGCAGAGAAAGGTTGCTCCATGTGTCCCACATACTGGAAACATATCATGCCTTGGCTCCCTTGGCACAGGGAGCGTGTAGGCATGCCATCCAATCTGAAAATGGTACTCGTGCACTGCAGTGGTTTTCTGGGTCCCCTGTTCCGTTATTTGGGGAAATTGTTTTTATTGCGTATAATATATCTTGTGTTTGTGTCTATTTGTTTTATCTGAGTGCATGTATTTATTAGTGCGAGTGGCGAGGGCTAGTGATGAAATATAACATCATCATCGCCCGTCGAACGTTGAGGGCCTATGAGTGTATGTTCGGGGCCGATGGCGAAATATTTTCAAAAGTGCTCCATCGACCCCAATCTAGATTAGTTTGAATACAGGTCGGTTAAGGAATATCAAGTATTCCACCGTCCAAACGGAATGAGTGTACTGTATCGATGTATTTATGTGTATGAATGTAGTGTTTGAAAGGGTAAGTAGAATAAAGACTTAGTTGGGGGCTGAAATGAAGCCCCAGTCCAAAAAAATAAATAAAAAATATAAATCAAATAACACTGCTTTAGAATGCTTACGTAACGCGAATTAAATAAGAGCGACCTCAACGTTGAAATCGATTTGTCTCGGTTAGGAAAAAAATGAACTCGACAAAGCGGAATAAAAATAACCAACTGATATACCACAAATCGAAGGAGAAACATGATCGAACGAAAAAAAGGCTTAACGAACATCTAAAGTGTAAGCTCGTTCAGTCATAAATCATTACATATCCAGTGATTCGTAAAATTATTAAAATAAGTTGAAGCTATAAAAACAAAAGCGGTTCGATCAGACAGTTTCAATCAAAACAGTAAATTATTAGAATAATTTGTATAAAAATATTTACGAATTTTCAATTAAACTGAATATGGACATTTATAATTTATTCTTATTCTATTAATTTTAAGTAAATTCGTTTATAAATAAATTATTCTTGTTAGTTGGATAAAACAAAATAGTTAATCCTCATTTTTAATAACGGATTTTCTTAGTGAGGTAAACATAAAGATTACTTATTTTATAAACAAACACCCTTTTTCGTCTTTCCGCCATTTTAATTCAGTAGTATTCTCTTTAGCCGCAGTATTGTGACACTTGCAATTGGATGTCGCAGAGACAGGTTGGCGTTACGTAGATTTGGTCTCCCGGGCTTTAGCCCGATTCCGTTCAGCGACAGACACTAAGGGAGGACAGAAATAATCATTTCTGCAGGAACCCTTTCGAAAGTGCCCGCCAGAACCTAAATGAAGTTCAAGTTGCTTTGGCAAGGCCGTTATAGTACTAATGATACGTAATGGTTTGTGGGAAATTGGCCTCACACCGTATGCTTCTTTGAGACGACCTGCAGTAACAGCTGGACATCAGCAACTCAGAAGAATATTGAAGTGAGCAACTCGAAGAGAACCAATTAATTCCACATTTACAGTGGAGTACGAACTGGACTACATATTGTCGAAGATAACCTCCACCTTAGTCCGATATGTCCAAGAAATTATCCAGAAATACGTCCCTCAAACTAGGGATCTCATTGGCAGGAATTTAAATATCTCGACGACAATGCCAGAACTAATAGCCCCTTCGCACATTGGGAATGGGTTGGAGAGGTTTTTCGATCACCATCCAACCAGTTGACCTGCTACAGCTGAGTGCAGTGTTATAACGTCTAAGGATATAGCCTTATGAAGCCTTATGAAATTAGTGACAGGCTTTTTAACAGTATGCCTAAAATGCTCACAGAGGTTTTAGCTAGCAGAGAACATTAAAACCCGTATTAATCGTTTAAAACAAGTATTGCGTCCAACAAACAAAATTATGGAATTAAAACCTTTTATTTGTTATTTTTCAAAATCTCTAAATTAATTTTTGCTTCAGAAAAAACATAATGATTTATGATAAATTTTAATGCAATTTATAATAAAAATAAAAGGAAAATGCTAGAGAAAGTAAATACTACAAAATTGGCAATATCCCTGTTAGTTTGTGAGCAGTGTATAATAATCCGTAATTATACAACGCCATATTAAGTAAAAGATTATACTCTTTACATTTATATTTTATTTTAGACATAGATTAGAAGGACCTTGTACATACGAATTTTCTTTAAAATTGTATCATGAAAAAAGGAAAAGATATGCAAAAGAAATTCTTCTAAGAGATCTTACTAGCCTACTATTTATTACATTTCATTTGTATTTCTATGTGATACTCTGAAAATGTTATTAACTCTCGTTTGTTGGTATTATTTCTGCTCACCGTAAAGATCCAGCTCATAAACGAACGCAAACTTGCCTTGAATCTATAAACGGTTAATGGTGATAAATAAAAACCTAAATTGCTTGTTCTTCTGTCAACTTGATTCGGCCGTTGACCCAAATTTGCTCCAAAATGAAATCAATATCACCAGTTCTAACTATAGTTGGCCATTCTCCGCTGTAAACATTTACGTTCCTGCCACTTGATGAAATACGGTTTAAGATCGCAATCGCATAATAGAGCTTGCACATTCGGAAATTTATAGTTCATTAAACATTTCCCTTATCAGAATTGTAGTGCTGTAAGTATGAGGTGAAAAACTATTAGAAACCATCGTCGTTAACGCTTCTGCAGACTGTTTTATCTTTAATTAGAATGTCACAGTTATTTCAACCACTATAGACTAAATTTTAATAACTTCCCCAATTTCTGAGAGTAATCTCTCCGCGGTAAGGCGAGTTCTCAAACTGCTCCAATCTCTGCCCCGGGGACGTTTGTAAATTAAACGAAGGCACGGCAAGTTAGTTGGATGTGTATCTTTCGGTTTAACATTCGAAACAATGGTGGACGTATTTTTATAGCAAAAACATAAAACTAAAGCTTCATAACGTAACGATGTGATTTTTGTTTTACAACAGCATAAGTCAAGTTGAATATTTAATGTGTCCCTAATTAAATAGAGTTATCGAACGCCCAACAGTTTCCAGGCATACGTCAGTAGTTCACAAAAATTCCTATCCTATTTATTTCGTTAATTTAAAAACTTGTTACATAATCAAACCTATCTTCACACACACATACATGTAAATTGACTAATTGCTGTAGTTGGCGAGATATTCCCACCTCACTCAGCTGAGTTGAATTACCTGAGGATGATGTGGTAGCGGCAAAGTAATACTATTTTTTCTCCAAGGTTTCATTTATCGCTATCACAAGCATGTTTTAAACCTAAGATAACTTTTGATAATCAAAAACACACACTCAAAAAAACAAAATTAAAAACTTCCCATATTCCCACATCTAGCCTGTTGAATTGAACTAACTGCCTGACGATCTTTATCGTCCGGACACATTTTCTGGATGATGCCTTAGACACCTGGTGTGTACCCAAGGATGATTATATTTGAATGGATCGTCAAATCACTTGATTAGTGAGGTAACGACATCCTAACCAGGTTCAGAAGTGCCTCCAAAGAACCCATCCATACATATACCTTTAAAAATACAATTTTGTCCCTTCTAGCAGCTGCCTTTACTTACCCCGGCTATGATCAGCTGCAATCTTCCTGCTAAGGTAAAATTTTTATCAAATACCTTCGGCTATGAAGGTGCTGTATGTGCTAAAAGTGTCTGCCTATTAAAACCAACGATCCTAGGACGTTTAGTACGTTAAGAAGTTTCAATCATGTTCATGAAACTTGCAGTCTGGAAGAAGAAATCTCAAATTTTAATAGTAGTAGCCGTACAGTAAGGCTAGTTTGATGGTTCGGACGAGGTGTAAACCATTTTACAATAAGTTCTGGAATTTAAACTCCAATCAAGTTCCAAAGGCTAAGGCAGGATTTGAACCCAGAAGGCGTTGTCATTCGTCCACCGCGGTTCTATGATTTAGCACTATGTCTCATGTGAAAGTCGACCTATAAGCCGAGTTAAATGCGACCTCTATTATTAACTGAAAGGTGATGGAATGAAGTTTTATAATCATGAATGTGTTTTTTCCATCCGTTCCTTGTAAAAATAAACCTCAGATCTTTATTTGTATGATGACTTCTCCAATCATCGCGGACTATTTATGCTCGGTGGTTTAGTCAAAATAAGTTCGTAATACTGTAGATTCCTCATTGTTTGGAAAGTTGAAGCCATATTCTTAACGTAACATACTGTTACTCGAAACATTTATACCAATAGCATAAAGGGAGCGTCGGTAGCCGCAACGGTTTAGGCGTTGACATGGCGTTCATCACTGTAAGGTAAAGATCCCGGGTTCGAATCCAGCGGCCGTGCATTCAAACCCTACATACTTACAAATGAGCTTTTTTCAAAAACACCGGCACCCTGAGGGTTTATGTGACATCTACTGTTGCGAACCCTCGTTAAAAAATAAATAAGAAATAAACAAATAAAATAAAAATAAATAAGTGTAACCAAGTAATAAACCCCCAGTACAATAACCGGTCATTGCGGTCTGTCTAATCTCGTTGGTTTGAACTTAAAAACCTACAGGTTCATCATCTTGCATTTCCCATCACGATGTTATTATCTTTTAAACCTTTTAGAGTAATAATAATTATTGTTAATGTTTTTCCGCACAAACTATATTTAATTAAAGATTATTTCGACATCGTGAGAAGTGGTCTGGTGTGGAGGACTGTCTGGCGATCTCCAAATAATGATTAACTAACGGTCATTAAGCACCACACATTTAATTAAAGTTTCTTTTTGAATCGCTAAATATGACAAGTGATTGTCCTAAAAGAGTCTTGTTCATTGTTCATTAGCTTAGAATTGGTAAAGAAATCGATCCGTTAGTTTTTAATTGCTAGCATGTTCATTAATTTTATGATCTCGCGCCCAGCGTACATTTTTATAATTTGAAATAATACCGTACTTGCATGGGACTATTATATTTTACGAATTGCGAAGTGTATTGAACCGGCATTATTTTCTTGTGTATAATTTCTTGAATATGGGTGTTTCTTTGTAAAGCCGAGTAAACACAAAGTAAACTTTTGTTGCCCGAGGGCATCACGTCCCACGTCCACACTGAAGCCATTGAAGTCTTGAGCAACTTAAAGGGAAAAATTCATGAAGCGAGCCTTTGATTCAAGCGATTTTGTCATTTGACAAACGCATAAAGTGAAAATTGTCAAAATGCTGAACTTTCCCCACTGTATTTCCTGTTTTATCAATGAAAGCGTATTGATCTTAGATTGTTATTTAGAGATAAAAGTACGAAATATGTTTAAAAATAAAAGAGTGTGAAAAAACATGCTATTCGAACCTAAACCGACAGAAGAACAAGAAATATTTGATAATATTTACATATATACAGATTGCAACCTGACTCTTTTTACATTTGCGTTAGAAGTGCGAAAGACATTGGAATTTAAACCTTCTACAACCTTACTATTTTAATCATTTTGTATTGTTGAGCCTGTTACTGCGTTTAGCGGGGAAAACCGATTATAAAAAAACCTGCTGTCAGAGTAAACCGACAACCTCCTATAACAGGAAATGTGCTTTCGTATGTATTGGATATAAATTTTTAATTAATAAACCATGAAAAATATCAAGAAAAAGGGCTCCTTTTTTCTTGATACGAAGCCAAAAAAGTCCTTTTTTCAAATTGTTTACACGTCATTTGTGAAGTACAATGCGGTTTCGAGATATATTAGAAAGGGCGACTCCCTCTCATTACGTTTTTGTCGTCCGGGAAGTGTCTTGGCTCCGTCCAAAACCCAAGTCGCCCTCTTCCTTTCTTCTTTCAATTGGAGCTTCCTCTAATGACCATAATTCGATTTGGCGACTCGTTTTTGAATCCGGCGACAAACCAGTTCATAATTTCTATTTCTTACTCGGCTTTAATACAAAATTAAAAAACAAAAAATCTTTTATATTTGGGTGTTGAAGCGGTCAAGAAGGCACATGGGAGATCTGGCTCGATAATCTTTTTTTAAATTGAACATCCAGCCGCATTCTCAAGGACCGTCCTCGAAGCCATTCGATTCAAGGCTGTAGTGCATGGAATTTTTCTGACAAAACCATCATTGACGATTAAAGGAATATTTCAATAATATTAACCATTCCGTTCCAGTAATCCATCCACATTTAACCATATTTAAATATGGAAAAACAACGATCTCGCTTTATGACTACAAAATGTATTCTTTTATTTAATTTTTTTTTTCAACAGTAAACAATAAAACTCGACTACCAGTAAAGTAGATCATCACTGGTTAAACACTACTACGTATTAAATTAATTATTATTTTTATCTAAGGTTTTTAGTTCAGATGAAAAATTAGTGTCCCGCACGGGATTCGAACCAACGACTTTCGGCTCAATATCCCGCCGCTTTAACAACTTGAACTATCGTGTCTTTGTGTCTTTTACGAATATACACTTCGTCTTTACACTGAAGTCTCTCTGTCTCTCTGTCTCTCTCTCTCTCTCTCTCTCTCTCTCTCTCTCTCTCTCTCTCTCT
>CM077099.1:30511084-30525394 GCA_039619505.1 Cimex hemipterus
GTCCTGATGAGAGTGCTCATTTTTTTTCTTTCCCAACCTAACCTGATTTGGCTGGTTTTTACCAATCGAAGGCCCTTGTGGGATCAGGAAAGCTCTCAAACACATGTTTTATCTGTCTGCGAAGCGATGAAAGTGTAGTTTGATCGTCGCCTTGGTCCTGTTTTTAGACCCGTATAGGGCCTTATTGCAATCATTTTAGTTCCCCCACGAACAGTGTAGACGGTAATATAATATAGTACTAATTCAATATTGTACCAGTATTTAACGAATCAGGGTGGACGACGATGATTTTGCACCTCGTCAATACTAAGGTGTGCTCCACAATGATTGTACAAATGGATTGTTGAAAATCTCTTATCAATATATTTTTTAGCATTGTATGATAGGTAAATTAATTTGAGTAGGTTATTTTTTCAAGCCATTTTTTGCTTGCGGAGGGAGGTCTCATACCAGCATGGTTGTTGTACCGTGTGAAAAAACTCAACTTTTTCTACCTGGTGCGATAAACCTTATCTGTTTCTCGACGGACGAACCAAACTGTTTGACTTTTAGGTATTTTCAGAGATAGTGTTTGCACCGTTGCGCTTGTGCCGGGAACACGTCCTAAAAAAGAGCTTTCGAGCACTCATCGGGCCAACTCGTTAGAATCGTTTATTCGCCCCGCCCGCTTCAATGGTCCCGAATGTGAAAACTACTGTGTAGGAGAGGGTTTAAGTTGTTCGGACCGGCTCAGTGCTGAAAGGGATTAAGGCCAGGCCTAGAAGCCGATTAGAGCATGAATATGCAAGGGTGGTTCACCCTTCTCGGACCTTAACTCGCCATGGGGGAGACTTTGGCCGTTAGTGCGGTTGGCCGACGCCTTAGAACGAAGTCCCTTCTTTGAAGACGTTCATCGGATCACCTATAGTTACATAATCCATGTGTTTCTATTAAAACTGCCGATAATTTAATCTTAACACATAATTCACCTGACAAATTTACTCTCAATTATTATTAAAAAATTAAGGTAATTTCACTACGGGAGGATATTTAACAGGGTTGTTTTTAACTACCATACTAATATAAGTCCTATTATTGAATGATGCACTTCCAGTTTATAATTGGCTATAATCCTATCAAGCAGAGGATTTCCCTGCGGTAATTAGCCATTTGTTGTTTCCACCAGATGCCTTTGTCGAAGAAAAAGCTGAGTATTTATTCTACAGTCATTAGATTACTAGGCTTTGTGTATTGCTATCCGGTTAACAGATAGCAATTTATTTGACCTCCCGTTTTTAACTCCACTTTTCGTTCGGTAAACGGATTTATTATCTCTTACATCGTAGAATTCAAGCTAATTGACTAACAAAAATTTAAATAAAAAAAAAAAGACAAAATAAAATAACAATGATCTCGCGGTGTTGTAACCCCAAAAAAGGGGGGTTTCGCATAACCAAATTAAAAAAGAACAAAAAAGCAAGATTCTAAAAAGAAATTACGTTAAATTTCAAACAGAAGAAGTCATATAGAAGTATGGGCGAATGACGCATACCAGACTAAGCATTTCCTCCATCACAGTCACTCATGAACTATAAGGGGAAGAATTCGTTTTCCAAAAAAGAAAGACCTTCATAAGACGATTTTTCTTGCAACAACAATACATTTTACGCCATTTTCAAAATATATGATAACTATTGTTACACAATGTAATAAGAATAAATTAACTAAAAGGTAGATGTAAAACGTAAAAAGCAGTAATATATAAAATAGCAAAAAATAAACAGAAAATGTTTGCCATATATCTGTCTAATGCACACAATTATTTGTAAATTATTTTGACGAAGTATATTGTATAATTGCAAATAAATACAAAATAATATTAGTAGTAATAATAATAAAGTTGAATTCAGATATCGGGAGATGCGGTCTGGTGAGATGTAGGTTTCGGAAAAACATTTTCTTTATCGTGCCACGTTTCGAACTTTATTGAGTTCATCTTCAGGTCCTGGGATTTATAAACACTGTATAAATTCTACATATACATGCAGGATGTGAAAAAATAAATTAAAAAATGAATTTATCCAATGGTAGAAAATTTTAGATAAAAAAACTGAAATCGTACAATCGTATAAAATTTTAGATAAAAAAAACGAAATTATACAATACTACACATTTTCTTTTTTCGTGCCACGTGTAGATCTTTATTGAGCTCATCTTCAGGGCCAGGGATTTACAAAAATTGTTAAACTTTAACAAATACACGTAGGATGTAGAAAAAAGTGAATTTACACAATGCAAAAAATTATGCATATATATTTTTTTTATCTTTGTTTAATCAAAGTATTTCTACTCACTCAAAGTGTTGATTTTTTGCGTAAATACTCTTTTTCCACATAATATTATACACAGAACAAAACGTTTTAGAAATTGTTTACATGAACAGAGATAAACCCATCATCAATTACTGAACAGACAGTCGCACTGTTACGTCACACCAGACGGCATCTCACGATATATGAATAATTATCGACTAACGGTCAGAAAAAAGTACAATATATTATAAAACTTTTAAAGGCGATACATTCGTTTTTCAAAGGTGTTTTTAAAAGTGTAGAACGATTCATTTTCAACCCCTTGATCCTGTGGTATGCGAGTATTCAAATTTTCCATATAGTCTCTTACACTTTTTTCAGATCAAAGTAAACAGCTAAACCATGCTTCCTTTTCAAAGAGAGTATTATGAATAAGACTTTCATGAAGAACGATATTTCCAGATAGAAAATTTTTTTTCTTGAACCAGTACTGGATAAGTTTTATCTCAGTATCCCAATTTAGCCCTATGCTACTAACTTCCCAAGAGTTAAATTTATAACGGAAATTTCGAACGAAAGGGTTCATGTTAATTGCGGATTATGTGGTAAAAAGTAACAGTTATGTCTGCCACTGACACGTGTCACTTATTGAGTCAGGCGATGAAAAGAAAATGACGAGCTGTTTGTGATCGGTCGAGGGTGCTCAAATTTACCGGCACACCCTCTGAAATCCCTCTGTCGGAGGGCGGTTCACTCGTTTGGTGAAACTCATCAAGTCAAGCGATCGTCATGTCATATACCATATTACGATGGCCTCTGTCTACAACTCTGGCTACATTGACACAATGGAGGAATTTAAAGCGACGTAATTTTCAACCTTTTCCTTCTTTTTTTGTTCTTTTTAAGTTTAGGACGCAACAAATCGGCTTTGTTTATGAAGCGTTTATAATAGAAAAATTCAAAATAATTATAGTTTATAACTTTAGTAAATTCACTTGGAAATTTGGATGAATGTTTATATAACGAAATTTTCTCGCAAGAGAAATGGCTTAGATAATAGGTTGCGCTATGTCGTTGTCCATATTAATCTGAATTTGTTTAAATTAAGGTTTTATGTATTTAAACAAAAAGAAAACATAAAATTTTAGAATTTGTTCGGATGGAGTAGTGTTCTATCATTTATTTGCAAAGGTCGGAAAAAGTTAATTTTTTATGTAATAAAGCATTACAAAAACTCTGCCATTTCTGTTTTGTATTTGATGCCAATTGCACACATTTCTTCATTTATTATTATTGTATTATTTTTGAATTGTTGTCATTTTATTTTGTTCCTCGGTTTTAAGACGCATGGAAAGTTTCGTCCATCTTCCGTCTTACTTAGGCCAAAGGATTTTCTTAAATGTTTACTCCGGACTTGGAGACAGTACTTGATGTAATTAAAATGGGCTTGCAACATTCATTTACATACATAAATTACTACTTTCTGTTTCAGTTCTAGCTATTTGGATTAGTAGGGCTGAATGAGAGCACAATGAAACCGCCCTCCCTCTCTTCCAATTACCTGTATTTTTCCTTGGCATTAACTTTAATCTTGTCACGTTTTAAACCGCACCCTCGCCGTTTCGCCGCCTCATTAAATCTCCCGTTCGCATTAGAATTTATTTCGTTCTCTTTTAAATTACGTAGAGCCAAGTCTCGTGAATTGGAAATTTTAAGGCCGGCAGCGTGATATGTGAAAAACAGGGTTTTAAAAAAATCGTATCCCAAAATATTGACATCCTAGGCCCATGATGCAATCTGAGCTCGTACAGACTAGCATGTTGGTCTTTTTGCAGTACATAAACATTTAAAAAAAATTGGATTTTGAAATATAAATGTTTTATGTTGTAGATGTTTTGAAATTTCGAAAAAACCTTCTAAATAAAAGGGATAATTTTGAGAAAAACTACACCTGGTTAATTTCTTCTGTAAAATTTCCATTTCGCACTCTTGTATTTTCACAACTTCCTGGAAAGCCTTGAACGTGGATATGTATTACTTAAGTCCCCGAACCTGACCCTAACTAATATAACCCTAGTTAACCTAAATTAACCCATTCTTAAACTTAACTCCAAGCCAACCTAACCTAACTACGTCCGATTGTGTGTTTGTTTTTCTTATGATATTCGCCTAGTACATCGATTCTTTACGGGAATTAAACGCATTTCTAAAAAAATAAAAGATTTTTGTCTATTAAAAAACAGTAAAAAATAGATGGCCATTGTTGTGTTTTAAGGATTAACAAAGGGGACGTCGGTGGCCGCAACAGTGCGTTGACACGGCGCTCATCACTGTTAGGACCCGACATACTTGCAAATGGGATTTTTTTTTTAATCACAAACATATACAAAAAAAAAGTATTAACAAATCGATATTTCAAAATTTCACATCCAAGTCACATGTACGAAGTTGTTGTGAATTACTGACCAATTACCTCCAAATGAGGTTTTTGAGGTTATATAAAAAACAGTTGAAAATATCTACAAAAACTTATCGGTGGGTTTAACAAACAAACTTGGTACTTAAAATACCGATCGACATCAAGTTCCATCCTGCGACTACATTAAGTATTTGGAGTGCTTAGTCAATTTGCTCGAACTGAATCTTTTTATCATAGCTATGAACATCTTTGTATGTTTTAAAAAAATCGACATTTCAAAAGTTTGACATCGCAGGGATACGAAACTCTTTTATAATTTAAAAAGTTGAGATACATCGGTGATGAAAAATCCTCAAACATAATTTCGCTGCGTTTTAGAATAAACAATTAACATTTCAAAAGTTTGACACGAAATTGCAGATACTACTTTGATTGTTAAGTGTTGTTTAGCCAATTTGCTGGAACTATATATTTTTCACATAAAGATTCAGATATAGATGATTAGCCTTAAATAATTACTTAGTGTTTGTTTTATTTGTGGATGAGGCCACGTGGGATAAAGAAAACAACCTTGCTTCCTCTGTCAAGTTTTCGGCCGTCTATGACGCCTTCATCAGTACTTCTGAAGGCAAATTGACAAAATAATTTTGTAATCTTAATATTAATTTTGTGAATTTTGCTGCAAAAGTCCTGATGAAGTTGATGCCCGAGTGGATCGAGGTCACGATAGCTCAAGTGTTACGGCAGCGGCGTATCTAGTCGAAGATCGTGGGTTCGAATCCCGCTCGAGCCATTGACTTTTTTATCTCAACTAAAAATCTTAATTAATTGTAATTTATACTAAATGACAAATGTGTTAATAAATAAAAAAAATTGATATTTCAAAAGTTTGACTTGATGTCACCGCTACTGTTGATAATTTAGGACTGCTGGGTCAATTTGATCTTGGACTTTAAAATCACGAAAATGTTGAAAAATATCGTTGCTGAAAGTATCCTACCCAAAATCATCCATGTTTTTATACAAATACAAATTATACTTTAAAAAATTATTTTGACATTTCAATTCTATTCATTTGCATAAATTTCGCAAGTTTCATCTTCGTCTAGTTTTCACTTTGCTAATAAGGATTTTTAGAGGATTTATGGCCTATTTACTTATTAATTGTTAAATTCTTTGATTTAGATATAAGTAAAATGTCGAATTGTCGTTAAACGGTTTAGAGTCAAATTCTTTACACTAGTTATTCGGTACTGAACTGATTGAACGTTATGGCCGTTTGTTCAAAGTCGGAAGTTGGAGTGTAGCGCTGGTGCCGTAAATCTACAAACTATCCGGCTAAGTAGTAGTCGACCTCGAGTGCCACCTGTTGGCGTTTCCTTCCTTCTTCCGTACCAGTTTAATTCGAACCCGTGACCGAATTCTTTCGACAGGAAAAACTTCCCGTTCGGTCGATTTTATTTCGAACTCGGATTTAAACATAAAACGGGTCAGTTTTCTATTAATGAATTGAACACCCGAAAGGTTTAATGTACTGTATCGAACTCCTCTAAAAAAGATCCTGCGGTCGGCTCCTGTCAGAGATGTATGGCACGTAGCTCCTACTATACATCATCCAGAGTAGCTTACTGATTTCCCAAGAGCCAATACAAGGCAGATGAACGGCCCGTAGTCTAGCTATAAATCGCAGCCTTTTTGAGATATAACCGTACAAGATGAACGCAACTAATAGTCTTTACTTTTTTCGAGATTTTTAATGCCAAAGTTGTTCTTGTCTGTGAAAACGATATTGTTTTATCTGTCTTCATTTAACTTAATTAATATTCTAGGCAGTTTAGGCAAGTTTTAACAGAAGGTAAAGCGAGAGCACTTTGCTGATTAGGAGATTAAACTAACTAAACTTGAGCTTTGTACATTTGCTCATCACAAAGTCAATTAGAAAAACAAATTAAATTGCACATTCAAATACGTCAAATGTTTATTCAAATTATTCGCTTATTATTTTCCACCCCTTCTCTTACTCACTGACAGGCAAAAAATTCTTCCCACTTGTAATATAACTTGATTTGTATGTGTTTTTGTATTAATTAATCATATTAATCAAAGTTTCACGTTTTTTAACGTCTAATAATTGAGTCTTTGTTTAAAAATTAAAAAATACAGAAGTAAATTCCGAAGAAAAAAAAAACGGACAGATAAAATTGTTTTAGATTTTTAATTAACTATTCAGATACCGTGAGATGCGGTCTGGTGGCCACAAGACCGCATCTCACAATATCTGAATAATTATCGATTAACGGTCACTAATTTCTACACATTTTTAATTAAAATTTTAATATTCCTCCTGTCGCCTTATTTAAATCTAGTAGACGCCTTGGCCTACTTTTCTACCAGTCTGGAAATGTCTCTTTGTTGGCGGTTAGCCCATTCTTCACGAAGAGTCCTTTCAAGAAGATGGAATGTTTCAGGAAGTGACGGACGTGCAATTATTAGCCTTTTGAGGTTATCCCGTAAACGTTCGATGGGGTTTGAGTCTGGATAACGGGCTGGCCAGGCTAAGACTATGATGTTCAGCTGTTGGAGATACGTTAGTACTATGCAAGCGACATATGGACAGGCATTATCGTGCATTAGAATAGGATTGTCGCTGATTTCATCGAGGGTAGAAAATACGTGATGTTCGAAAATGTTATCCACATAGCGAGGAGTCAAAGACCCTCCACGAACAACAACCAGCTCTGTGCGACTCTCCATTGAAATTCCCGCCCACACCACCACTGAGCTACGTTGGAAAGGTTAGCTCTGGGAAAAACAATAGGCTTCATACGTTTCATTTCACCTTCTCCACACTCTTTCACTCCCTTCTGGATATAATAGAGCAAATCTACAATCATCTGTAAATCGTACAGCAGGCCAGTCGCCCAAAGATCGATGGTACAGAAATTTGAACACCTCGAACTTCCTGGAGGTGATTTATCATTTGAACAGTGAGCTGCCAGTTTCGCAAAATTTTCAAAATCAAGATACGGTCATCCTATGGTTCTGTTGTGCGTCCAGAACAGGGCCTTCTAAGATAGGATCCAGTTTCTCGTAAACGCAACATCCTCAGCACTAAGTGGCCTTTTTAAGTTAAAAATTGAAATTTAGAAAACAAAGCTGAAAACTAAGTTCATTGCTTTAGAATTAAATGAGAATGAATAAACATTTTAAATTCCTTAAAAATTAAACATTGAAAAATCCTTTATCCTTGTTTTGGATGGAATAAGGATTAAGCGTGGTTACCACTAATTAATATTCCCAATTTAAAACATGGCATAAAAAATATTTATCGGCAAAAACACTGAGACAAATTAAGGGCCGAATTGAGAAAAAAAAAAAAAAAAACCCACTATATTGTTGGAATTTTTTGCCTGTCACTGTATAAAACCTTAGATCCTGACTTCAAAAACATTACATTTGATTTAGTCAATGGAGAAAGGGGTTTTTGGTGATATTTTGTTTTTTTACAAAATGGAAAAGTGTTTTTGTAAATTATTGCAAATTGGTTTTCAAGGCAATACAGTTATGTTGAACGTAATCATTCTATTGTGTTTCCTATTGGCATATTAAGACGTAGACTCGTAATATTCTGTTGTTTCAAGTTCCACACGACGCGTTAATTATCCATTGTTTGACATTTGGAAATTTTATAAAATTGCATGCAAGGGAGCATTTAAAAAATCAGATATTTTACCAATTAGTGCGATTCGGAAGGTCGAAAATGGCAATGGGAAATTGCAATTTTGCGAAACGACTTCTTGGTCTTTTTTCAGCTACGTACGTCATTTAAGGTCGTTTGATTTAAACCAGTTTGGAATTTTACCTCCATATGTGAAAACCTTGAAGTTTCCTATAGCAGAGTTTTGTCAAGAACATCATTTCTTTAATGCAATTTGGAATAGTAAGTTAATATATCTAGTTGTCAGTAGAAAGGTTGAAAGTTAAAATTTACCAGTGCAAAAAATTAATTAATTTGTCCTATAAACGATTGTAGTAGCGTGCTGTAAACAAATTTTCGTGTTCACCTCTGTACTCTTGTAAGATTAAGTTTTATTATTGTGAGATGAGACTGCTCTATTCCTCTAGTTTGATCGTTTCCGTTATTCTGGATTATAAGCAGTGGCACGAGGGCAAAACCACCGCTGAACATGGTGAAACACCAAAATGTACGGAAAATAACTTAGGCTAAGCAAAGGGTGGCTAAGGACATGGGTTCAATAATTTTACCAAAACTTCTTTTGGTTTTGCTACAAAAACAGAAACATGCCCGAGCGTTCTTGCCAATGGGTCTTATGAGACAAAATGTTTTACGTAATTTTTTAAATATGTTTTTCTGCCTTTGTGGTCAAATTCAAGGTTATGAAAATCAGTTTGTATGTAGAAAAAGAAACTATATGCAAAATTTTCTGCAATAAGGTTGAAGAAAAATCTACTGGTTTGTAAGCATCTTATCCATGTGAAAATACATATTTTCATCGTAATAAATCTTTCTTTGCTTGATTCCACCTGGGCCAATTTAATTTTCTTGCTGATGGTACTGAGTTCTGAACGTTATTACGACCAATTAATTAAGGTTTTTAGTTGAGATAAAAAAGTCAGTGGCACGAGAGGGATTCGAACCGACGATCTTCGGCTAGAAACGCCGCTGCCCTACCACTTGAGCTATCGTGACCTCGATCCACTCATCTTCCCATCTCAACCCCACCTTTTTGAGTTTTTCCTCCTTTTTGCCATTTATCAAATGTTGTGTAGTCTGATAGGATTCTCCACGACATACGAAATGGCCACGGAGAGCTTTAGAGAATTTTAAACTTCATTTTAATTCATTAAATTCACTAATTTCGTTGTCCGCTTGCCCAATTAATATATTACAATTAATTAAGGTTTTTAGTTGAGATAAAAAAGTCAATGTTATGAGTGGGGTTCGAACCCACGATCTTCGGCCCCCAAGCCGAGTGGATCGAGGTCATGACAGCTCAAGTGGTAGAGCAGCGGCGTATCAAGCCGAAGATCATCGTGGGTTCGAATCTCGCTCGTGCCATTGACTTTTTTATCTCATCTAAAAACCTTTATTAATTATAATATATTAATTGGTCAACCGGACCACGAAATTAGTGAAGTTAGACATATATGTGATTTTAAATAAATGGGATATTTTTAGGAGAGATTATATTTACGTGGGAAACATTTTCTCTTTTAATGTGGTTAGTTGTTGCTTTTTTTTACATAATTGGAAGGTTTATATAAAAACTCCAATTTTCTCTAGTTTTGCGGATATAATTCAACTTCAGGTCGTTCAGTGTTTCTATGGTGATCACCGATTCTCAGTTGAATCCCTTCACTTTCCATTGTTCTCTCCCAGCTGCCCGTTTCCGTATTTAGTTATGAATGATGGGAATGAGAAACCGCGGCGACCTCTATTCTAAAATTTTGTTACGAAAGGGCAGTTATGCCATTTGAAATCTTCACTTGGTTTAAATTTATCGTTGGTGAATTCCCGTTGCAACAAAACAGGTCACATGATTCCTTTTTCCTCTCAGTTTCTAAAAGTGGGGGAGATTGAAGTCGCACCTACGATTCAGGTCACGTAAAAAGAAGTAGAGGAGAATTAAGGACGAAGACTTAATTCCCTCTTTATTGGCTTTCACACTTTTCTTTTTCCTCCACAGTTTGGTAAAGCTGTCTTGCCACTTATACATTTATGCGATTTAAAAATAATTTAGTAGTAAATGATATCATCTGTTTACGAATTATAACGCGGATATTTGTCAGCTTGTTATTCTCCTCGCGGATCTTCGCCCCTCGCTTTTTGAAATAATTCACGAGTGCAAAATGGGGGTTGCGAGGGGAGAGAAAGGAACTACGCAGTAGACCGAAGGGCTCGTTGTTTCCATACGAAGGGGTTGGTTTATGGCGAGAGGACGAATAAGAAAGGCAGAGGGGTCGAACGTCAATCGATGGGATCATAGACGAACAGTGTTAAATTTACACAAGGAAAGTTCAAAACAAAAGGTTCATTTGTAATAAATGTATAATTCTGTATAGCATATTTGTTTCGGAATTAAAGGGGCTAAAAGATACATAACATCTCGATGAAGTTGATGGACAAATTATTGAAAGCTGATCGATGCTTTGTTACTTTTGTAAGTCCGTCTATTCTCGTTGGTTTTTAATGGAAGATGGCATGAAGCCAGACGCTTATTTCTCCAATGAAAGCCCAGAGGAGTCGCAGACTAACCTACACCATCAGATTTAATACTGAATGATTACTTGGAGATCGTGAAAAGCGGTCTGGTTTGACGCAGGTTTTAGAAAACCATTTTCTCTATCGTGCCAATACATTTTTATAAATTCACTTTTTTTCATATCCTACATGTATTTGTTAATTTAAACAATGCTTATAAATCCCAGTCCCTGAAGATGATCTCAATAAAAGATCGAAACGTTGGCACGGTAAAGAAAATGTTTTTCTGAAAACTACATTACACCAGACCGCATCTCACATATAAAAAAAATTTCTTTATCGTACCAACGTTTCGATCTTTTATTGGAAGCATCTTCAGGGACTGGGATTTATAAGCATTGTTTAAATTAACAAATACATGTAGGATGTGAAAAAAAGTGAATTTATATTATTTATTGAATTATTATTCACTTCCCTGATGTTCTCAATAAAGATGGAAACGTTGGCACGATAAAGAAAATGTTTTTCTGAAACCTTCATCACACCTGACCGCATCTCACGATAACTCAATAATTATCGATTAACGGTCACTAATCTCTACACGTTTTTTTAAAAACTTATGTCACACCAGACCGTATTTCACTATCTCTAAATCATCAATAACTAACGGTCACTAAACACTATACATTTAGCAGTAGCACTTGGTCTTACCCAAATTTGAGGATAGTTACGCAACCATAAATTAGGTAAAAAAGGATTTTCTATGAAAACATCTGGCGTTTGAGAGGTGATTCAGTGTCAATTTAATGGTCGTGATAACGAAACCGAAAATTCTTGGAATGCTTAAATAGTCCTCTCCAAGGACGCCGTGATTCATACCACACCTGGGACTGAAAAGCAACATATATGAGATTTAAAAAAACAAAAACATGTTTTGACTGTGAACCAATTCTTCCATTAGAAATAACACAGTCATTTACCCACTATATGAAATAATAAGTATAATATAATAATTCCAACATAATAATTATGTTGAAGGTTCAGGTGAAGCATTCCTTTCGTGCTAAAGAAGTTTAAATTGTTGTAAAGCAATATCTCTGATTATACACCGTTAACAAAAGTGTACATTTTTCTGAAATGAAATAAATAGTCCAATAGAAACTAATATAATGAATTTGCCATAAATCCAATACAAATAGATTAAGTAGAAGAAATAAGGATAAAGAAGAATAAAAATAAGAGAGGATATAAATATGTACATAAGAAGACAAAATAAGTAAAACATAATAACGTGGAATAATAGAATAATACAACCTATTTAAATAAGAACTTCCTACTCACAGTAAGTACACATTTACTGTGAGTGGGAACTATCTTTTTAAAATGTTTGAACACCGCACTCACTCCACCATTCATCATTTCTAGAATAGTACAATGTTATCATTCAATCATCCTTCCTGCCCTGGTGTTCCACCAATTTAACCCAATAGGATCCATGCAACAAACTTAAAAATTCTTTTGTTGTGAATACACTGCAGCCGAAGAACAATCTTCTGTATTCTGAAAGCGCTATAAAATGGAAAATGTCCTCCATTGCTTTCAAATTACAAAGACGGCATTGTTCTCGTTAAGAAGCTTGGTACAGTTTGTATTTCCCGTTATGCAAGTTCACCAACCATCTGATGGATTGATTAACTTAAAAAATTGTTATTATTAATCCCATTTAACACTAGTTAGCATAATATTTTCTTCTAGGTATTAAATTAAAATTCGTGTACTTATTCGTTTGTTTGTTGTTTATAATACTGGTACTCTCATCTCCAGCAGGGCTCATGATTTTTCATGCCATTTAATCTTTTATTTCTTTTTTGGTGTTGAATGCTTGAGACTTGAATTTGGAAATACTACAGTATGAACCCCCAACAAAAGAGTTCGAACTCATGTTCGTTAAATGTTTAAGGTAGTCTGACGTGCGTTGTATTGCGCAATTGAACTTTGTGCGGTTTACCAAACGATCAGGAACCGGCTGAAAGTGAATCGCTCTAACACGTCAACCTTTCTTCCCTCGGCACAGGAAGAATTGTAGGCCCAGACTTAACTGATCACTTTGCGGTTTTAGGGTTGTTGAAATAGATCCTTTCAACGTGACCGATCGCTTGTTTTATGAAAGGAAAATCAAAGGTGGTTTTGCTTATGGTTATTCGTGTGGCATTTATGCAACTCTTGAGAACCGTTCCTATGACTTGCGACTATCTTTTATTGCAACGTGGGAAACATTTGAATCACCTGCAAGTCAAGTTTTTGATGCGTTTGCGTGGCTAGAGTACGATACATACTGATACGCCATATTCGAAAGTACATTAGTACATTGTTTATCGGAACAGCTTAGGCTCCAATCTCCTTCTCGGATTTTTTAAAGTTTGCCCTAGGAATGGTTTCACCATTAAAAGATCTATAATTTCGTTAGTAATTTTACAAAGAATTTATGTGTGGGACAAAGGAACGAGTTTTGTTAGGAATGGAATGAATCTAGACATTTTTCCGGACTCATCTCAAATTGAATTTTTATTTAAGAGTATTTCTTGGTTCGAGTTTTCTCAACGTTAAAAAAAAGGAGCTGCACTAGTAGTCAGATGTTTATTTTATTTTTTATCCTCGATATTTCCTTCACGATTTCCCACAAATCCAATCTCTCCAACCCACACAAGCGCTCTGTAATTCTTTCTTTCTCTCTCACTCTATACCTCATTTACCAATTTCTCTGTTTATATTCCCTTGATATTTCTCTTGTACCCTTTCTCCCTTTCACCCTTTTCTCTCTTTGACGTTTGTTTGTCACATTCTCATTAACCCTTTCTTTATTTCGTTGGCTCTTTCTCTTTCTTCACGTATTCTTAATTTGTGTCATTCTATATCTCTCTTTTATTTCCTCTTCCAATAATTTCAATCTCTCTCTCTCTCCCTCTCTTCCTCTTTCTCTTGCTCTCTCTTCTTTTCACGTACCCTTTTTCCCTGTAATCATTTTCTCTCTTTGTCGCTTTCTTATTGTCATATTCTCATTAACTCTTTCCTTATTTCGTTGGCTCTTTTTCTTTCATTACCTTTATTTTGTTACTCAACACACTCTGTATAAAAATATAACGTATAATTTCAACTTACTTTCACTTTATTCATTTATTTCATTGCTGGTTTTTTAATAATTTTTTATTTCTGTTTTATGTCTGTCACAATTATAAACAAATATTATAACTGTAATTGCAAGTTAATGTAAGAAATAAATCCTTAATCAACCAGTCGATGACTCTTCAAATATTCTTCATTTATGTCCGGCTCTCTCTCTCTCTCTCTCTCTCTCTCTCTCTCTCTCTCTCTCTCTC
>CM077099.1:30530394-30541878 GCA_039619505.1 Cimex hemipterus
CTCTCTCTCTCTCTCTCTCTCTCTCTCTCTATCTCTATCTCTCTCTCTCTCTCTCTCTCTCTCTCTCTTACTCTCTCTTTTCTTTCTTTCTTAATTTTACATAGTTCACTCTTTCGGTAAGGCGAGAGACTGAGTGAGTGAGGGTATGACTCACTACAAAGTTTTCTTTGAGGGGGGTCGGGTGGCCGCAAGGTTTATTCTTTGATACGGCGCTCATCACTGTAAGGTAAAGGTCCCGGCTTCGAATCTAGCGGCCCTGCATTCGAACCCGACATACTTACAAATGGGCTTTTTTTCAAAAACACCGTCACCCTGAGGGTTTATATGACCTCTGCTGTTGCGAACCCTCGTTAAAAAAAAATTAAAAGATAGTTTTCTTTTTCGTTGTTCACTACTTTTCCTCTCACGCTCTTCCTATTTCTCTTTCTCTTATGTAATCTTTTTAGTATGTCTCTCTTCTCACTTTTTTTCTTGTAACTTCCGTTAATATATTTTATTTTCTATTTCTCTCACGCTCAACGAAACTTTATTGTTTCGTTAATTGTTAACTGATTTTTCTTTCGCTTTCTTCATTATTTCTATCTCTCATTTTGATTTCTCTCACTTTCTTTTTCCACACCTTTTTCTCTTTTATTACATTAATATTTCTTCTGTTCTCTCTCCTTCTGTTTGTTTAACTCTTTTATTAAATTTCTTTTTGTTACTTAATTATTTCCCCTTCCCAATATTTCTATTTTTTAATTTCATCCCCGTCTCTCTTTCTCTCTTGTTTTCATTTCTCCCTCTTTCTTCCTGTCTCTTTCTCTCTCACTTCGGCTATCTGAGAAAAAGAGTTAGGTTAGGGGATAAAGTTAAATAGATTAAAAAAGAGACTGTACAGACACACATATACATTCACATATATATATGTGTATATGTATATGTGTGTCTGTATCATATATTTTATCCTAATATATATTATATATATATATATATATATAAACATAGAGAGAGAGAGAGAGAGCGAGAGAGAGGAGGGACCGTTTCTTTTTTTTTTTTTCCCCCAGACGATCAATCATATAAATACACCATGAAATCACCCCATTATTTCCATTCTGTTCGAACCATCTTTTTTCAACGTAAAATTGTCGCTTAATCTTTCTTGTTGGTATAATCCTTTCGTGTTTTCCATTCTGAGGGGACCGGAGTCTTAATCACCGTGTGTTTACTCATTAAGAACTCAAGCTGTCGCCTGGCAGATTCGCGGGGCACGTTTGCTATTGCTGTGTTTACCTTCGTCAAAACGTCTCAGCTCGTAATCATATCACTGAATTATTTCTGTTTTGCGTAACTGTGATACTAATTGCAACTGCCAAATGTTTCTCCGCCTGACATACACTTTGTTGCCATCCAGAGCCGGAAATTGATGTTCAATTCCTTTTTTCATATCCATCCATGTAAATTGTAGCTCTTAATTCTGTTCATTCAATAACTTAACGCATATTTAGGGTTTATTATTACGATTGTAAATCGAATTAAATGCTAGGTACACAACAATTTTGTTTAACCTCCGTAAAAATAAACATATAAGTTATATTTTAATATTTAAAATTAATATTCAAAATGTTTGTTTGTTTCAGGTAAGTCGAAAGCTCAAACGATTTTTTTCTTTGATGAAGAGTGGTAAGTAAAAGAACCTTTAATCGTGTCATTTATTATGTTGATGATTATTATTTCACGTCAACAACCTCGGAACTCACTGCAGACATATGTCGGTGCAACAGTTCTTTTTTGTGCATCTCGATCCTTTCAGCATCCAGCTTTGTTGATTACGTTTGCGATGTATATGCATCATGAAGTTAAACGAACATATATAATGTATCCATTACGTTTCATCGCCCGATTGACCAAATAACTTCTGTCAATTTATTAATCCTTATGTAAGGTGTTGGTTTAAATTAAAAAGTTAGTGTCACGAACTGGATTCGAACCCACGACCTTCGGCTAAATACGCCGCTGTTCTACCACTTGAGCTATCCTGACTTCGATCCACTCGGAGACCAACTACTCATCTCAACCTTACCTATTGAATTTTCCCTCCCTTTTGCCATTTTTCCAATTTTCTGTAAACATGTTTCGATTCTCGGCGACAAATGAATTGGCCACGGAAACTGTAGTGAAGATATACTTCGATTTACTTATTAAATCCATTATATTTCCCGGACACTCTCAACACGACACACAAGACTGACACATCTACATGGAAAACCCTGAAGATGACCTCAAGATCGAATCGTTAGCACGATAAAGACATTATTTTTTTTTCTAAAACCTACGTTACACCTGACCGCATATCACGATCTCCAAATAACCATTAACGGTTACTAAATATCAGGCGTATATAATTATCTTAAATTCACTAATTTTGTGATCCCTTGACTAAGTAACATATTACAATTAATTAAGGTTTTTAGTTGAGTTAAAAAAGTCAATGGCATGAGCGGGATTCGAACCCATGATCTTCGGCTAGATACGCTGCTGCTCTACCACTTGAGCTATCCGTGATCTCGATCCACTCGGACACCAACCTCCCATCTCAACATCACTGTCTTTTATCTTTTTATCTCAACTAAGAACCTTAAATAATTGTAATAATTATCTTATTTGAAGGCTTCCATGTGTTCCACCTTAATATTCTTCACTTTAAAATATGTTGTCAAAATTATATTGTGTTCTTGACTGGCCTTTGTTGTCTTTGTTAAAGTTCTTTTTGGGGTAAACGCAGTTAATATTGATTTTTAGGGTACCTCATGGCTAACGGTAAATACGATTTGACGATCCGACTTGCAACAAGAACAATTAATATCGGTCAATTCGATTTGTTCTTCTATTTTCTGTCGGGTGGGCTTTGACACTCAGCTCTGATATTTCCTTTGATGTCAGAGTTAATTAGAAAACCCAATCAATCTATTTACCACGCCAGACTTGAAATCACAGCGAGTCTAGCTGGCAAACCGCGTAAAAGACAAAACTGCAAAGCCTGCTGATGCACTAAACAAAAAATCCGAGTTCACAAGCGTCGTCAATTAATATATAATTCATAGAGTTAAGCTAATTTTGTTTCGCTAAATTTTCCCCTATAGCGTGCCGAGATGAAAATATGAGTAATTACAGTAGGTTACATTTTGTGGAGAAATGAGGATGAGCCATTTTTTACATATTTTCATGACAACAGCTTTTAATCAAATATAAGAAACGCAGTCCAAAATTTACAAAGAATTAATTCCTTCGTTTTAAATCGACATTGTGATGCTTATGCCAACAACCCAAAGTAATAATACGACAGTCGACAATACTTCAAGCTATGGGAAAACAAAAGAAACATAAAATAAATTTTTCTTCACATACATAAATAATGAATGTATTAATGGTTTCCGTGATTCCATCTTATGGTAAATTTCTAAATATCATTATTTACTCAATTTACCGTCATTTACAACGACATACAGTTAAGCCTATTCCTAATTGCTCTATATTGCATTGATACTGTTATTGTAGCAATCAAACTCCAACCCATTACCTGCAGCCACAATCCGTTTTTCCGAGCGGATAGAGAGAGAATGTATTATTAATTTCTCTTTCTTGGTCTCCTTTATTTCTTCATCTTTAATTTATATACTTTCTCGCTTTTATCTCTTTCTTTTTTATTTGGTCCATTAATTTACTCTCTCTTTCTTCCTCATTCTGTATCCTCCACCATTATTTACATAGTCACTTTCTTACTTTCGTTCCATCTCCTCTTCATTTTTATTTCATTCAATTTCTCTCTCTCTCTCACTTCTCACTCACTGACACTCTCTCTCTCTCTCTCTCTCTCTCTCTCTCTCTCTCTCTCTCTTTCTTTCCTTAACCATATTTCTGTATGTTTAATTTTCATTAGCAATTTGTTCTTTTTTTGTAATGTTGTTTCCATATTATTCTCTCTCTCTCCTCTCCCTTTTTTGCCTTTAACCATTCTTAACCATATTTAACTATGTTTATTTATTTTACTCTTTCATTAGCAATTTGTTCTTTTTTGGAAATGTTTCTGTATTACTCTCTCTCTCACTCACTCTCTCTCTCTCTCTCTGTCTTTCTCTTTCTCACTCTTCTCTCTGCTTCTCCCTCCATCTCTCTCCTTCTCTCTATATCTCTATCTCTATCTATCTATCTATCAATCCATCTATCTATTTATCTATACCTATGTCTTTATCTTATCTATATATTAGTCGATTTTGGCTGGTTGTTTGTATTAGTTTTGGGATTTATGCGATACTAGGGCCAGGCATGAACAGATCGTAGAATTGTTATTACGAGTTCCCATATTTAGGAAGAACAGGTCCGATTGTTTCCTACAAAAAATTATATTTAACATCCTAACAAATTAAATCGAAAGTAGAATTTAAACCCGTTTTATTTTTGTTGATTGATCATAGTTGCAAACAGTAAGGAACAAATATCCATAGTTTCTCACTACGTTTTCCAAAATTGTATATTGGAAGCATATACTTTTTCACTTTTATCTCTGATCTCATTTTTTTACATTTATCCATTAATTTATTTTTTCTCTTTCTCTATCCTTCATCATTATTTGCATAGTCACTTTTAACACTTTTGTTCTATTCCCTTTTCATTTGTATTTCTTTCGTTCACTCAAACACTGTATCTCTCTGTTTCTTACCTTAACCTATTTATTTCTGTTCGTTTATTTCACTCTTTCATTGGCATTTTGCTCTTTTTTGTAATATTTATACCGTACTCTCTCTCTCTCTCTATCTCTCTCTCTCTCTATCTCTCTCTCTCTCTCTCCCTCCCTCCCTCCCTCCCTCTCTCCCCTTCCTCTCTCCTTCTTTCTTTTTCACTCTGTCTCCCTCCTTATCTGTACCTATCTCTCTCTCCCTCTCCTCCTCCTTCTCACGCTCCCTCCGTCTCCCTCTTTATTTTTTCCTTAACCATTCCTAACCTATTTTATTATCTATTTTTCTTTGTCAACACCTTTCACAATTTTTTCTCTGTCACAGTTTTTTCTTTTCTTCTTGTTGTTCTTTTTTATCTTTCGACTAGCTCCGCCTTTGTTTAATTTTGTTCAAAATTTCACTCAAACTTCATTTATTGCAAGAATGCCCAGTATTTTCACGGTCATCTAACTGTAAGAATGTTTTATTCGAGAGAATTGGCTTCTTGATTGAAATAAGAAAAGTAATTTGGGTCAACTTACGGACGTACCTTTTACAATTGATTTTTGGAGCGGGACCTGGCACTATATCTCTGTCAGAACACTTTTTCTAATGTATCGTTAACTAGTGTTAATTAAAATTAATATTTTTCTTTTAATTTCTGATAAGAAATTTATACGGTAAGACTAATAACATTTATGAGATCAACATAAACGACCAACCGAGTATCTCGACTGGAAATAAATGATCGTGAATGAATCGTCCAAGAATAATTCATAATGGAAGCAATCTTCCTATTTTCCCGAGAAAAGATTCTTCTCTTTCTTAAAACGATAAAATATTTTATAACTTTCTCACTCAACACTGTTTATTTTCGGACTTGAAGGTGAAACTTTAGAGACCTCATGACTCAATTGATTCGTTCTCTCAACGACTATTGAAAGATTTAATTTTCTCACAATTTCTGAAATAGTCTTGGTTTAAATGGTTCGGAATAGCAACCTTGAATACTGGTTTTTTAAAATAATGATTACATGGGCTATTAAGCTGACTTTGGGCTCAAAACAAATATTCTGTCCTTACGTTTTTCTATTTTACAACTTAAACTCATTCAGATGCTTGATTTATGTATTACTGATCCAACATACAAAGCTAGATATGAGAAAACACATCTCAAATCATGCCGGTAATTTAATTATTTACATTGTACCATTTGGAAAATTCTAAAATACTTCGTTTAACAAACACCAACAATGTAATTCTCGTTGGCAGTATGTTGGCCGAGTGTTGTTAAATGTTTTCTCCGAGAATTTTATAACACTCGTAATGGATATGGCAGGCAACACTTTTCAGGACGTTAATGGATAAGGCGCCGTGAGGGCGTGTAATGAATGTCCTTACTGTTTAAACCCGTTAAATATTACAATAATTAATCTTTTACGTACAAAGGTTTAACAATTAATTTCCAAACAGTTTTCAGATATTAGGGGTATTCACGATGTTGGTAAGAAGCTAATCGTATAGAGAAATATCCAGTAAGATTTTGAACCTCTTCTTTTCTTTGTATGTTAAACTTATTTTTTCCGCACTGCTGCGCGTGGCACTTGGTAGAGCCAAATATAAAGCTATAACAGTTCTTGAAGGCTTGTAGTTTATTATGGCTTTCTTTTGTGTTAAATTGTAAGATGCCAGATAATAAAAAAGGAAAATTAATCCACAATGTCATTCAATATGCATTCGAAAAATACTAAGAAATGACACGTTTCAAATCGTGCCGATATACCTAACTTGTATCGTAACGTCTAACAGCCTAGAACTTTATAGGATAGGGGGATGCATCTATTATGGATGAGAGTCATTATGATAGGTCATAAATAAACAAAAGAAATGTATTGGTCTGATTTAATTGATGCGAATTTAGCAATAAAAATGCGAGTAAACAGAAAAACATGTTAAATTCAAGGCTGCCATATCGGCTACCTTCGCCTTTACGTGACTACATTGTTAACTAGCCGATTCTTACCAGTCTCCGTCATCACTTTTCTCGATCTAATAGGACCTATGATGATGATGATGATGTAATATTTCAGAGTGTCGTATACTGCGCCCTTTAAGAGCTATTGTATCCCCCGTTCTCTGCCTAAAGCACATCGGTGAGTCCTAATTCATCAAGAAACTTGATTAATAGGCCCGGTTTTATTGGTTGAAGCTCTTCTCTGGTTACATTGTATATCCCAATACACACGGGCTAATGTTGCTCCGCAGTTTGTTAGTAAGTGTGTTGGTCTCTCTTCTGTTTCTTTGCAGAATCTACGTGTGTCATCTTGGATTATTCCAATTTTCTTTAGATGTCCATTTAATCTGCAGTGTCCTGTTTTAGGAATTATGCTAGGATTCGCAGTCTGTTCCTGCTTCTTTTGACACATTCTGTGATTTCTTTCTTGCCGAAATTGGTTTGAATATTCTTGGATTGTCTGTGTACAGTAAATGAATTCAAAAGTTCCCTCATGTTCTCTGTCTGAGATATTAGTTAATAGTGAGGGTTCCTATGCCACAAAAGGGTTCATAACAGGACGTAACAGAGTTAACACAAAGATCGTAAATACACCTATTATCTGTAGATTGTTTGGCCGTTTCCGAACATTCTGGTTTGCCTATCCTTGGATTTTTTCGTTCAAGTATTATATTGAATAGAGTGGTTAGATCATCAGCGTACCGAGCCGAAGGTCGTGGGTTCGAATCTCGCTCGTGATATAACTGCTAGGAAAATAGGGAGTATATTGAATTGTTATTAGAAAAAATTCGTATTTAAACAGTGGCAGAGTTTTTAGTTGCTATGTACTTACAAAATTTGGACGCATTATCGTATTAAGTTCGAAGATTCCCATTAACTGATTTTTAAAATACATACATATTAACTACATATCTCAAACCACTTTAGAAACAATATATTTGAAGGAGGTGTTGCTATTAATTTTTTTATTAAAGTTTTGGAGCATAAATTCTGTTGAAACCCTTCAGCAAATTTGTTATTCATTATTGATTTTGACACTAATTTCATTTGTTTGTTCATTTGTAATTCACTTAATTCTGAACTACTTTAAGAGCTCTCTATAAAAATCTAATTAATTAATTAATTTTATAAATTACATGCCCAAACATTCTATTAACGGCGTGTTTAAGTAAGTGTGCGTCTGTAGATCTTACAGTGGAATTTGAAATGCAGTCCTTTATTTTTTACTGTTACACAGAACCGTTCCATTTTATTTTGAAAAACTCATTGACTTGTTCTACTAGTAATAAAAGTAATTTAATAATAAGCAGGAGAGAGGGAGTGCCACAGAGCAATGTGCGCGGACCACTCTTGTATTTCCTGTACACCTTAATCATCCGAACTACATTTACTCTCCATGCTTCCTTTGCTGCCACAGCCGTGCTTTCTTCCGTCCCCGATCCTACAATTGCTTTGGAGAAACTTTAGATGATAAAGATTAATGAAAATAAAATGGAACTATATTAAATTTACTTACCGAAACAAAACTCCTCACGTAATGTATATTGACTCACGTCTGAGAGCAATACCATGAGCAAATTGACAGGAACTGTTCAGACGTTTTGACTCTATAAAGTATTTGGGCTCAAAACTAACAAATTGACCTAAACCAAACTGACACTACAAACTGAAATGGGTTTTGATACATGGCCTGGAACTATGGTGCCCGCTAAACGTATCCAATATCAAACGAATTCAGTCCTTTCAATCCAGTCTTCACCATTAATCAACGTTCCCAGCTATGCCTCCAATTACATCCTCAACGGCGACAACAACGACCTCAATATACCCTTAATAAATTAATTGAAGAAATCCTCTCTAAAAATTTCCCGGGTCCCTCGAAAATCTCGTAACTAAGCACAACCCATTAGCCCAATCCACGTTAAGCATAATCCATACCTATAATACCGTACCACCTCCTTTGCTTAGCCCTTGTGTAAAGTTGGGAGAGGTTGTCCCCCCAGCATTTAATATGACAATGCAATTTGTAAATATGTATCAAAATATTAAATCATGCTTTGTAATTAGCAAATTATAATAATATTATTTTAAAAGATTAACAATCCAATAAATTTTTAGATACGTATATATAGATTTATCTCGTAAAATTAACAATGTTTTCTTTAAATTAACCATTTTTATGTTAAAATTCAGCTTTTGTTTGAAGCATTAAGAAAACAGATGGTATGAAGTATAAGGGTGTAAAATAAAATTTCTGTAAACCGGCAATACATGCAAATAAATTAAAAGTTATATACAATAAAAACAAAGATAATTTTTTTTTTTAAATTGAAGAATTTAAAAAAATAAAATTGTTTTATCTTAAGTACCCATGAAAATTGATTTTGTGTTTTTTAAATTCACGAATATTTAGGAATTTTACTTTATAAGCTTATTTGTTCTTTCAAGGCTTTAAAGAAAGGAGTTGAATTGGTAAAGGGTTTATTTGGCGGGAAAAAGTTATATGTAAGATTTTAATGCTAAAAGGACGTGATGTTTCTTTCATTCACATGAAACAGTAAAATCTCACTGGCACTCTCAACACAACATGGCACAATTACACAGAAGACAAACACTTTGAGTGAGTACAAATAGTTTGCTGGAATATAAAATATAATTTTTTGCATTGTATTAATTCACTTTTCCAAATTCTATATGTATTTTCTAAATGTAAACTTTATTTGTAAATACCAGGCTCTGAAGATGATCTCAATAAAAGATCGAAACGTTGGCACGATAAAGAAAATGTTTTTCTGATACCTACATCACACCAGACCGCATCTCACGATATCTGAATAATTAAGTTTCTTTCATTGTTGAAGTTCTTTATTTTTGATGCATTGAAATTAATTTTGAAAATGTATCTTCAAAGATAATAATGTGAGGGTGAGTCGACCTTATATTCTAGGCAACTTTTAAGAGTTGTAATTATTTCATTAGGAGGAATATTTTTGAGTAAATTATGTTAAATATTACATAAATTAGCAACTTTTTTGTTGTACGTAAAAAAATAAAACTAGACAAATCATTTGTGATGAAAGCTACTAGAGGTGGTCTGAAGTTGAAGAAAGCCGGCTAAGTGCGCCTTTCACGGTAGGAGGCCTAAACCCGCACGTCTCCAGTGTCAAACGGTATTGGTTTGTCCTGGAGGAATAAACCATCTATCATTTCCTTCGCTATTAATCTTACCCTTTTTTTACGAGCCTTCGCCTCCGACGTTTCCTCGGTTTTAAACGCCTAGCAGATGCGCCACAGCTGGTCGCCAGCCTAAATGTTTTGGTTCGACCGATAAACTATGTTGATGCCAGTTGAATTTACGCGAGGTTGACAACTGGTGAATAAGACCCTTTCGTTCTTCCGACACGAAATTATTGTCCAAGTAAAATCCGTGTGAAGTAGAATAATTTAGGGTGTTTTATATTTTTCCTTTTTTTTATATGTGTTGGTTGTTGTGAGTAGTGTGTCTGTTGAAGTTGTACAATTTTTAACAATTCTATTTTCAACACGATTCAACCTAAAAATTGAAATAATTCCTCTACTAAGTTTACTGGATATTATCCATAGCTTAAAGGGGCAGGACGACGAGTTCCGAAGTGCCATTATAGAACCGAACACAAAACTCTTAGGCTTTCGAAAAAATATCTTTAAAAAGCCTAGTTGGTGGTCTTATCCGTACTGAAATTTAAAAAGATCACCCTTCCAGAAGAACGTTCCACCTGCCCTGAGAATTATTCTAAACGTTTATTTTAGCTTTTAACCATCCGAGCGGGGTTTTAGTGAAATGAAAGTTTCAACAAGGCGATGCTCCTTAACTTCTCTATTCCGGGACAAAAACATTCAGAAATTGACGGAAAGGAGACTTGCTCTTTACTACTTTTGTGTATAGCATAAGTATAGCAACAGTTATGTAATTGCAGCCAAAAGACAATTCTATTGTATGTTTTCAAAGACTAAAATAGGAGGCTAATTTTAAAAACATTTTTATTATTAATAATTATTCGAACTATGCCAAATCAGTATATCAAAGTTGTGTAGCTCGGAAATGGCCAAAATACATATTTTGTAGTGACACTAACCTAAGAGCTACAATTAAAGCAATGATCTCTCTCAGCTCTCGCCCATAAATCAAAATTAATTAACTTTTGTATAAAGTTTTCCCTAGGATAAGTTCTCGGTCTTATTTAAGGGGGTCAAAACCCACACCAAAGTTTAATTTAGTAAAAAAAATATCCGATATAGCCTGTAAGATAAATTTGAAACCACGCGGAGCCAGACATATCGTGTGACATAAAAGATTCTTTATCATTATGAATGTGTAAATTTTACCGCAGATTACAATCATCGGCTAAATCAGTCAACATCAACGGTTTTAGAAAAATTGTAGTAGATTTCAATCAATTTTATAAACGGATTAAGCGATTACAGGAGGAATTAGATTAGATTAAGCAATTGGTCAATTTGCTTGCCCCAACACCTGTCCGAAATGTTCGAAACAAATCGTTTCAGCCAAAGTTGTTGGAACACCTGTCGTCCTTCTATAGACCTATTAACCTCTGAGTTTAATTTGAATTTCGATCTGCTTTTCCGACCATCCAACGGTAATCCTTTAGTCGATGATTATTCGGAGATCGTGAGATGCGGCCTAGGTTTTAGAAAAACATTTTCTTTATCGTGCCAATGCTTCGATCTTTATTGAGATATTATATATATATATATATATATATATATATAAATATA
>CM077099.1:30546878-30572112 GCA_039619505.1 Cimex hemipterus
AAGTTTTTAAAAACTCATTCGACCAAAGAAGTTATTTAACTTATATATATATATATAGAGAGAGAGAGAGAGAGAGTAGGATGAAATATATGATACAGACACACATATACATACAAATATATTACTTGATTATTAATTGCAGGTCCAACTCCACATAATTAACTTATTATCGCTGTTTCTTAATGTAAAATTATAAGCTTTTCATACCATATTATATTTATTACATACACACGGAGTTTTTAGATTTTAAATTGAACGTAACAAAAGATTTTAATTTATTTATTTTAAAAAATAGCAAACAGTTGTGAATAAAATATTAAAACGTAGTGTTTAGATAATTATTTAGAAATTGTGAGATTCGGTCTTGTGCGATGAAAGTTTCAGAAAAACATTTTCCTTATCGTGCCGACGTTTCTATCTTTATTGAGATCACCTTCAGGGACTGGTATTATTAACATTGTTTAAATTTAACAAATCGATGTAGTGTGTGAAAAAAGTGATTTTATACAAGGCAAAAAATTATTTTTTATATTCAATCAAAGTAATGCAGTAAGGAGAGTAAAGCTACATATCTATGCTTGAAAAAAACCCAAGCAAAATCCTACAGCCCACCATTTTGAATGCAAACACATTTTCGACTTCACTAATCAACAAATATTACACACAGAACAAAACAAACATAAACATAACTTTTTCCAAATGGTTTACATCAACACAGATAAACACAGCATCGATTATTGAACAGACACAGTCGCACAACTACATCACACCCGCCACTAAGCACCTCACATTTCTAGACGAGAAGAACATGGGATTGTAAGAGCAGATTTCAACTACATTTAGGCACTAAGCAAAGAGTACTACTCTGAAGGACATCGTCAACAATCAAAAGAAACGCGCATCAACCATCAATCAGAGATAATTTTTGTTGAAATGAACACAACACAAGATATTTCCTACTTACATCAAAAGACATTTTTATTTTTTTTACAAACATCAAAAAGGTGGTTACAATTTCCACTTTGACCAAATTAAAAACAAACGCACTATAAAGCTGAACAATTTAATCAATAAACAAGCACCTGTTAACACAAACAAATGGTTTTTAAACCATTCCAAAATTCCTCCAGAAATCCAAAACGTCCTATCATTTTTTCCAAAATATTCCATCCCTTATAACAAAACACGATTTCGAAAAGCTAAATTAATAACTGATGTAAACCATGCGGTGCAAATGTCCACAAAAACAGAAGATAAAAAAGACAGAGCACGATCAAAATGCATTAACACAATAAAAACATCATTTACTAACATCATCACTAAAATCGACATAACGTATCTCAACAAACACACACCAAAACAAAAACATTTCTTAAAAATTATCTTCACAATAATTCTGTCTGCTGATTAAACGAAACAAACAGCAACAATCAGCAAAAAAGAGTACATCGAAAAAATTAACAAAATTTTCAAAGACAGAAACACATACAGTACAGCCAAATCAGACCCTACCCCTTCTCTCATCAAATACAAACAAAATCCTCCAAGAAACATAAGCAGAAAAAAATTGACATATACATCTTCAAATCAATTTACAACTCTCCAACGACCCCGAAACGGTACGGAAATGTAAAAACACATAAATCTAAACACCTTCTAAGACACATACTTTCATTTGTAAATTCTAAAAAATTCCTAACCAAAATGCTCAAAACATTACAGATAACACGTACACCGTAAAAGATTCATTTCATTTCATTAACAAAATTAAAAATATTCACATCCCCTCACACTATTCTCCCATATCCCTAGAAGTTACATCATTGTTTACCAACATTCCAATAGACACAACACTGTACATTATTAAAGATAAATGGCACTAAACGTAACAGCACACACAACTCTATTAAAGAACACGTTCGTAACAATGATCTCCACTGCTGTGTTAACGGATATTTTACATAGACCAGTCAATTTTACTAACAACTTTTTGCTATAGCCATACGTAGCAACCTAGGCCCGATACTAGTAGACATAATCATGACACATCTACTAAATACAGTCATACCACATCGTTCTCTTACATTACGCTTCCTCATTAAATACGTAGATGATATATTAACAGCAGTTCCCACAGATCAAATTCCTCCTCAAGATCGTCCATAACAATCACTACTATATGCAAAATCCAATCACTACTATCCAAAATTAATGATCCCACACCAATAACAAATAAATCTGACGTAATCCACAAAATAAATTGTTTAATTGTCCGACAACTTACATCGGTATTATATCCCGATATCTGAATATAAGAGTGAAGCAACATATCTATGATTGCAAAAAAATCCAAGAAAAATCCTACAACACTCGCACCCACCATTCGGAATGGACAAGCGGAGTTGTTAAAGTGAGGTCGTCTTGGCCTCTAGGTGCTGGGGCGCCTCTACACTAGTGCTGCTGCTGTAACACCATTCCATGCGGAGGTGCGTCAGCTCTCATTTTGAGAATCAAAACGTCCGATAAGGCCGAATAGGCCAGGTGCGGACGCTAAAGATCCTCACGTCTTGTTAACGATGAGTTCTCGGGAACGGAATGGCCGATCGGTCAGATCGTATATTATCAGTTTGGTCTGCCTATCGATGCTGTTTCAGTCTGTCAGCCCGGTAGACCGGGCAATTTAGATCATTTTGGCTGATTATCCTTGCTATTTTGGTCAGTCAGACATTGCTAAATAAGTGGAGACATTTCAGATCTGTTTTTTTCTTCCTGTCCATGGTTTTCAGCCGTAAAATCTGAGGTTGGCCAGTTCTGATCATTGTTGTCTTTCTGTGGAAGTTATTTTGTTTTGTGATGCCAGTACTGTGGTTAATGTTTTCAACATTGAGATCATTTCGGAGCACCAACCTATGCTCTTTTGGTCTGACAGCCCGTTGGGGCGTTTTTGATAAATTTTGACTCTGTTTGCTGTTTTGGTTTGTCACCTCTGCATTCTGGCCTGTTTTCCGGTTATTTTCGCGCTCTACTCTTACCCTTTCTACACTTTACGAACATTTGATAGGACCCGAGGAATGAGAGATCAATGAACCCAGCAGTGAAGAATGCTAAAGCCGAAATGCGCGTGACTGTCGAAAACAGAAAATTTCAAAATTATAAAATATACCAATAATCTGCTACATTTGAACGAAGTGTAGAGGATATTGATTAAGAGAATACTCAGAGTTCTTGGCCAGACCTTTTCTGCTAAAATCTGTATAATGGTATAAGTAAGACTGGCGGTATGTTGTTACTTTTGTACATTCCGGCCTAGTACAAGTAACCTAACCGAAACCTGGTTTCCCTCTCATCCAGACAGACCCACGGGGACATTTATTACGGTTTAACGCCGGCATAGTGTTTTAGGGTAATAATGAATAGGCCGGCTCATATCGCCGGCGCTCTCTGAACAAAAGTTACGCCCACGTTGTCCGAATTCCCACGCAGATAATATTATCTGAAAATGTGCTTCTGACCGCGTAGCCACTAACTCAGCTAAGCAGTAAGTGAACAATCAACAGCAACTGTAATTGTTTAATAACTCACTGTGACAAAGGTGAAACGGTCGATAAATACGTTGTACGAAGTTTACGTTTTGAAATTTTCTCTTACATGAGGGGATGATGATTGTGTAATTTGAGCTTTTATGATCATTTCCGTTTACATTTAGTAATCATAAACCATTTTATATTAGACTATTCTCGCTTTTTTGGCTTGTCAGAAACGTTCGGCAATTCGCATCTTCAGTGTTAATCAGAGTTATCAGAACCCGCCACTGAAAAATATAAGAAGCCCAAATGCGTCTGAGTATTTTCCGAAATGTAGTCCTGTAGCTGCCAATATTAATGAGCGCTCAATAATAAATTATTGCAGACCCAGTTGGGCCAGGAAAATCGGAAAGCGTCAGAAAGACCAAATTGATCTATACGTTTATGTTGGCCCTATCTCCTTCGGTCACTTGAAATGAAACAAACGGACCTGACTCCTACAGTACAGAATGGCAGGCATTAAAACAAACGACCGTAGGAATTATTTTCAACACTAAAACAATTTGAGAGGCGAATGTGCTAGGAAGCTCTTCTTTGGTGTTGAGATTAGGTCAAGTGCCACCCAGGTAATTTTTTCTCTCTTTTATCCTTTAGAATAACTCCTAGAGGTCTTAAGAGGGTCGTCCCGTCCTACATTCCCTATTGTCCCTTTGGGTTTTTCCATGTGCATTCTACCTGAGGGTTCCAGACAGTAATTGTAGTTTTCATACCCAATTAGGACGGCATTCCAATTTAGGCATGATATTTTAATTACCGTCCATAAATATTATCTGTATTTCTAAATTAATTCATTAATTTTTTTAAATGGCTTTATGTTCTTTGCATATTAGTCAAAGACAATGTATTGCATGTGCTACGCCCATTTCCGTAGAAAAAAATAATCATCAGAAAAAAATGAAACGTTAATAAAATAAATTTAAGAAAATTATAAATTAAAATAAATGAAGGGGGAAATTCATAGGGGACTTACCACCTTCCTTCAGATGCCGGCTGCAAGAAGCGTAGGGAGCTCGGGCCCGATTCCCCTGACTTTCAAGCTTCATTATTTAAAGGTAGTAATTAGGATACGACAGCAAATCGACAACTAATGTAAATAACTATTATTAACAAAATTTTTAACGGCAGGGTGGTGAGGTAGATATATATGAGTGAAAAATATACGATAGAAAGGGAGGAGCAGTGAGAGGGATAAATTTTCGTTTTATTTTTACATCACTCAAGATTTGGGATCTCCATTACCACTCTTACATCTAAAGTGAAAGAGAATGAGAAGAAATAGATTAGCTTAATATTTTTTTACGATCTTCTTATAATATTCAATATGCAGATAGATTTAGCCGATTTTAGATTGAAAAAAAAGTATTCATTTGTGAAATCCTATTTTCTTGCATTACTCTGTATAAAGGCAAAACTGTTTTCTAAGGTACCAACAATCGCCTGGGTGATACTTTGGGGGAACTTAATGCGGTGGGTCGAACGAACCTGGGTCAAATTCAAATGATGTTAACTTTATACCCATTTAAGAGCCGGATTAAAACCGACTGTTTAATAATTCTGAGGTCAGCAGTTGGGTGAACTAATTTCAGCGGTTTGCTAACGTCGGAGGGATGAGATGGAGAAGTCAAGAAACTCATTAGTGTTATTGTCTGTTTCGAAATTCTGCATTAAGCTTGAATTACCGTTGAACCAGTGCTAAAAAATTTAACCTACTTTAACCAGTTATAGGTAATATACTAGTATAATATATAGAGTTATTAGTTCCGTAAATGTCAAATTATGAATGTTTTACCGGGGCTTAAGATGTTTATCTCGTCAGTATCGAAATTTGATCGCCAAGTTACCATTTTTATATGAATTATTAGCGTAGAGGAAATCATAACTATTGCTTTTTGTAAAATTTATTTATTTGAAAATTTATTGTTAATGATGGAAATCACAATCTAACGGAAATGGAAGAGAAGCGTTTTCAATTCTGGTTCCGACAAGGTAAAATATGGAGGGCCGGCCGATGGGTTTTCTGGCCTTTCCGCCACCTCACAGGCATGCAAACGGCTTATTTATACGATTTGGTTGTTGAGATCAGTTAAATTTATTGAAATATACATAACACTCGTTTGTGGTCCGCCTAATTCTAAATTTTTAACTGTAATCGCTGAAGCCCTAAGGTTAAAAGCCGTTCATTGCCCTTGGACAAGAAGATATGATAAAAATTAGTTTGGATGTTTCAATTAGCCCAAATTACGTATACTCTTTCAAACTTATCGTTTGTTTCTTATTGATTCAAAATTCTCAATGCTTCCACACCAATGCTTTCAATTTTCCAAAGTAATGAGTTCTTAAATTTTTCATGTAAATATTGGTAGAGTTAATTTTCTTACTTTTAAAATTATTTATATTTCAGGTTTTTTTATGTTGGAGGCTATTATGGGATGTCTATGTTAGTGTCTTAGGAAGTATTCAGCGCGATGTCACATTATTTATTGAAATATTTCGTACCTCTGTGCTAAAAGTCTTTGTTTGAGAGGGTTTCGACGATATTTCATATAGACGAAACTCATAAATAATCGATAATAGGCCAAACTACTTGTAAATCTTTGGCAACATGTTTCCTTAATGGCCCATTCTATTATTATGTGAGAATTCGTTATGCCAATAATAATGTTGAATGGCTTATTGTGATAAACCTCGCCGATTTAATTGAATATTTCCTTTTGGCGGATTTATCATGAGAACAAATTGGTACAAAATAAGACAACCGATGAATTTTAGTTTTGTTTAAACCATTTTCTGCCTCTCTGAACCTTTTCGCATAACGAATTTACCCACCCTGGGAGCCATACCCCATTTTATGTGGACCTACGGTGACTACGTGTGTATAGTGTGATTTGAAGCCCGAGACCCCGGAACGGTCCACCTTTGGTTCCCACCCACGGCCTTTTTTTCTCAGTCCGTGATTCTTCATTCTATTCCATGGCCCCTCCCAGGTGGGTATCCGGGCACAAAATAAATGTGCAGCCCAGAGGGCATGGGAACCTCTCTAAAGCACAAACTGTACTCGTGTCTGCCTAGGGTAAGCACGGGTGGCGGATGCCTTAGCAGAGCCTCACGAAGGCCATTGCACTAGATCCTGTCTGACAGACAGGGGGTATGGCCATCTGTATCACAGGGTAACTGAAAAGTTCCAAAATCAGCCCTAGTTGCACTGAAAATGGATTCGTGGTGGTACGTGGTGACGCCCTTGGCGGGAACTTAGACAGAGGCTGTCTTCTATTTGTGACCTTCGTGAAGCTTGCGTATGGCCAGCCTCACGGGAGACGTTGCGACCGGACGACAGCGTGTAGGCGTTGAGGACGCGATGATTACCCTGAATAATCCCTGGAATGCGTTAGTAAGCGAATGGGAGCGGGTAGTGAATCGGCTTCTCTGACTCGAGCATGCTTTGCATTGTTGTGCGTATGCCCGGCGTGGCACCCTAGGGGAAGCGAAGGATCGGACCACCTAGGCTATTTTATGGCATCCCTCGAATGCGCATGACAGGTCGACAAGAGACCTTTGACGTAGGCAGTACTCATCTCGAGGGTGTTTAGCAATGCAATTTAAAACAATAACTGCGGCCGGTAGTTTCTACGTTTGGGGAACCCCTACACTCAGGGAGATAGAATCGCCTTCTCTACCTACGGGAGTACGCGGGATAGCAGGCTGATGTATTTCGGCCTGTTAGCACTTTGCGTCCGGCATGCAACCCGATGCACATTGCGAGCCCTCATCATAGGAGTGGACAAGTGGGGAGCGAGGTTGTCCTTGGCTCTTAGGGGCTAAGGCGCCTCTACACCAATGCTGCGGTGGTAACACTGCTCCATCGTATGCGGAGATGCGTCAGCTCTCATCTAGAGAATCAAAACATCCGATAAGGCCGACTAGGACAGGTGCGGACGCTAAATATCCTCTTATCTGTTGATCCTGAGTACTCGGAAACTTTTCGCATAACGCATGATTTAGCAAAACTAAAATGATAAAAGGGTCGAGAGGCTTTTAAAAAAAAAGCCCCCCCCATTTTTAATAGTAAATATTTATAATCGTAGTTTCTTGTTTGCTGAATATTTTAAAGAAAAATATAAGGTTTAGCTACATAACTTTAAAAATTAATTTATATATTAAATCCATTATATTTGGTGGTCTATTGGCTAAATTACTTCCTTCAAATAACTTTTTTATGTAAGGTTGAAATGAAAAAGTTAGTGTTACGAACGTGATTCAAACCCGAGGCCGAAGGTCGATTAATTATACGAAAGATTAATTATTTATTAAAACTTGTAAAAACCATTAATTTTGCTATAATATATATAGAATAAATAAATATTTACATTCTTATAAACCCATTACTCTAATAAAATTCACACTTCTCCATTCACTAATATCTAACTACAATAGTTCATATGTCTTTGTTCTGTTTAACCTTCTAACGGTGTTTCGGTTTTGTAGGAGTTTAGCCGCATCCACATTCTCATGTTGGCTGAGGCTAGTCTGGCGTTCGGTGGTAAATCTTTGTTCCCTCCATGACCTCACGGATATTTAGATCCCTTTGTAAGGCACAATTCCTTACGTGCATTGACCATGTTAAGTAAGATTTTATTTTGAAGTAATTGTATGATTTTGACATTGTTGTGTTTGGTACAACCCCATATTTGAATGCCATATGACTTTAGAATTTGTCTGTACGATATATTTTATATATTTATAAATATTTTATTTCGTATCGTAAGTCATGCCCTACAAAACAATGTAATTGACCATATCTTAAACCTATCTCTGTCCTTTTTTTTCTTCACGTGCAATTTCCATCTCAGCTTGGCTTCTAAGGTCATCGCTAGATATTTAGCTATATCTCGGTACGGTATAATAGTTTCAACGATTGTGAGCGACGGAACATGGTCCACGTTTTTGTTTGTAAAGTTTATGCGTACTGATATAAGCTGATTGAGCTTGATTTTCCATTTTTGACCGTTCGTTTATCTTAATCCAAGCGTTTTAAAGGATTTTGGTTGAGTGATTGATAATCGGTCGAACTGATATCACAGCAGTGTAATATTGTATAAAGAAATTAAAAGCAAAATTAAACTTAGTAAAACATTTTTACCAATACTTTTGCTATGGAAACAATGAAGAAAATAAGTGCGGGATAATTCCTCCTCATGTGATCACCGCTAGTATTCGAAGTGGCATCAATTGCATGATGTTTTGAATGTAGTGTTATGGAATATTATTTTAGTACTATCATTATTATTATCAGTCACTGGCCAGAGAATTTCTCTCCCATTGAGGGGTCGTTGGGTTCCAATCTCAGGACTCGAAACGATAAATCTGTGATTTAAAAAAAGTCGATAAACCTGCAAAAAAGTAATAACTAAAGTATTAAATATATGGTACGCCCACGGCTTCTTTGGAATAACACTTTTTCGAGATCTGAACACGTATCAAGGGAAAAATACGTCAGGTCCATAAGTCCTCAGAAAATCATCCGAGCGTGGGAAGAGTCGTTGTAAGACGAGAAGAGGGGATCTGCGAGCTTAGGGCCGCCGCTCCGTGTGTGCGTGCCTCGAGAAACCCACGTTACCAGATTAAAGTGAGCCTATCCTTCCTAGTTGAGATCATGATTTGCTTCATGTATGAATTCCAAAGAACGTAAATCTAATATTTTCGCGGTTCGCCTCCTAAGCATACTCATTTTGGTATCTCCGTCTTTTCTCCTTTTGACGATGTTCACGACATAATACTTATCATTTTCACATTATTAATATTGTTTAAGGTTTTTTACAAAACATTGAATTCACATTTTTAACTGACATATATATGGTGTTTATCCCCAACCACTTAATTGTGTACGAATCTTTAGAAATATTTAACTTCAATTTTTAATTAAATTCACATATACATGCATTTTTATATTTTTATTATATTGAATTAAAACTGATGAGAAATTATTATGTTGTAACTGAAGGTGAATTTAATTAGGCTATTTTGAATAATAGCAAAATAAAAGGTTTTTATTTCTATAATTTTGTTTACTGGACACAATAATTTTTTAACGAGGGCTCGCAACAGCAGAGGTCATATAAACCCTCAGGGTACCGGTGTTTTTTTTACAAACAAGCCCATTTGTAAGTATCGGGTTCGAATCCAGCGGCCGTGCATTCGAACCCGGGACCTTTACCTTACAGTGATAAGCGCCATGTCAAAGACTGAACGTTGCGGCCACCGACGCCCCCCCCCCGTTAAATTCGTTGTTACAACGCGAGTGTGAGCGCAGTTATTTATGAACGTATTGTAGGAAGGTAGCTCACATAGGTCTTGTCACGAATGGATAACATGTTCTGCTGTTTTTTTTTGTTCCATCTTAGCATTACCTGCACAGGTTTGTTTCCACCGATCGTATACATTTGCTTCTAGAGACTGTCATCTGGGCTAGCAGACCAACTAAAATGTCCTAAATTAAGTTCTACCCTTAGTTTCTGCGATCGTCGTTTGATGAACTTTATCGCATCCTATGTCCTATAATTGGGCCGCATTCCCATTGGGAGGAGGACTTATTTTTAACCGATTGTCTATTGGATCCACGTTTTGGCCATTTGGTAAACCATAAAATGGTTCAGGGTTAATATGTCTACTGCGGTAGAGTTAACACATTTAGGGCCAAATGTATAAGTAAACAAAGCACAGTTATAAGTAAAACTGTGCGGACCAGAAGTGTTGATTAGAGGTAAATTAGGTGTAGAGGTTTAATTTTAATAGGCTGCCATTCAAGTTATACTACAACTTATAATTTCGTTTAAATAAAAAAATCAGCGATTAGTTAATTTTATTAAAGGACATATTCAAAATTTTCATAAACGTGTAGAGATTAGTGACCGTTAATCGATAATTATTGAGATATCGTTAGATGCAGTCTGGCGGGATGTAGAACAAACTCTCATCGCCGTCATTGAGAGAACATTTTTGCTGAACTGAACTTTGAAATGCAGACAACACAAGGCCCTGAAGATGATCTCAATAAAAGATCGAAACGTTGGCACTATAAAGAGAATCTTTTTCTGAAACCACACCAGACCGCATCTCACGATGTCTCAATAATTATTTTCATAAACGATGAACAATTTTTATCGAAGGGTTAACAGTTCACACACTGTCATATATAACATAATTAGCATATAGTAACATGATTAGCTCATTTCCTTATGTCATTTATCTTATGAATCCTAGATGTGTATACGACAGTTTAATCTCGAGGGTTCAGACGGCGGCGGAGTTACATCCGGCAACCACTCCTCTGCCATTAATAGTACTTATAGTGCTGGGGTTTGAACCGAAACAATTAGTTCCGCGGATTATGCAGTCATTTTATTGAACCACCGACCAGTCGTCATAATTATTGTTAATATTCTAATGTTTGCTGTAATAATCGGGCTAGGTTAATTTACCATTAAATCCAATTGCACAGGGAGTATAATGGATGATCGCGGTAATAAAACGAAATTACATTTCCCTCGCGGTGTTTCGTGCGTATCGTTATGAAAATAAACGCACAAATGCCTATAATATATTACGTTTGTTAATAGGCAATATTTTAATTTTTAATATTGTTATATTTTTAGGAGGTTTGGTTTTTTTATGAGAATCATACTGATTCGCGTATTTTTCGATGTACGTTGGAGGATATGTGGAAATTTGTAACACTGATTTTATATATTACGGTGCGACGTTTATGAGAGTTGAGTCAAAAGTAGGATAACTAGATTTTCAGTAAGATCACATTTCAAAGACAATTCTCGATGTTAAACAATTTCAGTGGAAACAACAAACTGGCTCCCTCTGTATTTTATTGATTTTTCTCGTGTAAAAAAGGACAGACGTCAGAAGGAATACGCGGTCACCAACTGAAGATAGGAACCTACCGAAACAAAACGTTTTCAGTATTACATCATCGTTTATCTCTAATTAACCATATTATTAAGTGTAGAAGGAACAAAAAACAAAGGAAGGTTGTGTATACATAATAAAATATTTATAAGAAAATTACTTTTTCTACGGGTTTGTTTCATGATTCTTACGTGCAGAAGAGCATTTTCTTTTGATAACGGTTGGTTTGCGGAGATTGAGAATTTTTTGAGAATTGAGAGATTTTCAGAGCGCTTTCATTTATTCTCTAATTAATCTTCTCGAGCAAAGTTAATAATTAGAGTGAATAAGAAACAAGAGGTAAACTTCACTGACCTATTAATGCGATCCACGTGGCGTTACGTTGTTCACTTCCTATCTCTATAAATAAGCGTATTTCACAGCACATCCTTGCCTATTAATAAACTGGCAAAATCATTTTCTACTCTTCGATCCCGTTGTAAAAGGGAAATTTAATAAACCAGCGTGGGCGAAAATGTGGTCGCCGGTTGAAAAATATATGATTCCCTCCCCCGGTGGGCATATCTCCCAAAAACCTAGATAGCGGGTCCACTCGGAGAAATAATTCCATCTTAACAGGTCCTGCTGATTTACAATGCTTTCACTCTCCCCATTAACTTTTCTCTCCAAGTGGGAGACAATTAATTGTACAAAAGTCTTGAATAAAAAATGAACGACTTTGCACGATATCAAATTTTTACATGCGTTTAAACGAATATTTATTATCTTCCTTATTAGAACATTCGTTTAAGACAGACTTTCAGCCATTCTTTAATAGTTGAATAAATTTGATTATAATTTTACTGAATAAGCTGGGTAAAAGGGAAAACTTGTAGCTCATCAAAATTATGAGTACAAGTTTAATAAAACAATTTATGGCAGTTCTTCTTTAATTAAGCTTTGTGTAAGCACTTAATATCTCCAGGGTAGTACAGAAAAGGGATATTTATAAAAGTAAGTACAACTTGCAATTTTGAATACATATTGATTATTGGATATTGATAATAAATTAATCCAAGGATCCTATTAAGTGGTATTTTTTTTAGGAATTAGATATTGTCTTGAAGATTTACTACAACTTGTCGTTGGCAATCGCCCTAATAGAATTTTATATCTTATTGCTTTCTGAGCTGGTTCCATTTTCCTTTCTCCATGTATTGGGAGGCGTTTAAATGCATTCCCAAATCCTGAGGGGATTTTACCTAAATTCCAGGTACATTCTCACTTCATTAACAACTTCCCTTATTTTCCCCTTACCTCTTTCAACGGGCGAACAATTCTAACACAACACCTTTTAATTTTCCAACCGACGTCTATTAATAAAACAAGGCACATTTACATTTACGCAACGATTCAGGGTTGTTGGGAATAATATTTTTCTTGGCCGGATGAAATTATTTTGGCGCTATTTCAGCGTTTTAAAAGAGCTAACAATCTTATATTCAATATAAAAATTATTTGAAAGAAAATTAATTTGCTAATGAATTATGCTTTAAATTATTTAAAAAGTGCGACAGGTGGCATCTTTTGTGAGAAAAAATAATGAAACAAAAAAAGAAAGTGTATGATAGCGGTGAATTTAAGTCGAAAGTTCCTGTTTTCTCTTTCCTTCCTACACTTTTTCGCTCGATAAGTTGGATGTTAAACTCTTCAAATAGACACTGACAATGTAGGCGTAGAGAAACTTTTTTACAATGTTAAATAACTCCTTATTGAACGAACAATGATTCGTAACAGGTTCAAAACGAAATTTGTCAAAACCAGGGTGAGTCAGTGCTTAATTGTGGAGATAATCGTCAAAAAACTAGTCGGCACTCCCTGTTCTTTCGTGTTTTACCTCCGTCTCAACTTTTTTTTTAAAGAAAGCGCCGGTAGAAAACCCACGCTCTTGCTGCCTACGAGCTGACAACGAACAAACCATCGACCTGAGATAAAGATAGAATACGTGTGTAACAGAGATTGAGGTAAATAGATAGATAGATAGAGATGTAGTGTTTGATGAAAAAATAAATAGATAGATAGAAAGATAGAGATAGATAAATTGATACAGAGGGTATGTGAGAGCGAAAGGAGGGATGGGGCGGGCGGGTGTGGGAGGGGAGAGAGTGAGAGAGAGAGAGAGAGAGAGAGAGAGAGAGAGAGAGAGAGAGAGAGAATGAATAAATATCGTTGTAAAAATCAAACAAATTTAGTTCTCGAATGAAGACAGAGAAATAGGTGAAAAAGGTTGATTGAAAGATGTTTTCGAAATTTGTTGTATCATGAGAAAGAGAGAAAGAATTGAAACGCAACGTATTCATATTACTCGCTGCTTTAGGTTGACATTTCGTACAGTTTTTTTTTTCTTACAGGAGTGAGAGAGTGAGAGGGGCTAAAGCTAATTGAGTGAGATGTGTAAAATGGGTAATAAAAATTGTAAAACTTGCCACACAATTAGTGCAAGAGAAAAGATTGTTACAAGAAATAACAGCAAATATTCAAATCCACAATTGGTCATCGTCTATATTGTTACGCATTAATCGATTTACGTTTATGGTCTAATTGACAATATTAATTATTTCATTAATTATTTTTAATAATTAACTAATTATTTTATTACAATATTAATTATTAATTGAAGAATTCAAGAGCTGCGATTGCTCTTTGCAAAGTTGCTTCGTTTTTCGATATTTTGCCACGCAAAATTTGTCAATTCCCGTTTTCGTTTCAATTTGTCATCGTCAATTTGATTTTTTTCATCCATCTTCTGTAACACAGTATATTTCAATATTTATAAAACAGACAAACAGACACGGTTTATATTTTTAATTTTTATTTTGTTTATAATGTGACATCAAACGTATACAATTATATATTTTAAAAATTTAGAACGTACCTGAACGCTTGATTTCACGTGCGGGATTCGAACCCATGATCTTCCTACTCAACTTGCTCAAGTGGTTAGACCTTACATGCAATGAACGGTTAATTGAATACACGATACACGACGCACAAAAAATACGCGATGGCCTATTTCAAAACGAATTTCTTTAATATTCATGCGCCAACACACGAGCCCCTGCCTATTTGTTTAAAATTGCTGTGGACACATCCATTTAGGTGAGTGAAACCCTTATAACCAGATTGTTGTCTTTAGGCATTACTAAGGTTTAAAGCTTTAATCTTGGGAAATTGGCACTGGAAGGAAAAACGTTAGATCTCTACTCACTCCCAACCCCTTCTCAATCTTATAAAATCTACTTAGGGATGAAGAGGGAGATTAAGAATTTCACAGTGTGCTTAATAAGCGTTATTAACAATTTGTTGTTCGAGCAATATTAAATTTAAATTGTTGGTATATCTAGTTTATTTATTTATTTTTTAATTGAATCATTGTATTTTCAAAATAGTATCTGGTTCGCAATTTCTTTCATTATAAAGGAGAATTTATAATATTTCGTTCTGGCAAAATTGCTATGTCTGAAATTTTAATTGCAGATCGTTTCCCATTACAACTTTCGTTGTAGGTCAGACTTTTCAATTTTTAATCACGGAACCGATAATGATATGTCTGGAAACGCCTACTCTCGCTACTCTATCTTGCAGAAATGACTCGGCTTTCTTATTCCAAGATTCTTGGCAATTTTTGAAATTTAAAATATTGTGTATTTTAGTCGCTAATTTAGGAGACGAAGTATTTTACAAGGTAAAGGCTGTTTGATTTTTTTAACTTTGGAGTATTTGAGAAAACTGAAGGAAACATAATAATTAATCGACCTCTTCTATAATTATCGTCTTATATTAAAGTTGACTATGTGTTAAAACAACAAAATAAGTAATGAGCAATCAATGCTTTGTTTTTACGACGTCTTATATTTAGTTTTCAGAGAAAATTTGTGCCAGCCGGAGTAAAAAGATGAAAAGAGAAAATTATAATTTCTATGCGCCCAAATTGCAAAGGGAATGAAGAAGTGTGTGGAGATTACCGGACCGAATCGATAATTATTCAGAAATCATGAGATGCGGTCTGGTGTGATGTAGGTTTCAGAAAAACATTTTCTTTATCTTGCCGACGTTTATTGAGATCATCTTCAGGTCCTGAGATTTGCAAACATGTTTACATTTATGAAATCACTTTTCCACATCCTAAATGAATTTGATAAATGTAAACAACGTTTGTAAATCCTAGGTCCTGAAGAAGATGTCATTAAAGATCGAAATGTTGGCACGATAAAGAAAACGTTTTTCTGAAAACCTACATCACACCATACTGCATCTCACGATATCTGATTTATTATCAATTATTAAGAGTTACCATCCCTTTTTTTAAAAATATTTAACGGGAGAAATTTTCAGCTGTTATTTGTAACCTAGTTGGAAAATAAAATAATTAAAGTCACGTTCGAAGGGGATCGTTTTCAAAACCTAGCCCTTTGTACAGAATTTCATTTATGTGCGTATACTCATAATTTTTTTACAGTTTTTAGATCGTGTATGTGATTATATATGGCAGATTGTTCGGTATGTGTAAGCTGATGTTGGTAACAAAAAGAGTATTAATAATGGCTTTTACCTTCATGTAACGTTTTCAACATCATATAATGTATAATCCTTCCCAAATTGCATAAGGCCTTTTCTGTTGGTTTTATTACAAGATTTTTTTTAGGTTTGTAATCACAGTTCTCGCTTTAATTTTTAGGCCATGTGTCTATTAACTTTCATTACTTATTTTTGTAACTTTTCTGTAATTTTAGTTCTACTGTATTTTTTAAAATTTATTTTATTTATCGAGGATTTCGTTATTATTTATTGCCTTAAGCTATCCTATAAGGGCATGAAAGGTCTATCACCGAGCGAAAGAAATATTATTTCCATATTGGTACTTTTGAAAAGTTTGTACGTTGTACAGGGATTTATTTATTGCATAAAAAATTGCAGTTCGAGCTACATTTGTGGCTGTCTGTAATTTTTCTTGTACATAATTATGTTAGCTTGTATTTGTTCTTTACTAGTGAATTTTATGCATGTTGTGTATTTCTGTATTATTTACCATAGATTTGGTCAAAAACTGGTTTAGTACGAAAGTTAATGTTTCTGGGCCTGTGAGTAGAAAAGCGCTTAAAAATTTGGTGCGATGTACAGAATGTTATTTATGTATGTGTAAGCAAGTAAAGTATTCAAGGAAGACTTAACGTCCACTGTCTTCTGGGTGCCAACTACAAATTGGTCAAGAGCACTAAATAACAAATAACCCTATAACCTAATAACAATACCTTTTTCTATTCCAAATTCCAAAGTGTTCGCGGGGATTCGAACTCACAACCTCTAAAGAGGCAAAAGGAAATCACCGCGTTCTTTGTATACAATCATAACAAATCAGTTCTTGCTTCTATTTTTAGGCAGTGATTAATTTTGCGTTTTTATTCTCATTAGTGTATTTTAATGCTGTTAATCGTACATTTCTTTGGTTCTTAGGTTTGGTCAAAAACTGGATAAAAACTAGTGTTCGGTGTCGGATGTGACAGTTTATTAGCCTGAGAGCATGAAACTTAAGTTCATAGTTAAAATATAACATATAACAGCAATTGAACTTTATAAAAGAGTTCAATGCCAAACTAATGGTTGTCGAGGATGAACCATTCATCCTCCGGCAATACTTTAACATTAATTTTTCTAAATTAATCTCGTATAAAATGAAACAGGCTACGCTGGTACTGGACCCTAGAAATCCTAGCATGATAAATACCAATCAGGCGCCTTAACTGCTCGCGGCCATCGCAGTTCTTACATGCACGTGTACAAAACACAGTTCTCACTTGAATTTTTAAGCAATCAGTAATTTTCCTTCTACTACTTACTTGTGTTAGTTATTATGTATTTGTTCTTTATTAATGAATCCGTTTGTTGTATATTTTTTATTATTTATCAAAGATTAGATTTAAAACAGGATTAGGACGAATGTTTAGTGTCGGTCGTTAGTTATCATGTTATTTATACACATGTGAGCTTGAGAGTGTTAATTGACTTCCTTCCAACTTTAATAATTTGTACAGAATTTTGTTTATGTAAGTACGAGTATAACTGTTTTATCAAATAAATAAGGTGATGACAATGCTAAAAGCAGGTGTTGCTCCTAGAATTGTCATTAGCACCCTCAGTCCAGAGATTTTATAAGAATTTTTATTAACCAACAAAGTAGTCTCAAGTTAGATTTTCTTGAAGGGGCATAACGGAGAAATTTGATTTAGATTTAGTAAATTAAAAGAAATTGAATTTTGTAATTTCTTCAATAAAATTTGTTTTAAAACGAATTCGGCAAAATAATTTATTTAACGTGTATGTATAAAAGTAATTCCTGTACAGCAGGGCTTTACGTTCAATTACCTGTTGGGTGTCGTGGAAGGGGAGTCAGAACTGCTTAATACTTTTTCCAAATTAACTTTAATCGAATTCATAACCGCTAGAATGGCGAATAGTCAGGTACCCGAAATGCTCGGGCATTCCCGGTTATATATATAAATCACAGTTCTTGCTTATTAGATATTGTATTGATCTGTGTATTGTGTATTTTATGGCTTTCTTTATTAGTATCAAATTATGGTTTTAAAATGGGATGAGGACGAATGTTTGGTGCCGGAAGCCATTGTTTATGGATCCGTGAGGGCATGAAATGATTTTTGTCGTTACAATGGTCCGTTAAAAATAATGATCCTTTGACCCTAGTATAAATCAACGGAAAACCGAATAGTCTTCGGCTGAAAAGACATATTTCAACTACCCTATCTTCTTCGGGTGTCGATTTTTCTCTTTATGAAAAAACGATATCCAATCGTGTATTTGCTTGCTCCGAGCATTTCCACAGGGATCGGTGTTCGAGTTCGGCATTCACGCGATGTACATTTGTTGCACAAACTCATCCATGCGACAGCTGATAAACTGGGTTTGCAAACGTCGAATGTTGTGCCGTATGCAAATCGGTTACATCTCTATTTCACCAGGGGGTCGTATGGTTGGATGGATGGATAATCTCCCGTCCCGGTCCTTGTCAAGGAGTTAACCCTCCGCTGAATGTAAACTCGAGTTATTAGGGACGGAGGCCAAGAGTTTTGAAACGTACTGAACGCCAGTGAAAGGCCACAATTACCTTGGAATATACTGTCGGAATATTTGACGAGTCTACAATCCTCTCGGGTGTTCACGTTCCATGACTCCTCTGCCTTTTCTATTTCCTGTATCTTTCAACAAATTTATCATATGAAACGTGAGTAAAACTGTTTCAAGAGCAATATAGATAATGTGGTAAGTAAATGTTGATATATCACCCGAGAAAGTTTAAGGAGGAACTGAAACTTTTGAATATTTTCATTTTTCGCGGATAAGAAATCTCATTACTGTACTGATTAACGCTTTGACCTAATTTCCAAAAAAAAGTTGTTAATATATGCAAATTATATCCTAGTGTTCGATTAATGAAATGGTTAAGTGGCTGGACTGGAACAACCAAACCTACGCTATCTGCAAAACAGCTTTCCCTTCTATTTAATTAAAGGAATGCATGATCCTTTCAAATTTTTATTAGGTTTCGTGGGTTGCTGGACCAATTAAATTCTTTTCAATTATGTAAGGTTTTGATTGAGATTAAAAAAAGCCAGTGTGCAGGATTCGAAGTTAGTGTCCGAGTGGATCGAAGTCCCGATAGCCCAAGTGGTAGACCAGCGGCGTATCAAGCCGAAGATCGTGGGTTCGATCCCGCTCGTGCCGTTGATTTTTTTTTGTCTCAAACGAAACCCTAATTAACTTTCAAATATTGTTAAAGTTTAAAATTATGTAGAAAATAAATATTGCAATGGTTTACCTAAATGTTTTATACAAAAGTGACACAAATCAAAGCCAGGCTGTTAACATTTTCAAATGCGCAACATAAAAAAGCAAAAGAAAAATATATAAATTCATTTAAATTTTTATATTATTCGTATGTTTACAAAAAAAGAGTTACAATATTAAGCATTGTTTTTGTTTTCAGGTGGTGGGAGAATCCAGACTGCCATAAAGGTAAGTGCCTATGAGCACTTTTTTTTATTTATAATCAGACCTTAAAGTTTAATACAGATTGTCTTAAAATCACCCTACTTTACCGTAAACTTTAATTGATCTGACTCGTTAGAACACCGCTAATGAAATCATAATGCTCTCTTACATGGGCCATGACATTCAAAGTTGGATGTGCTTTGAAAGGAACTTAAATTAAAATCTTTCCTTTAGGCACGTTATGTCAACTTTTATTGTTTTTCCTTTTTTTCACAATGAAACATAAAACTGGATGAATAAAGTTTAGGTTTTGTGGGGTTGTTAAAATTTTTGTTGCTAAGGAAAGAAATTTATTTTGCCTGGATATCGTTTTACAACTTCATACTAGCCAGTAAACTACGATAGCTATCTGGTGTCATTATTTTGTATTATTACGTTCATTGCAATATGATTTGATTGGTACAGCTTTGTTAAAATGTACAACTAAAGGCGTTTATGCTATTTTAGAATACTTCGTCATTTTATAAGGTTGAAACATGTTTTGCTAATTTGGACGGTGGACGAATAAAGTTCGGCACACAAAAAAGCATCATACTCAAGTCTTAGTTGGCTTTAAAACAAATCACTCAAATACAATTAATTCTCAGAATTATTGATGTACTAGAAAAATCTTTAGATAAATATTTCAGTTCCGCCACTCTTCTTAACATACCTCGAGCCTTGTATGAAATCTTATTATATAAACTCAAAAAAAGTCAGTGTCACAAGTGGGATTCGAACCTACGACCTTCGGTAGCTCTACCACTTGAGGTATTGTGACTTCAAAAGACTGGGACCCTAACTGCCCATCTCAACCCCACCTTTTGAATTTCCCCCTCTTTTTTTGCCATTTTTCAAATGTCGTGTAATCTATTCCATTCTCGGCACGTAGAACGTCTCCCCTACCCCTCAAAGAGGCGGTTCGGAGTAAAGCAAGAAGACGAATATTCCGACCATTCATAAATTTTTATATTTCCCTTTCCTTCGTTATCGTCCATACTAATTAACTTTCCTTCCAAAATTAGTAACTGTACTCATTGAATAAACCTGGAATCAAAACAGGTCCCAAAAATCCCCATTATCGACTTCCTTTGAGACAAATAAAACCGTCCCTGATCAAAGAAAATTTCCCTGATTTACCGCGTTCCCTACCCCTTTACAATCGTATAAAAACAGCAGAATATAAATTCATCTTTCACAATTACACTTTATGTGAGTATGAGATACTTGATTCAAAGTCTATATTATTTACTTCTATATTGTAAAATTATTTTTACAAATCAACATATTTTTGTAATTCGTCTGAAGAAGACCCAAATAAAGATCGAAACGTTGACAAAAATGTGAATATCTCCTCGTCATGACCTCAACAAATTACTCATAAATATTAATGCTCAATATTAATTATATTTAAATCTATAATTCATAGGGTATAGAGAAGGGGCTAGAAAGCCTCGAAAATATTCAAACACAATATGAACAGTAAATGTAAATACGTTCCCGCCCTTACTACTTAATCTAGATAAATCATAAATATTGGCATCCTCAATATTCGAGAAATCCCGAGCTCGTCTTGGCGTGGCATTGGAGTAAAAAAAGTCCTTTTTGTTGGCCAAGTAAATGATCATACATAAATTTAGGAGTAGGACTAAAATTAGAAAATATACGACCTTCAAATAGGTTGAAAACTTGGCAGTAACAATTGAATTTGTTTGCAATCAGACCATACCGAGATCCAGATTATTCATGATAAAAAAATTGGTCGATACATCTAACACTTTGGATAGCTTTATATCCACTAGAAAACTTTAGCGGTGGGTGGACATTTATGGGTCATAACACCGGCGAAAACATTGATTGCGAATAAAATATTTCAATATAAATAAATTAATTTAAAGGATTGAAGTACGGTTGTGAAGTGACAAATTACGTTGAATGAGATTTTACGTAGGGAATTAATCAGAAATCGTGAGATACGGTCTGGTGTGATGTAGGTTCCAGAAAAAAATTTCTTTATCGTGCCAACGTTTCGATCTTAATTGAGATCATCTTCAGGGCCTGGGATTTACAAATATTATTTACATTTATCAAATACATATGGGATGAGGAAAAAAGTAAACTTATACGACGCAAAATATATTTTTTATATTCAGTCCAAGTATTTCTACTCACTGCCAATGAAATATTTCCGTTTTGTTTATCTCACTGGCACTCTTAACACGACACGCAAGAACGGCACAATTACACAGAACACAAACACTTTGAGTGAGTAGAAATACTTGAATTGAATATAAAAAATATCTTTTGCATTGTATAAATTTACTTTTCCAAATTCTATATGTATTTTCTAAAAGTAAACTATGTGTGTAAATCCCAGGCCCTGAAGATGATCTCAATAAAGATGTCACGATAAAGAAAATGTTTTTATGATACCTATATCACACCAGACTGCATCTCACGATTTGTCAATAATAATTATCGAATAACCGTCACTAACCACCACACATTTAAGTAGAGAATAGTGAACAGAGTGAACTTTTATTATGCAACTTAGTACAATGTTCTGCCAGGTGAAGACCTTGAGACCTGACACGCTTAATCCTATGGATTTTACTAACGCAAAAGGATTTATCTTTTGGGAGTGTTAGAACGTGATGGCGGCCAAAGTTTCTTCCTGCTTTGTTTACTAACTTTTTACGAAACACTTTACTTTCGATATTGAAAAGGTCGGCTGTTTATACCACCCTCCAGGTCCTGATTTTCCTTTTAATTGGACTTGAACCGATAGTCGCGGAAAAAACAGCGGCCAGATGGCTAATAAAAAGAGTTTCCATCATGCTAATCGGAATTAATCGGAGGTCCAAAGTTGCAAGGGAATCTTCTTTATTATTGTTCAGGGGCAAAGAAGTTGCCGGAAGTTGGGAAATTGCGGTGCCACCTTTTAATCACATATCCGTTCGAACAAATCATCCAACTGGCAAAGGCGATTTATCGTACATTGCTTGCTCTCACGATGACAGTTGGCAACACCGGCTCTATTTCTTAGACCAGATATGAATTATTCCTCTTTTTCAGAGGTTCGAACATTTCCAGCAATTAAGTACAGAATCGAGAATGTGGATTTATTAAGCTACTCAGCGATTATTTCCACCCATTGATAAATTATGGAGACGGGGGATTTGTTTAGCATTGCTAAATCAACGATTATTAGCATTTTATTGAATACTAAATAACTTTTTTCGCTGCGCTTTTTATAAAAATAAAAATACACTTCCAACAGATTACTCATTAAAACATCATTTGGTAATTTGTAATTATAAAGGTGTTTAAGGCCTGTCATGTATATAACAATAGATATGTATATAACAAAGCTACACATTTGCAGGCTATCATGACTGTACGATGAAAATTATAAAATTATTTTTTCATTCTGACAATTTCTTCTTGTTCACAGTCCCTACTTAATTTTACACTATCTTAACGAATAATCACCGGCTTACGGTCACTAATCACATTACAGTGAAATTCTTTGTTGGATAAGAACATAGAGTATCGTGGTGGAGCAAGTTATTGGGAAATCACTCTCGACAAAAGTCTTTTGGTTTCAAGCTAGGATTCAAGTCGAAATGGCCTGAGGGTGAAATCATGCCAGAATGACAAAAGGGTTTATGATTTTCTGTAAAACTTAGCTAGAATTTTTCTAAACGCTTCTAGTTAAATAACAGGGAAAAGGGTTAACTAATTGTTCAATGCATAGGCAAGATCCATAGAAAGGGGTGTTCTAATAATGACGGATAGTTAGTCGTGATATTTGATGTAAGAAGGGTTTCGAGTGTTCTCAGCTCGTTATCTTCCGCTAAACGATCTGACTTCCGTTTCCTTTTGATGCGTTTCATGTCCTCCGTATGTTCTCGAACGGAGACAAAATTATAACCTTAAAAACTACTAGGTGTAACCCTGTAACCCTAAACTAAGTGTTCGAATCCCAAATTTATTATCGACATTTTAATGTATGTCAAACAGAAACAGGATTGTTGTCGCTCCTACACATTTTGAAATCCTGTCGATTTGTATACTAGAAAAAATTGTTGACTAAAATACAGTAATTGGGAGTTAGCCTCATTACGACTTTTTTATTATGCACCGTGACTAGTATTGGTCTGCATGTAACTATGGTAGAATATGTATATACATATATATTACGGCGGGCATGCTTTGTTTATTTACAATGCTGAATTTCTAGCTAGTCGAAGGTCGTAGGTTCGAATCCCGCTCGTGACAATAGCTTTTTATCTCAACCTAGTCGTTAGTTAAAAACTATAATCAATTAAAATAATTAATACATCAGTTATCCTGGTAAATACGTATATGGTTTAAGAGTAATATTTCAATGTTATTTATGCAATTATAATTCTATATTTTATCTGTACCATACATTCTTACTGTGTTGACTAAATTGATTTTCAAACTTTCACACAACACGGATACTCAGTAAAAAAGCCCCTATTTTTTGTAGCAAAAAAAATAGTAACAATAAGTGGCATGCCTGATCTCTCCCTATGCGAAGCCAATACACGACAGCATTTTTACGTAGTATACTTCAAGCAAATCGACATGCAGGGTAGTGAGTGTTGGTTCAAGATGTTCGAGTGTCGTATCTTTGGTGTAGCGTAGTTATTGGGAAGTCACCCTCGACAAAAGTCTTTCTGTTTCGTGCTAGGGTTCATGTTGAAATGGCCTGAGGGTGAAATAACAATTGATTTGAAATTGGTATGAAAGTGTCTGTCAACCGCGTGGCCTATTCTCCTTTGGGGGAAGCCGATCCCTTTTCAACTACTCTCATTCTCCAAGGGAGTTTACAAATTGTGCCCTTGATACTTCGTAGCTTCGGTTTCGGTTTATCGAGTCATCCGTTTATTCGTGGATCTATGTACATCCTATGACTGAAGTTTAAAAATTGGAACATGACATCAGTAAAAGCCGGAATGTGAAATAACAAATAATTTAAGTTTAATATTGTCCCTGTGTCAGTCGTTTATGTCTTATTCTGATTCGGGTGTGAACGAACTCTTTCTACGACTCATTTCTTCTTAGGTCCCGTGTTGAACTTGCCAGGTTCAGGTCCTGTCGTCGCGCTGTTCCGGTTTAGTACTTTACGTACTACTTTTAGTAAAGTATGCTATTTACGGTTATTACGACCGTAAATCCTTCGAACATTCTCAATTAGCTCCATTTGAAATTTTTGCAAAACAGCACAACAAATTTGAACTTATTTTAAAAATAAGGACTATAGAAAATTGTATTAATGCAGCACAGACAAATTCCCGTTTAAATTACACCGCAATCTTTGGTACAATGTTTTGGGGTAGTCACCCTCCGTGGATATCACAATTTCCTACTGGGGTGCAGAATGAAATGGCCCGGGAGGTGAACTAATAATTAATTTCATCGATCCACAGGCCTGGCAGAAGTAATAAATATAAGAAACGCCATTAAATTCATGCTAACACTTCGGCTATTAAAGTTTGGAATTGAAAGTTGAGGGGTGAGAGCACGTTTGTGAATCGGAGCGGTTTGCTCCCCTTAAATGGTCTGTAATTAAATAGGTTCACATTAAAACTACATCGATATATATATATATATATATATAT
>CM077099.1:30572512-30621107 GCA_039619505.1 Cimex hemipterus
AAAACTACATCGATATATATATATATATATATATATATATATATATATGTATATACATATATATATATTGAAGAGAGATTTGAGGGTAGGAAAGCTTAATTAAGGTTTTAAACGGGCGGGGTCGACGGATCACACGTGCCTTTAATACGACGCTGCTTCCCCCCCCTCTACAGGCTTACTGGATAAATACGGTTGGAACCTTCGTTTAAATTTTGCATCCTAAAGCCGTGTTCAAATGACAATTAGCTTCTTTTTTTGTAACCACGCCATCCAGCAATGAAATTACGAGTGGAACATTAAAACGGGCAATGTTGCGGAGTGCCTTAATGTTCTCGGAGTTATCTTGCTAGGATTTATAACTGTGTCCGGAGGGTGGATGCTCTGGAATAAGGAAGGAAACGTTATAAATAAAAGAGAAGCAGAGGGAAAGAGGAAAGTCCGCGACACTAAATACTTGGGTAATGAGTTCCGTTCAGATTATACCACCTCCTGGGAGGAAATTAAAACTAGGAACTTCTTTTGCCTTTAATTGAAGTGACGAAAGGCATTCTAAACGAAGAGAGGAGGATAAGAATCGGATACCCCCTGTGAGTAGCAATGCTACTTTTTCCCCACCCTGCGATTTTTATTGTCCGTAGCCTTTTTTAAGGGGTGATAAAAACGAGATCGGCCTCTGACCTATTTCTATCAGTGACCCTGGTTGAGGAAAGAGATTCACTGAACGGATCGATAGACTCCTCCTAAGTTTCCAGTTCTAGAAAGAAAAACATAAGTGGAGTTGAGCTGATTGATTTCGTATCAAATCGCTATTATCGTTCTTCCTCCCTCGAACGCTCTCAATTAGCTCCATTGAAAGTTTTGCAAAAAAGCACAAATTTCTTTCAATAAAATTTATTTTATTTAATTATGAAGTTCTTATTTAAACTTTTCAGTACAACAACTTTTAGATCCAGCATATATTCTGAAATTGATGATTTTGAACTATTTCGTCTAAAAACACACATTATATTCGGATTCGTGATCATCAACAGCAGGCCCGGTAAATACACAACAGTCCGAATTAATTTTACTATATACACACATGAGGTGAATGGGTGAAGGTAGAGTCGATTCTACGGCAGTACGACAAAATAGAATAATGGCCAGTCTACAAGGTCTGCAGGCGATAGGGCTCGCAATTACATTAACAGTCAATGGCTGAGGATGAAAATTGAAAAATCAGTGTTTGAAACGCATTCGTTTGAACTTAAGGATTTCTTATGAACTTGAAACGACTTGAAGAAAGCCGTTTGTGTGTTTATATTTACAAAATTATCGAGGTTTATTACGAAATGCGATTTTCAGTCGAATTATACTTGCAAGGAAACTTTCGGGTGCCAAAAATATAAATATTTCCTATGTTAAAATGTAAAATTAAATTTTTTCGGGGTTCGCAACAGCAGAGGTCATATGAACCCTCAGGGTGCCGGGTTTTTGAAAAAAAACAACAACATTTGTAAGCATGTCGGGTTCGAATGTAGGGCCGCTGGATTCGAACCCTGGACCTTTACCTGACAGTGGTGAGCGCCGTGTCAAAGACTGAACCACCGACGCCCCCAGCAAGACCAACATCTAGGTCCCTTTTCCAAATCAAAAACATAAATATTTCTTATAATAAAACGTTTTTGCATGTGTAAAAATCGTCTTTCTATTTAAAAAATTAATCAGGCATGTCTTTAAGATTTTAAATGAATTTAATTTCCACACGAATTGTACTTGGTGACATGACGTTGACATGAAAGTTTCGGTATAAAAATTAGGGGATAAAATTAAATATGGCTTGATGATGAAGGCCATATGATATCATCCTTTAAAATATCATGAAAGTAATTTTTGTTGGTAAATCATCTAAAACAATTCTTCAAAAATGAGAATTCAATCGTTGTATGTAGGTAGCTATGCCATCACCAAAGACTGCAGAAGGTTTTTAAAAAAAGATTTCTCTTTTTCGTTTATTTAAAAATAAAACTGTATGAACTACAAACGATTGATTCTGAATCTCATACTTATATAACGTGATGTTGGGTGAGTAGAAAAATTGTTAATTTTGCCTTAAACTCGGTGGTTGATATATTCGGTAAGTAGTTTTGAAAGAATAAGCGAGGCATCACTGAGGGAATCAAGGACTCGAGTCAGAATTGGTGACAATGATTTAATTCCACTAGAATCTGTTTTAATCCTTAATTTTCGGTACTGTTAAACTTCTTTTGAAAGTTTGGACAGATGTCTTATTTATCAGTGGAATGTTAAATTTGTCCCTGAAGATGATCTCAATAAAGATCGAAACGTCGGCACGATAAAGAAAATGTATTTCTGAAGCCTTCATCACATCAGACCGCATCTCACGATTTCTAAATAATTATCGATTAACGGTCACTAATCTCTACACACGTTGAATTTATCTTTAACAGTACTACTTGTACGGTAAATTGTAATTCCAATTTAATAAACCATAAATGCCATAAATTATAGTGATTTTGGACTGCCTATCCAATCTGAATTCAGTGACTAAATGCATGGAATGTAGGGTTGTTATTATTATTATTATTATTATTTAAGGGCGTTTTAACGGCTTATCTCATTTCACTCCCTAACATCCAAATCTTTGGTTAGCTATATCCTGTCTGAGTGCTATAAAGCTCTGACTCCAAACATTCACTCATAAACCAATCTATCCTATTGCATCCAAAGCTTTAATTTAATAGCATGAGTTTAAGCTCACCATTATATTATTACTATCAAGATTATTTATGATTATAATAAACTAAGGACTGTGTAAAAAATGGAAATAGATTGTCATAAGTTATTACAAAGATTTCCACCGACACATACTTTTACCGCCATATTTCATTTGAAATTAACTTTAACCAATTGAATTAGAAATAAACCCTTTGTTTGCGCCATACATTTAAAAAAAATCATATTTGTTTGGCACAACTGACCATATTAATTAATTGCTCTTTTTACCTAGGGTTTTTGGTTAAAAACCTTAGATAAAAAGAACGTTTAATTTGAAGTTGAATAGGTTTTATTCGAAATTTAGAAAAAAGTGTGTAGAGATTAGTGACCGTTAATCGATAATTATTGAGATGCGATCTGGTGCGATGCAGGTTTCAGAGAGAAACATTTTCTTTATCGTGCCAACGTTTCGATCTTTATGGAGATCATCTTCAGGGCTGAACGTGTCTGTGTTCTGTGTACTTGTGGCATTATTGCGTGTCGTGTTGAGAGGACCAGTCACGTTGGCAGAAACGCTGGCACGACAAAAAAAAAAATGTTTCTCTGAAACCTACATCACACCAGATCGCATCTCACGATATCTCAATAATTATCGATTAGCGGTCACTAATCCTACACACTTTTTTCTAAATTTCGAATAAAACCTATTCAACTTCGAATTAAACGTTCTTTTTATCTAAGGTTTTTAACCAAAAACCCTAGGTAAAAAGAGCAATTAATTAATATGGTCAGTTGTACCAAACAAATATGATTCAAATTAAAACTTTTTTTACTTTATATTAACCTTCTTTAATGCCAAATTAACCATTTTTAATTTCAAATTGACCATACTTTCGAATTAACCTTTTTTGATTTCAGCGTCCTTTTCCCCTTCATTAGTAATCATTATGCCACCTTAATTCAAATTGATTTGATAATATCGAGACGCTTTAAAGAAACTGAAGAAGCGCCAAGTCCTAACAAATATTATTTGATGAAACTAGGGATAGTAGTAACATTAATTCTGTGGTGGTTAGAAGCGATTTACACCATCTGGAATAGATGTCTTCTAAAAGAAGGCCACCCCGAGGGAGCAGATTAGACTCCTACGTGGTTTGAACACGTGTTGGCGATACATATAGGGGGCGCAATGTCAACAACCGAAACAGAAAAGAAATACGGGTACATTGTAATTTTTGTTTTTGTTTGATAAGAATTACCCATAACATGTATTCAGCAAGCGCAGTTGTTTTGTAAATGTAAGGCCCTGGCCAAGTTTGGGGGAGACCACTTCGTTTAGTGAAAAGATAAAAGTAAAGGGGGAAACCATAGAGAAATTAAGTAGGGCCGTCTTTGGCCGGTAGTAAATTGCCAAAGCTCTTATGTAAAGTTATGTAAGAAAACAGCAGCGTCGTATTACCAAGGGAGCAACGGACTTAGTGCATCCCCATTAGCCCCTTATTTATGGTCTATTCCTAAATAGGGTATTTATATTCCGTGCTTTATAGAGCGTTTGTTTGCATTTTCGTGTTGTATGTAAAACTTTCGCGCGAGGGCCCAACCCTTTTGAAACATTAAAATCCCAATTACAGTAGTATAGAGTGGTTCGGCTGGGCAACGAAATGTTTTATCGGTCCGAAATACAATTTCCAGGGCGTAAATTGTTCAAACAACAGTCAAAAACAACAGCGAAAATTAAAAGCAACAACTATAATTTTGCCCACAAGCTTACTTCAGATACGATTGAAAAGCATGAAATATACAATACAAATAATGCGTGTATATGATGGACGTATATGGAATATGTACCTGATACTCTCCCTCTTCCTCCTCTCTCACTCTCTCTCTCTCTCTCTCTCCCTGCCTCCTCGTTTTATATCTGTCTTAGTGTTTCTTTCTCTCTCTTTCTCTTTCGTTCTGTTTTTCTCTTTACATTTCTCTTTCCATGCGTGCAGAAACACTCACATTTATTCTTTCGTTCCTTTTCTCTATTTTTCTTTTACAATCTTATTTTTTTACACTCACTCAGACTTCCCCTAATACTATCCCATCTCTTCTGCTCTGTATCAGGCAATTTACCTCATTGCGATTTTGCAAGACTGAGAGATAGTGAAAGAAATCAGTGAGGGGATAAACAGATAGACATGGAGATAAAGCGCGTGAGTGAGAGAAAGAGAGTGAAAGATAAAAATACAAAGACAAATATGAAGAGAGGAGAGAGAGAGAGAGAGAGAGAGAGAGAGAGAGAGAGAGAGAAAGAAAGAAAGAAAAGAGTCAAGAGGGAGAGAGCTAGAGAAACAATGACATAGAGAGTTTATGCATCTACGCATTTTATTTTGGCTTTTTTATAAGCTTTTATTTTTCGTCTAATTAAACTAACTTATTTAATTCAAATTATCGATTTTAATTTCTGCTTATGTGTCTCCTTCCTGATTTATGCATTTAATAAAACAAATAACCCTTCTCGTTGGAATTTTGTATCAGGCCCTTTACGTAAAATGAAAAGTGGCGTGGAGCAGAATCCCTTTAACGCTTTTACCCTAAGTAGTTACCTTAAAAATCTCCCTCCCGCGGCCGGCAGTGCAAAATTGCAGCGATAAATTTTATTACTCATTCGCAATAAAGGCGAGGTCGACTAAATTTATATCGCCATGCTTCGTTCCTTCAATTGTCATTCCGACATTCAGAGCCTGGGGAACGGTCTCCTCACGGGAAGTTTGTCCTTTTTTTCTCGCCTTGAGAAGTTAGATCGATTGCATTTGACATTGCGAAGCGAAATTGAGGAGAACTTTCGAAAGTTTATGGCCGCGATTCAGCCAATGTAATCATAACTTTCAGGGAATTTGAAGAAGGGCAGAAATAAACTGTTGGAGAATGTTTACGCTCATTTGTATTTTGATGTAATAGGCGTTTCTTGAACACAAAAATATGTATCCAGTAACAAATTTAATTAAGATTTTACGAGGATTCTGAGTCTTGGACCAGTTGTTCATTTGTTTCCGATCGTCCTGGTCTGCCTTTCTTATATGTTTTTTGTAAAATAAACCGAACATTGTATTATTGTTTTATTCATTATGAGTTAAATTCTTCAGTAGCATTGATAGTTATGGCCATAGGAAATAAAATTAGATTTTCTTCTGATATTGCCCGTCATCTATCAGATTCCTATCCATATCTGTATTGAGCTCCTTCGCATGTTAGTTGCAGGTTATTGTAATGAATTGTAACTATCCACCTCCTGGCTTTTCATTGGTCTCCAAGCCCGTGGAATGGCTTTTTAATTAGATCTCTTGAATTGAGTTGAAAGCAACCAAAATCTCCAAAACCTGGGAAAACACAACAACTTGATATCTTGGGTGCCAGGGCAAAGGGGAATTCTGGGTAACGAAGATGCAGACTGGCCAGAGGTGGATCTGCAAGACCAAACAAAGGCCCCGAACCTATTTTTGGTATAACAAAACAAACATAGAATCCTCCATCGCAGAATGGAAACAAACAAAACAAAGAGAGAAGCGGATAAACTCTAGTGGTGCTGGACATAGTAAACTTATGATGAAACAACCCTCACCAAGATTGGCAAAAACAATTGGAGAGGGCAAAACTCAGAGGAGTGGTAGGACTACTAGTCTGCCACTGGCATCTAAGAAAGCATCTGCAAAACTTGGGCATGTACAATGATGATGCCATTTGCAGACTATATAATGAGGAGGAGGAAACAGCCACTCATATCATCTTCGAATGCGAAGCAACAGCTCAATGGAGGTTTAACCTCACGTACGAAAAAGACTTAGGGGATCAAATTGCAGCAATGACAGTCAATGACCTGATACTTCTAAAAAGAAGGATTGAGGCTGCAGTGCTGGGGAATACAAACCCTGCTTCCTAGTATCCTTTCCACCATATCATACCAATACCATACCATGCCTGAATTGAGTTTTTCTTTGCTAGAACTAGAAACTTATATTTTCTTATTTATACCCCTCCACATTGATATGCATATACATTGAGAGGCAACAAAGTTTGTTATCTCCCCTTTTTAAATTTTTTGTAAGTAAATACTTGAAGACTCCTGATATACTTTCCTCTTAAGGGATGGGGCCATTTCAATTCGAAGTTGTGTGATTGAGTGTTCTGCAACCAAATTTGTGAAGATTAATGATTTACATTCATGGGTAGGATAGAATGTAGTTTTTTTGAATAACAATACAGGTGGGTAGAAGGGATATTCCTCATTTTTTAGAGTTGATGAAAAATTGGTAGTACGTAATTCAGTTAGAAATATATATCGTCATATTTTAATGATCTTATAATTATGACAGTTTTTCTTTGATACAAAATTTATTGTCAAGTCTATAACCACCATTTCTTGAAATTGTTATCTATAAAAACGTCGTATATCAAAAGTTAATTGTTAATAACAGTAATTTTAACAGGCACATTTGTTAATACATGAATAAAGACCAAAGCATCGGAGAATCAACTTTCCCAAACATAATTATCAACATTATGAAGAAATTCAAGTGCTGACGGCTTTTCATTCGATTGAAAATGTCACGACGGGGCGAGGAAGGAGGGATCATTTAGACTGATTTAACGAGGAAAGTGGTTTGCGCAATGCGGCTTTACATCGAAAAGTATTTGATGGCCGGAGAGAGTTCTACAGCAGCCGGTGATGCCTAGCTGTTATATTTGTACAATTAAACAAATATAAGGCCGACGCCTTTTTTTCCCGTAAAACCTTTTAAAATTGATTGCAAATATTTGACGGCCAAACAGAACCGAAAATATAATAAACTATTTAAAATATCTATAAAATTAATATAATTTGAATCGCCAGGAACATAATATATATTTATGAATTACACATGATATTTACAAAAATCATAAGGTTGCAAAATTATCGAAATAGTGTTGTGAAATGTAATTCTTAACTTATTGTGGTATATTTGGATACAAAGCTGCACTTTAAAGGTTCGTGGCCAGATGCTTGAAGTTATTTTTAATCAGTACATATTTTATTGTGACTATATGCATATAAGGAACACTATTAAAAAAAATTATCTTTATTTTGTGTTTAAAAACGCATATATTATATATTTCTACGCTCTAAGTCCAGCCACCACCAGAGAATAAATTGTTGAATAAACTGTTTAAAATTGATTAAGGAGAATCGATTTTTCCTGTTAAGTGTGTAGAGATTAGTGACAGTTTATCGATAATTATTCAGATATCGTGAGATGCGGTCTGGTGTAATGTAGTTTAAAAAAAAAAACATTTTCTTTGTCGTGCCAACGTTTCGATCTTTATTGAGATCATCGTCAGGGCTCAAAGTGTCTTCTGTGTAATTATGACGTTCTTCCGTGTCGTGTAAGGCACTCCCAATAAAAAGTCAATAGCACGAACGGGATCGAATTTTTTATCTCAACTAAAAACCTTAATTAATTGTAATAAACAAACTTGTTTTTTATTGCATAAGCAGCGAAGACTTTCAATTATGTGAAATCCGTAAAGATATGCTGCGATTTTTCCATTGAATAATCTCTTTGCCTATAACTTTGAAGGGCTTAATTTTTAACCGCATCAGGGCAGATAGGAAGAACTTCATATGTCCACCGGTGGACAATTTACCCCAAATCTCTCCAATTTATGTACATTTTTATTTTTACCCAAGTTTATAGGAACTGGAAGAAACAATTTCGAACTGGTTTTTGTGATACCTTGAAATGTAGAATATCACATGGTTTATAATTTGCATTCAACTTCGGAAATGCTCTAGTTTCAATTTTCTTCGTACCGGTTTGGTTTTTATTTACGCTTCTTTATATTTATGGACGTTGAATCCGCAATACGGCAACAATTCTAACAGTTTAAAAAATTAAAGTTATCAGCACGCGTTCCGCTTAAAAGAGCTAAATTTTGTACGTGCAATTTAAGAGCAGGAGCTAATCCGGCCGGTATAATAATTTAATTAAAAGTTTTACGAAGCAAAACACATAATTATTTCCAAAGTTTCGAGGTCGGCCTCAATTAAAAATACAGAAGGGTCTAGGATCAGAGGGGCAAAAAGGACTGAGCAATTGCTTGGTTTTAACTATAGAATGAGAATGGGCAAATGAAAAGTACCTTTGATTCTGTAGGGCCCTTTGTCCGCAAGGCGTCTCTCGCTTATTGAGCCTACAGGACCTCCAACCCTTCTTCCACAGATATCATTAATTAGCCGGCCTCTCTTCCTTTAAAAGCTGGCTAGATTCCCCGAGAAATCGGGGTTTACCTCTTCGACCGCCTGGAAAATATTTATCTTCAAGAACCCCCCCCCCCATAACTCAAGTTAAAGTCTAATTTTTTCCTTTTAAAATTTTTATTTTATTATAAAGTAGATTCTGGAAGAGTGTTTAGTTTAGACGTATGAAAACTTATATCTAACTCACCAGCACTTGTATATCTCTCTGCTCATGAACATTATCGTACGAATTGATTTTAAAAAAAGTTAACAATATTTTATAATAATAATTCCTTCTCGACTACAATTTTCACAAAATAAATTTAGTTAAGAATGTTGTGCAAAGGGATACGCCGCGTGTAACCAATCTTGATTGTAGATTACGAGGGATGAAGATGGGGATACTTGATCAAGTTAATCCTTTAATAATTGGTTTTGAAATAAATTGACCGCCGTCAGGGATCGTACAGGGGACATAGAATTAAATTCTACCAGTTAATCCAGGCAGTCGAGGGTATGATTTGCCATTAAAAATAAATCAGAAATTTTGTCTCCTTTCGAATTAAATAAAAAATTAACATTTGAAAGTGTCAGATTGGTTTGAAATGATTGTGGTGTCTGGCACTCAGTTCTGTTTGTAAGTCAACTTTTAATAGTTTCACATTCTGAACCTTCTTTTGGCCATTTAATCGGTGAAGTCAGCTAGGAATATTTAGAATAACAAATCGCAAGGTTTTCTTTCATGGTGCATCGATTTTTTCTTTTTATTCGGATTGCATAAACGAATCTGGGTTTATTCTAATGTGGGACAAATAAATTTCTCTGAGTCCTGAGAACGAAGGACAAAAAGGTCCTGGAGGAGTGCCGTCTCGATTTAGAGTTTGGTAAGTCTTGAACAAAATAACACATTGTTCGGCCGCGGTCCATTTACCGGCTGTCTTTACAAACTTCCGGAGGCACCTTCGGCCAAAATGGTGCCTACTAATCTGCACCCGGGGTCATTAGCAAAAGCTCCTCGCTGCTTAATTGACGGGGCGTTCATTTCTCCAAAAGTTCACCCGAAGGGACAAACTTCGACGAAAGAGCAATTCCGTGATTTCGTTTGATTTCTATTGATAGTCACACTGATTTTCACCCAATTTGTTTGAATTAGAAACGTATCAAATGCATTCCAAGGAGTGAGCTCAATGATCAATCAGCCGGAGACAATTTTCCTTGGGAAAACACTTAGATTTACTACAAACTCTATTATTTAGTTTTGGTTTCTAATGGATCCAAAAACCCTTGCTTCTTCAGCCTACAAGTTCTTATCTAGATTAGATCTAGGATAATAGCTAATAGACTTCGGGTACTGGTAATGCAGACCAGAATTGTATTACAACAAATAAATAATAATAATATATTCAAGGGGGAGTCGGTGGCCGCAAGGTTCAGTCTTTGACACGGCTTTTTTTCAAAAACACCGGCACCCTGAGGGTTTATATGACCTCTGCTGTTGCGAACCCTCGTAAAAAAAATAAATAAATAAATAATAATAACTAAAGAGATATTCATCTTTGAGTATTGCTGCGAAATTTAATATTGAAATGTTCTGCTAAATAGCTGTATAAATTAGTCTATGTGCGTCTATAAGATTTGTCCAATCTGCTCCTTTTATCAAATTTCTCCATTAAGCTGTCATTAGAGCATTAACTGCGAATTACCTACCTAAGCCTATGGGTAATTTAGGATAGCACAGCTCCTTAGTTTTATTAGGTTCTTTTTCATTAAGTCTGTTAACATTCCAAATTTGGAGAGATGGAAAAAACTTGTTTGGGAATAATAGTTCTACGGTAGAGAAGTACATTTTCCGCATGTCCGGACCTCGCTCCTTCGAGCTACCTCTTTCCGCAGATTACGTAGTACGTATACGCCGCAAATATCAGTCGTGCACAGTGGTCTTTTGCTGGGAATCTAAATTGCATTTAAATTTATCCGTCCAAATTGGCGTTTTCTTACTAACCCTTGTATAAATTTGTATTGGTTTGGTGAGTCTCACAGTGAGGGTTTGTGTGCTCTGATATTTTTACCAGGCTAGTGATTATGAAAAATTTTAACGTTCATTGGACTTCTTCACCGGCCCTTGCTCCTTTGGAATACCACCTCCTCGGAGGTTTCGGACTTGCTGGTTTAACATCATTACGCCTGACCGAATTATTTCGGAAATAAAAAGCAAAACCGTTACAGAAAGGGTATTGGGCTTCAATTAATTCCACCCTTCTGACCGCGCTCCTTGGGGCAACCTCTTTGGTGCTTATTTCCCTCTATCTATCGGATAAAGTGGGGTTTTGACATAATTATAAAATAAATTTTATTTAGACGTTCAAACGCGCAGTTTCTTACTCTTGGTTGAGGATTTTACGGCTAGCGTTCAAATTTTCGTAAGTTTTGTAATTTGTGCACATTTTTAGGACATTTTTTGCGCACGATAGCACAGATTTTTCAGCCCAATAGTTAAAAAAGTATCCTGAAAATATAAAATGCATTCAAATTTGTTTTTTCAATTAAAATTCAGAAAATGTGGTAATCCGAAGAGTAACAACATCTTGGTTGAGGAAGAAAAGTTTTGGTTTAATAAGACTACTTTCCATTTGTACAGGAATTGAAAGGATAAACTTAGATATCATGGGCAGAATCGAGCGTACAACACACCCACAACACCGACCTCGCTCCTTCGGCTACCACCTCTGAAGAGGTTTTTGGTTCAATGCGTACCCAGCGGTGTTAAGTCAGATAAAAGTTATGTTTGAATAAGAACTATGTTTGATATTTTCCATCAAAGCACAAACGTTACAAAAAATTGGAATCTAAGTAATTCTACTCTCCCAACTTCGCTTCTTCGGATACCGACTCTTCGTAGGTTTTGGTTATCTGGCTTTGTTGCAGAATACAAATTTACTTGAAATGAACGGAATCGAGTATATTGTAACCTGGTCCCCCTGCATTCGAACCAGACATACTTACAAATGGGATTTTTTCAAAAACACCGCATCCTGAGGGTTTATATGGCCGCTGCTGTTGCGAACCCTCGTTTAAAAAAATAAACAGAACAAAAAAAATAAAATAAACCTGCCAAATCATTGTTCCTGTTTGAATAATCACATATGGTAAAAAAATTAAACTCGATTGTGATGTTGAACGTTAGGTACTAAAGGGTTTGAGTTTTGTCTGCTAAAATTTTTTTACAATCTGCTCATTCACAAATTATTTGTATTATGCTACTTCGCTATGTTTTTGTTTATTGTCAATTCGTTGCTGTTTGTGATAATATCAAGGCTTCCGAAAAATTGTATTTACCAGTAAATCTCGTTTTTACTGTTTTATTATAGTTATTGAAAAGACGTTTATTTTCAAAATCAAGATAGATAACAATATAATTTAAAATGGAACACGCTAATGTGGTAAATAATTCAACTTGTACGGCTAGTAAAAGTGTAAAAAAGACCCCTGGTTCGAAGATGGCCAAGGGAGATCATCAATCAGTCTTTTATGATAACTTGAACTACGAAAATTGTTTCCTTTCACGAATACACCAAATGCCATTTCATGCAGGACCTTTCCAAGCGTTGGGAGAGGCCTTAGAAAGGCCGAACGAACCTTTACACTGACCTTAGAAAGTGTAACGAATGGAGCATCGCCTATCTAAGGTCAGCCCTTTTCGATTGCCCTTCTAATTACTTGTTTTTAATTAATTACCGTCGTGGGAGGGGAATTAACAGAGAAACGTTGACGCAATCGGTGGCGGTGGGAGACCCATTAGAACGAAAAGCTTTATAAGTTTCCACCTTCATGGGCAACCCCTCTATTATGGAATACCGTTAAGAGAATTGGTAACGCGTTATAAAACTTGACCTTTAGTAATTATATGGTGAAAATTTCCTGGACTCCAACCCCGCCCCGCACTTACCTATTAATTTGATCTGTGCACTTAAGTCGAACTTAATCTGACTTAAATGTTTTCGCGGTGGGTTGCATTGAAGTTTTATTTATTTATTTAACTCCAACAGAAAGAATCTTCAAGAGGACCAAAAAGGCACACAATAACATAAAGAACAAATGAACACTTAATCAATACAACACAACGAACAAAAACACAAGGCTTAATGATTCAAGGCAATTAAACATTTTAATTTAACTTTAACTGAATTCAAGGAATGGCATCCTCAGTAGGGGTGAATTTAGTCCATATTCTGTTTTGCAGTGTGGAACAAAGAACAAATTATGGTTCCTAAATGGTCGCTGAGGCACACATAGCGTAACTGAGTTCAGGATATATATGGCCCCATTCCACAATTTCCAATCCCAAATGAGATCGGCAAAAATACGACGGGAGCTAAGCTATTCAAGACCCAAGCCAGATCAGTCTTTCATAGTAATTCAGGCGTGCAAGACCAAATCTGAAGGCCATTATCCTGGTCGCTTTCTTTTGTACATTTTTCCATGTCCATGGAGTAAGGGGACCACAAGACACTTGCACATTCCCGATGGCTACGAAGGAGGGATCGATATATTTCAACTGCCAAGATGTTATTAAAATCTCTAGAAAACTCAGTAATAAAGCCAAGATAGCGTAGAGCCTTACCTAGAGTCTGTTCGATATCGTCACGGAAATCACACTTTCTTCTGAAAACTACACCGAAGTCAGAGATAGTGTCAACCTCTTCCAATCTCTGCCCATCAACGAAATAGCCAAAACAATCGAAGTCACGAGGCCGGATATTTTTAGAAAATTTAATTGCCTTGCATTTGTTAATATTCAAAGGAAGACGATTCTGCTCACACCAATTATTGAAACAGTCCAGTTCCCTCTGTAAATCAACACAGACGTGAGTAGAAGACACTGAATTAAAAATTTTTAAATCATCCGCCAATAAACAATTCAATAATATCATTGAAATAAACAAGAAATAATATGGGCCCGGTGCGAGAACACTGATGTTCGCCAGAAAATGTAGAAATCCTATCCGATACAGAGTTATTAATGAGAACGGAAAAAGAGCGACCAGATAGAAATGATTCGATGAAGGATAACAAAGGATCACAAACTCCAAGGATTATGACTTTCTGATCCTTTTTACATTGATCATTAAGCGTCACTATATCAATATTATTCGTTTAAAATTTACTCGTTTCATAGAAAATAAAAACTAAACCACGATGAATATTTATGTTTTTAAATTAGATAATAAGATCTCAACCTGTTTGTTCATCAAAATATGCGAAAAAGTAAACATCAATTATGTTATTCGCTGACTCTCTTTTCTTCTCCTTCTTTCTTCCTAGCTGCTCTTGTGCTTTTTCTTTTTTCCCTTCTCTTTCTCTGTCCATCTATTTTCGCCTCATATTCTCCCTCCTCCCTCCTCTCATTTCTTTGTTACTAAATATCATAAACTCCCTCCCACAGTGGCATCTCCTATGAGACACACACATAGATTGAAAGAGAGAGAGAAAGAGAGAGAGAGAGAGAGAGAGAGAGAGAGAGAAACTTTCTCATCTTTTTCTATTTTCCTAGAGAGAGTGTACTTTCTCGTTTTTATGTTTCTCCACCGTACCTCGCTCACAATCTCATCTCTCCTGTTATAATATCATCCACATCAATTTTAAAACAAGTAGGCAGGGGCTCGTGTGTTAGCTAGTGGATGTTAAAAAAAGTTCATTTTGAAATAGACCATCACGCATTTTTGATTGTGAGAATAACGAATGACCAATCTGCCCGTCTCTGTCTTTGTATGTCTGAGACAGCGGGTTTTTTAAGTTTTCCCTGCTAAACCCAGAAACAGGATAAACAAGAAAAAATGATTATAACACTAAAGTTGTAGAAGGTCATAGAGCCCAATGTCTTTCGCACTTCTAATTGAAATTGTAAAAAGAGTCAGGTTGCAAACTGTACTTATGTAAATGTTTGATCAAATACAATAGCTTTTCTTCTTCTTCTGTATGCCTGTCTCTCCCGCTCACTCTGTCTATTTCTCTCTCTTTTTCTTTACACTCAATCTCCACCACTTACTCACCACATTTTCTTTTGTAATCTGTAATATATTTGTTACACTTTATTGCTATCTACCAATAAATCTCATTGTGTTTTTGCGTTGTAGCGAGTGAGAGAGTGAATGAATGGGCGAATGAGAAGCCGGTAGAGATTAAAAAAGGGGAGGCTACCCCCAACTCATTATCGTAGTTTTCGTCATTTTTAAAACTCATGCTTGTAATTGTTTTTTTGTAACATGGCTGGCGGTCAAATAACGCATATGAGTGAGAGTTAGGAAAGAGTAAAGGGACTTTGACCCGGGTTTACTCCAGATTCAAAGGATACGTGTCCGATGGAAAGGGAAGAGAAATAAGGAAGTGGAGACGAAAACAGAAGTCATTTATATGCGTTGAAGGGTACCAGTCTGGTTTTATTTTTCAGCTGGATCTCGAGGAAATGTATCCGATAGTGCTGTCTCTTATACGGGATCTTTATCTGGCAATAAGAGCCGTAATAATACAAGCGGGTAAAATATTTTGGCGCTGTCGAATGTAGTGACGTTTTCGTTGCCTAAAGAAAATTGCTTTTACTCGGCTTTGTTTTTGTTTTTTTAGTGGAATTCCAATGTTGTGTTTGTGTACTTGAAGGTTTTATCGTTATTGTCTTTAATCCGTTGAAACTTGTTCTCATTTTGAAACGAAGGTCGATTAAAAATATACAAAAAAACTATGCAACAGATGAACAATCTGAAAATTCGTTCGAGAATTCGTTCATTTCCTTACGGTCAAGGTAAAAAAAACGTAGCATACTTGGGAAATTTTGTTCAGTTCTGGACAGTATGTTTCCATTCATAGGACGGAAGCTATAAAACGTTAAAAGATGTATATCATTCTTTTATAAACTCAGGATAAAAGATTCACGGCGCAACAGCAAATATATATTCCGGCATAACATCCTGGACTATTCAGATCAATCCACCCGTTGTAAAATGGGGGTAATGTAAAAGAGTGTAAGGAATGTCGGAAGAGTTGTATATATATTTTTCGCTTTCTGTACAATAAACTAGTTAGCTTCGTCTATGAGGTTATTTATTTCCAGTTGTCATCTCTTAAATTCTTTATATAACTGTAATGATAATTTGGTTTATTTGATATCTAGTTTACATTATATGTAGTTATGTTGAGCTGAAACAATGCATGTGTGTGTTTATGTCCTCCAAGTATAATTCAGCTTACTGAAAAATAAATCAGAAGACCAAGAACAATTTATTTACAAATGAATATGTACAAAAGTGTGGCGTGATAGATGTTTCAGGATCCATGCCTATACTCTATCGACTAAATTGTACAAATTAGTCGATATATTTTCATATGTAACGCAGGGTGGGCGACCAAGACTCGAAGGGTTAAATAAATGTCTTGCAGACTCGTACTCCATCCTAAAAGGTCCGGGACTTGGTCGGCTCTCGAGTCCTGCATAAACCTCTTGGACCTGTTCACAAACCCCAAGATTTTGGTCCATTTTATCTTAGGGAGTTATTTGGCGATATCCTCTCCTTCAAAAGTTTAAAATTTTTAAATCTATCCTTGGCATACCAATCACGTTCTGCGAGGTGCCGTTTCTTCTTTGATTTCCCAGAAGCGGCAAAAGGAGTCTTGTATACCCATTATGAAGAGGTGTTTTCTCAAGGGGCAGTGGCCCATCAGGACACCTTTCAGTCTACTGATTCCTCTCCTTGAGTTAGAGAAAAACCATTTCGATTCTTTTGGTTTGATTTCCTTCACAAACTCCTTCGATTGCCTATTCCGGGGGACAGAATCCATTCTTTAACGAATTGTTTCATGCCCCAGCATTTGATACTATCGAGTTAACTACTAAAATAATTCATATTTGGTTAGTGATCGTAACTGACTTGATTATTCCAACTAATTATTCTTTTTATCTAAGGTTTTTGGTTGATATGAAAAAATTAGTGTCACGAGCAGGATTCGAACCCACGACCTTTCGCTCAATACACCGCTGTTGTAACAACTTAGCTATTTTTCTTCGTAAAGCCGTAGGTCGTGGGTTCGAATCCTGTTGGTCGCGTTACGTTTTCACCTCAACTAACAACCTTAGTTAAAAAGAATAATTCATTGGAAGTACTGAAATAAGTTTATTATTCATAAAATGAATTAACACATTTAACAATATATAAGGCGGGAAATGCAAATTGAATAATGAACTCTGTGAGTAAAATGCTTTGGTAGATAATTTGTATTGTAATCCTAAGGAACAATGTTTCTCAATTTGAAATAAAAGGAATAAATCTCTTATAATTCGGGAGTTGGCTTGATTTAATAACTTTAAAAAACGGATTTGCTTCAATTCAAACTATTTTCTCAATGATGTTTACCGCCTGTCTTTCTTTTACCAGCAAACTGGGAGCTGTTTTATTGTTTGTCCTTTCATTCGTCTCTGAATTATAACAAATAAATCTGCCTTTTTTTTTCTTTTTTTTTTAATTAAAAGGAGAAAACATTTTGGAATGATTTATAAATATCTCCTTTTAAATGAATATTAGGTAGATTATGGGATTGTATGTATTACCCAGAGGAGACTATAACTCATTTCCCACTGAATCCCCGTTCCTTGGTTAAACGTTTTCTTAAGTGATTTTTCTAAACTTAATTTAGGGTAGATATATATAATATTTGTTGAGCTGGTTAAAGAACCTTTTATCCTTTATCTTTATTACTATCTAGCTTCAGTCTTTTTTTAAGCTACCATAGCCTTGATAGAAACTCTTCTGATGGAGTAGCTTGATTGAACGGTTTTTTTCTTGTTACACCTTCAGAATAACGTACATTTATACTACGGTTATCTCTTCATGTTGACTACAGTTTCCCTTTGTTACATGCGACATAAAAATCTATTGTTGAATTGACCCTTCTTTATTTCCATATTCCAAAAAGTAGTAGAGCATTTACTGTGGTTCTTCTTCGGTGGTCTCTCCAGGTGTTACTACCGCATTTCCAATCTAACGATTTGCAGTCATATAGGACATGTCCCGATGTGTCCGCTTTTTCATGAGTTGCAGATTTTTGTTTCACTTTTCCCTATTTTGTCGTTTTAATTTAATAGATAACAATTAGGAAAAATTATTATTTTTGCCTGTTGAGAGGGAAGAAGGTTTTCATTTTCTTGAAAAACTTGTTCGATTGTTTTTCACCTGGTGAATTCATCGGCTGGTCATTCTTTCCAATTGTTTAGTTCTGCTCTTAATTTCCTTTGGCCCGTGTCAATTCGCGGTTCTGGTTCAAACGTGTGCAGGCTGCTTCTGCTATTTTGTCAGCCTGTTTGTTGCCATTAATTATGGCCGGCATTCCCATCAGATTTACGTGATTTCCTTGTTCCATGAGTTTGACAATATTGCTCTAAAGCCTGGCTCTGTGAATACCTAAGCACTATTTATTCCAATTTACTACATTTCTTGTACAAAGTGATTTATTGCATGGATCTCCGCCGGAAATTGGTGCTGGTCGGGGCTTGAAGGTTTCGCTAGTCAAAATGTGGGCCCTTAACTCCTTTTCTACGTTCCATTTTAGACCCTCTGTTGTTAATTTATTTGGAAGGGTATGCCAAAATATTCTTTTAATTATATTTTTCCAAACTTTTTATAGCCATCTCATTTATTTTCTTACCTATTAGGCTTTTATCCAATAGTGGAAATCCTAGTGCCACCTCCATTGCTTAAGTTACGCATTGCCTATAATATTAAGACAATTAAGCCGGTTCAGCTTACGGATTTGTTACAGGTTTCTGCCAGACTTCCATAACTACGCCTGTTTGATTGCTTCCGTTCTAGAGTAGATATAATCCTTTAATACGATCTTTTTTTACGGCAGATTTTCATTTAATAGCAGGTTTTCGATCCTACTGTGTTTCTGAGGATAAGCCTCCTATGTGCCTTAGATAGGGATATGGATAAAAGAGGCGGCCACAAGGCCTTCTGCACTGCGGCCTGAGTAGATCTATTGTTCTTCCCTACTTTTATAACTCATAGGCCAGCTTCAGGTCGTTGGTCAACAACCGTAGCCTTGCCAGCGGCTCCTTAGCGTAGTATCTTGCTTATGGTTTTTCTTGCCCTAGTTGCAAGAATCTGCACCTACACAAAATCATAATATGTGTCCTGTGGTGTCCCATCCGGTGCATGTGCTTTCTTAAGTGGCAGTGCCATGTCAGTATTCCAACCAAAATCCTATTTCGGTTGCGGTGCCTTCCAATAATTCTTTTGTAAGTTTTGCGGATGCCATTCTATGAATCTCTTCGCCTTGGTATTGCTGCACCATGTTTTGGATTCATTAAGGATGCGTTTGAAGATGAATCCTCTTTTGTGGGACGATGCTAAGCTAGTTAAGTATAGTTCAGGACCTAGAGAATCCATGTTGTCTCACTCTTTGACCAACATGCCAAGTCAACCTTTTCGTTGCCTCTTTGTCTCCCAAGTTCAATCTCCAAAGTCAAGTCATTAGGGTAGCTGATTCTGCCAGGGTCTCCATCCATGTCCAAATCCGCATGGGACTAGGGCCTTTAGAGCTGCCTGACTGTAAGAGAAGAAGAATACGAAGGTATACCTAGCCTTTCTATTTCCTTGGGGCAGTGTTCGATCGCACTGAAGACAGTGGCATAATTCACTTAGGACTTTGGATTCATCCCGAAGACTCCAGTTTCTGTGACCTTGTTGGTTTTGGAGCCGTCAGTGTACCAATAGGATTTGATTTTAGCGTTGTTCCTTTGGTGATGCATCTTGTATCTCAGACAATAGTCCCTTACTTCTAGTGTATTCACTGTTGTGACGTTAACAAGCGCATTGAGAGTAATTTTAATGTCGTAATAGATGGCTATTTGTTGTCTTCAAGGACAGGCTTTTAATCTATTTTACAGATACCGATTTATTTTATTAAATTTATTACAGATTTATTAAATACCGTGGAAAATATTTCATGAACAACTGGAAAAGTAGGGAAGAAATAATTCTCTGCAATTATTCCAAGCTAGAATTTTATCCGATATGGGTTGCCCTAAACGAGACTGCTAGTATTAACAAGGCCCGTGGTTGTGTAAAAAAATTAATTTCCTTCTGTAATGGAATTCGGCCACCTCCTTCTCCCCTGGTCGGCCCTTCTGCTGCGAAACCGCGAAATTTGTTTACCTTCTCCCATAACAGAAGCGACGATAACGGGAATTATATAATATTTGCTGTACCCAAGGGTGTAATGTGAATTTTATACGGGGGTTGTGGCAGAAGTGCCTTTACACCGTGGTAGTACGGCTTTGAGGCGGGGTTAATGAATGTTTTTTTAACATCGCCTGATAAGGGATGGAAGTGATGATGGGACCGAGGGTATAACAACTTTTGAATACCCTATTAGCTTCAGACTTTATGAAATATTCATCCTTCAAATTGGTTCCTCAACCTCAACTAGTATTATCATTTATGCGCTGGGCTTAAATGAATGTTTCTTCGTGCACAATTGATTTGTATATGTTTATGTCTTGGAAAATACCGTCGAACCGTCGAATGTACATACACACACATTCTCAAAAGTCCACAGTTAAATTCGTTAGATTCAGGATTCGGGTTGAACACAAAATATGTACAGCTATTTTTTGTTAATTAATATATATAAAGGATGCGTAAGAAGTAAATGTGTATAATAATATGTAATATAAAAAATAACTAGTTGAGTTGTACCTTTAACATGATTATTCAGATATCGTGAGATGCGTTCTGGTGTGATGTAGGTTTGAGAAAAATATTTTCTTTATCGTGCCCACGTTTCGAACTTTATTGAGATCATCTTCAGGGCTCAGAGTGTTGGTCTTATGTGTACTTGTGCCATTGTTGTGTCGTGTTGAGCACTCCCAAGATGATCTCAATAAAGCACGAACGTTGGCACGATGAAGTTTAAATAAAACCGTTCAACTTAACTTAAGGGCTTGAAGTATGAGACATCAGGCCTAACCTAAACCGAATTCTTACATTTCAGTTAAAAGTGCTTATCAACATTCTAGTCTACCTCCTACGTCTTTCAATCCGACTCTTCCTATTCTTTCTCTCTCTCTCTCTCTCTCTCTCTCTCTCTCTCTCTCTCCTCTCTCTCTCTTAAATAACTAGTCCATTCTTAAAGCTTACAGTTCGCACCCATCCTTCGGCTAGATCCCCTTTGTTCAAGCACTTCAAGAAAAAAAATGGCCAACACAGCTTGCACATCGCAGCGCAATATGAATTTTTAAAAAAGGGGGTGATATAGTGTATAATAGCTAAGATAGTAGATTGAAAGGGAATGCTAAAATTGTTCCGGGCCTCCGACTAGTTTTTGCCTAGCTAGCGGTTCTGGGTTTGAATTCCGGCACGGACCATGATTTCTTTTAAATGAGAACCGTTTAGAAAACGTAATGCCAAGTGTTTTGTACGAGACAACCAACGGTTTGTTGCACGTTAAGCCCTCATATATGACAGGAATTGCTTTATTCGCGAAAGAAATTAATAACAAAATGAGGAGACGTCGCACTATTTTAAAAAATTATTTTTATCTAGATAATAGAATAAAATTATAAAAATAAAGGCCTAAACCCACTCAACCACCGCTAAATTTCTTTCAGTCCAAAAGTCAAACAAAAAACAACGAATTCGCCGGATATTGTTTTTAAGCGTTTGATACAAACTTTTGCTTTCGTTTTGCCACCTCATGCGTAAGGCTTTAACGAGTTAGACCCTGTTGTGGCGTAAGGAAGTTTCGTCTCAACAAAATATCCCGGGCAGTTTATTTCCCCATTTCCTGCACCACTTCAAAGAAATGGAAGAATTTTTATACACAGGACTACCTTCGTACGAAAAACAGGAAAAATTTAATTTGACGTAAAAAATACAAATTTTGCCATAATTGGAAACAAAATAGACACGGCAATTTTCCAATTGGCCCAATTAACTGGCACTGTTACAAAATGTATGATGACTATTTCAAGGAATCACTATTAATTTAGCGATGTAAACTGTAAATCCGCTTCCCCCCACAACAAACTAATTCAGAAATTAAGAAAACCATTTTCTTATCGTGCCGACGTTTCGATCTTTATTGAGATCATCTTCAGGGCCTGCTGAATATATAAAAAATATATTTTGCATTGTATAAATTCACATTTCCACATTCAAAGTGTTTTTGCTAAATGCAAACAATGTTTGTAAATCCCAGGCCCTGAAGATGATCTCAATAAAGATCGAAACGCCGGTACGATAAAGAAAAAGTTTTTTTGATACCTTCATGACACCACACCGCATCTCACGATTTCTAAATAATTACCGCTTTACGGTCACTAATCACCATACATGTTTCATTATGGATATATTGGACTTTTGATTTTGTTCCCTTTGTTTCATTAAACAGGGGAAAGAAAGTAAGTTCGTCAGGAAGGGATAGAAGTTCGCAAATTGAGGATTTTACTGACATGTTGCTTTTCTTGGCTCAGAAAGGGGAGGGGGACGTAAGGCTTCCTCCTCTCCATCACCTGTCTTATTACACCCACTTCCACGGGTGTATATTGTTACAGAGGAATCTCACGTTGAGTCGGCGGTTAGGGGTGGGCTTTTGGTAGGAAGGCATGGAAAGGAAGCTTAATATGTGACGCGGATATTAGATAAGTTGCTGTTTCCATCCTTGCGACAAACCAGCCAGGAAATTCCTCTTACATATTTCCGTGGGGGGGGGGATCATCACGGTACATTTTCAAGGTTCAAATATAAAAATTGCAATCCAGACAATCACGTTTTTTACAGTTCATACGCTGCAGATAAAACTGTTTTTACTTTTTTAAGCAGTAACTGGCAGATAACATAAGCCAATTCTGAAGTTGGCTTCCATGGGGGTAATAAAATAAAAAAAAGTTTCCCTAGCTGAAAATTTATCGAGGTTGTTTATTAGTTCTAGCACACAATTTCGTACATAGATACAATATGAATCCCCTCTTTTTTAAGGTTTAATTATCCCAAAGCTAATATAATCCCTTACCATTTTAAAGATTTAATTATGTGTAGTTATTAGTGACCGTCTGGTGTGATGTAGGTTTCAGAAAAAACATTTAAAAACAGGCACTCTCAACACGACACGAAAGAATGGCGCAAGTACACAGAAGACAAACACTTTGAGCCCTGAAGATGATCACAATAAAGGCCGAAATATCGGCACAATAAAGAAAATGTTTTTCTCAAACGTACATCACTACAGACTGCATCTCACGATTTCTAAATTATTATCGATTAACGGTGAACACACAATAAAACTAAAGAAAATATTTTACTGACAAGTTGAAAAATTGTGTGCGTAGATAAATAAATGTGAATTTAACAAAAAGGATCCTCCCATGGGCCTGGCTTCAGCAAGTTAGTCTTATCAAACCTAGAAAGAACTTTCGAAGAATTAGAAGAAGAAGAAAACCACACGCAAAAATGGCACAAGTACACAGAAGACAAACACTTTGCGCACTGATGATGATCTCAATACAGATCGAAACGTTGACATGATAAAAAATTTTTTTTCTAAATCCTACATCACACCAGGCCGCATTTCAAGATATCTGACGATAGTAATTAAGTGCGTGTTCTTTTCAAGATGTTTAGGTGAAAATAATTTAGTCATAATTGCTGATTTAAAATCACAATACAAGGAATAAGAATACTATTGTTCAAAGTAAGCATTTCCAATATGAAAATAAATACATATTATCTAATATTAAAACCCTTTCTTTGATATATTCATGAAACATATTTTTACGACCAAGAAAACATTAACCTCCAAAGTAGTACATAATTACATTTACAATATCATATGTAAAAGTTGTAGCCCTTCTACGTAATGTATAAGATCATCCCTTATGTCCTTTTCTAAACGTTAAATTCCAATATAAAATGTCTCCTCATCCTAATCCGATAATGCAGAATCAATTTCATCTGTGCCATGAAACCCTCGCGATCAATTGACGACGGTATCCCAGAGCAATCTTCATAATGTTGACATCGCGACGGCATATAAAGTTGCAAGTATAAGTAAATATTTAAAAGGCTTATCTACTGGTTATAATTTGTTGGTCGTTTTTATTTTTCTGGCTGTTTTTCTTTCAGAAAGATTCTCAACAATCGATTCGATGCATTATTCAAATGTTAACGCTTAATTTGGCAAGGTTTGATTTTTTTTTTTTACTATTCTTCCTTCGGCGATTGTACCTGTGTTGCAGGCAAGACGGCAAATATTGTTTTCAATCTATTTAATGCTTTATCCTTTCCCCAATTCTGCTAAATCTGATCATGTTGTATTGGAATTCGGATCGGGTAATGAAAACTGCGACCCCCCTTCCGAAACCAACGTAGATTGTCCGTTTACGTCCGATTAAACACATTCCAAATAACTCGTAACCCATTATGATATAATATAGGCTGTCCCCCTAGGTCGACTAATACCCGGTAATTACCCTCCTGTAATTTACCACTATCACCAGCTGGCTGTTATTGGCTTTATTACACGGATGTCCTTTAATGTTTACTATACAAACGTTTAAGAATCTACAACTTAATATGTGCCAACCAAAAATGTTTATTATTTATTTATTATAATGGAAATATCAATTATTGTATAATAATGTATCGGATTTATATAAATATCCACATTGATAACAGAATCCCTTAAAGATATATAATTAATATAAACATTAATATAATTCAAATTAAAACAATATTTACCTCCGTACTTACTATTCTTTGTAACAATATTTAAGATAAAAAATAACATCCTTATCTGGCATTAATAATAGTAATACCCCTTGTACTGCAGGCTATTCAGTCAGATCTTTTTCTCCATTAACACCAGGTCATGACTGCGACTAGAAAACCGAATGGTACATCATCGACTGGTCTCTATTAACTACTTTCTCTAATTAACGAATGCGTGGCATGTATCGTTGATATTCTAGCTGATCTTTTTGTCTTTCTATCGCTCAAGGGGAAATTTTCGTATAATCCCCATCCAACAGAAAGGTGATCAAGAATTATTGAACTATAGACAAATATCCCTTCTTACCGTCTTCTCTAAAGTGATCGAACATATTATGCATGATCATTTTAACGTTTTTTTAGACCAAAGTATATCACCTTCCCAGCATGGTTTTCTGAAAGTTATAACAACAGACACTTTTTGACTATATAAACTATGTCTCTGATTTGGATGAGGGAAAGGACATTCCTGGATTTATCTAGATCATTTGACCGGGTTCGTTATGATAGACTCGTCAGTAAGCTGGAATTGGTGTAAGTACTCGAATGGTTTTAGCTCAATCCTCCAGGGAAGACAATACACAGCATAAAATGTACCAATGGATCCGCGCGACACCGATTTTATTGTTGCAGATGAGCAATTTAGTTATTCAGATGCCTCGGTTCCAAAAGTGTGCGTTTTGTTAAGATGTTGTAGGAAATACTAGAATCTAGTTAAATTGGCTTTAAACAGGCAAAATATAGTGCATAGTGCGTTTCCGTTCCGAGAGTACGTGCTTTTGTCGATTTATGCCGACCGATCCCTAGTTGGACAATGAAAGGGCTCAAGAGCTAGTATGCAACACGCACACGGTATAAATCGCTTTGCCTCAGACCCTATTGGCACTTTATCTTGTTCCGTCGGTTTCCCCTCTTTGTTCCAGTTACCAGGACCCTTCTCCTTTCTTTCCTAGAAAAACCCGAGCATTCGTACAGATTTCCATTTAAGAAGAGTTATTCGGCTGGGGGGGGGGGTAGAGTACCTATTGCACGTGCTTTACGTTAAAAATAAAACACGTACAAAAAAACTCCGGTGTTTTCACTGTGTACAAGGATTTAAAGAAAGGGGCGAAATTGGCCTAGCAGTTCTATTGAGTATCCCTCCGCTGCAATGCGAGACAACAGTATAAAGGCGACGGTCAATCCTTCCCATGAGACTGGACGTAAAATATTTCACAAGCCGCCTAGCATTTTGAGAAAGAACGACCACTACAAAGCTGGTTTTATAGCGTCACATCGCCTTTTATTAATTGTTAAATAAGTATATAAGTTGATTGTTATATAAATAGGGCTTGAAATTAATTGTAATTATCCTTATTATTGTTATTATTATTATTGTAATCTTCCTACCAATTCGGTGTCCCTTGAAACAAATTTTACATTTAAACCGGCGTACAGGCAAAACAACGTCCTTTTATATATATAGGTCTTGGTCTAATAAAAGCTTTATTAGACCAAGACCAATCGCCCAGTCAGGGCGTTAAGTTGAGGTACCTAGATAGCACAGTAGATCGCATGGTCTTCGTACCGGCGACTTATCAACTGACGATGGTAGACTCTGTGGCTCTGTGGCTGTTACGAGTAACGGGGGATCAGAGTTCGATTACGGAGAGGGACCCTGAGAAACGTCAACCACATCCAAGGAAGGCAGCAGGCCCGCAAATTACCTACTCCCGGAACGGAGAGGTAATATATTTAATGGCAGGCAATTAATATTTAGTCCATAGGGAACTGGTCAACAGCGGAAAAAATATAACTCTATGCTGCGTTAGAGGGCATTCAGGGATCCGTGGAAATGAGCTGGTAGATGTAAAGGCAAAACAGGCTATCGAAACAGGAGAATTCTGCGAATATAAATATACAAAACGCGATTGTAGACGTTTACTCAAAGTGCGTTTAAAGCAGGACTTTCATAATGGCTCCGCAGGCGGTTCACTGTAAAGAACAGGGTTCCCCGTGGTGCCCAAAGCTCCCTGGTTTCAAGGATGCAGAGCAACTCGCCATTTCCATACAGTGATCACGCGGATCAGAAGCAATCATGGCTTACGGGGTGCTCATAAATATAAGATTGGCCTGAGAGAATCTGCCAATTGTGCTTCTTGTGACTGTACAGAGGACATGAACCATATAATTATGGAATGCCCAGAATACGAGGATACGAGACAGAATCTCATCAGCGGCATCGAAGCCTTGGTTGGAGGGGCCAGACCTTTTTCATTGGAAACTTTAATTACATCTGAGACAAGAAGGGAAAGTTGTATTGAGGTGTAATTGAAAGGTAGACAGGTGACATGGGGCGCGTGCATCGACTAGGATCCCTTGTCACCTGCCTCGCTAACTGGTGGTATCATGTTTAAAAAAATATGTATATATATATACAAATATATATATATATATATATATATATATATATATATATATATTTGATACAGGTTTTACTTTAAGATATTATTTGTTGCAAAATATTGACGCGTTTCTAAGATCTACCTTTCGGTCCGACAATTTTCGCAGTATTAAGAAGAATTATTTTGTGCTTTATTCACCTTAAGTTCGATAGTTTTATTAGCTGGCATTAATGAATTGACTTATTGCGTTTCTAAGATCAGCGTGGCACGTTACTCATCAGTCCATCACATAGCGTGAAATTTATCACAGGACATAAACTGTTTAATACCACCGAGGAAGGGCTGGCGTTAGTTAACTTTAACACTTAGCCAGTAGTGAAACGTATCCATTAAGGATATACGTTAAAACTTTTGGCTAAAACTTCGTCGGCCACACTCGCCAGAGTCATTTTCCCTAATGAAAAAATTCCTTTATAGACAAACACATAAACACTTCTACCAAATAAATTTCGACGGATTTTAACGATTCCCGTCGATTGCGGGATTCCGTTAATACCCCGGCTCGTAAGGTTATTTTGATGGAATCTGCATAAGACAACATTGAGTGCAGATCTTGCTTTCGCAAAGTGGTCGCATGATTAAATAGTCCTCTCAGGTAGAATCCCGATGAGGGGATGAGGCATTAAAGCAGGTCCTTTGCAAACAATGGAACATCCCCTTCTCATCAGATACGCTTTCACGGTAGCAATGTTACCAATAAGCCACTTAGCCGCACAAATCATCCTATTATTAATCTTTAAGTTTACACTACGGTGTTTGTAAGAAAAGGCGAAACTTTCTAATGCACGTCTCGCCAATATTTCTCACGTCATTTACTCCCCCCCCCCACTTTTCCTTTAAAAGAGGCGAGAAAAAAAATTCCAAGCAGTAAATTCTCCCGCCTTGGAGTTTTTTTTCAACATTACTCCCTTTTTTCGTGCCTAACCGTGCGCCGTCGGCAACTGTTGAATGGTTTTGGCTAGATTTATCTCCAGCCTAAGTTTCTTCTTCCTCGTCCCTAACGTCACTTCCCGCTATCGCTCCTTGTGTTTTGATTTACTTCCGTCGCAGATTCGGAAACCTAAGGAAAACCTGCAAAAGAATGTTCCGTCCGAAAAGAAGAACTTTCAGTCTATAAGTTCCGACTATTTAATTTATTTGTATTCTTGTTTTGGTAAATTGCGATACGGAAATCACAAAACAGTAGGGATTTGAAAATGAAAATATAAGATTCATTGAAACTAATAAGCCGATTTGAAAAATTGAAGAAAAAAAAACACAAAAATTTAATTTAATAATTTAGAGGATAAAAGGCACATTCCAATATGCTACATTAGCATTAAATCACTATTTTCGTGGTCCGCTCGAACAATTAACACATGCCAATTAATTAAGGTTTTTAATCGAGATGAAAAAAAAATTAATGGCACGAGAGGGATTCGAACCGACGACCTTTGGCCAAATACGCCGCTGCTCTACCATCTGAGCTATCTGACCTCGATCCACTCGGACATCAACTCACCATCTCAACCACACCTTACGAGTTTTCCCTCCTTTTGTCATTTTTCAAATGTTGTGTAATCGGTTTGGATTCTCGACGACAATTTACAATATTACAATTTACAAGGAATTTACTGTTGAAAAACGTTGTGTAAGAAAACATTACTATTCTTACATCCACATGAAATAAATTTAATACATCTAGAAATTAAAAGCTGTCTGAATAATGGTGTGTAGCCATATGACAAAAAGATTAAAATTAAAAAGTGGTCCTAAGATGCAGCATAAAGCCCTACTAAGCATTGATAAATGCTTAGAACGGCACTTAAAAGTCTCTGTAACTCTCATGAAGTTGCAAAGTTAGCTAAAAATCAAACAAAAAAGAGCAATCTAACGCAGTACCTACTCAGCAAAAAACGTCCTTTCAGGATGAGATGAAAAGGATCTAACCACTTCATTCTTTCGCCTTGACGTCGTATATTTAAGTACATCTGACCAAATTACCAAATGAATAATTACTAAAATCAATAATAAATAGAAATTGAAAAATGGGAAAGCAGCTTTGAAAAATACAAGTGATTAATGCCGTTAACCAAATTTCGGGGGAGCCAGTCTTCAGCACCTTGGTATAATTTCATTTGGCTCAAAGACGAGATGTTCAAAATTCCGTTAACACCTGCGAACTATAAAAAATAATAGAAACCTTAGCAAAAAAACAACGGGTATCATGAAATATTTATTGATAGGTTGCTAGTTAAAAGAATAAAAAAACTAACTTTAAACGAATCAACATTGGGATTCAGCCACCCCACCACAAATGAATCATTAGGTTTCCGTTGCTTGGAATCACCATACATTGGTGAATTGTTGTGTGAAAAGTTAGTAAAATTTTTAAACAAGAAGGTTTTAGAGTAACATTTAGAAGTACGGGTTCACCTTACCTTAAAGCAAAGTGGACAAATTGGCAAAAAGTGGGGTTTACCAACTAAACTGTAATGATTGTGATATTAAATATATAGGACAAAGCGGTAGGGAAATAAAAACAAGAGTAAAAGAACACTTGCCAAAATCGAGCAAATTTTCGGAATTTAAGGACCATCTAAAAGAAACAAAACATAATTTTAATTCATATTTAATACAAGTGTGTTACATAGTTTCAACCAAGAGAAAGAACTAGATTGGTTTGAGAAATTTGGAATTAAAAAATGTAAAATTGAACATGGTGATAAATGCATTAATAACATAACAGATTTTGATCTACATCCCATTTTAAATATGTAAATTGTAAAGGAAGCTGCAACATCAGGTCTAACCTTGACATCAAAATTCCTAAAGATGACGGGAAAAATGTTGGCGGGTATTACAGGTCACTGTGCCCTGAGCTCAAGAAAAAACGATGGTTATCGGAAGGCTATAGCCCAGAAGGGATGTCAAAGGAGTTCTATTGTACTATTTTTAGACTGAAGACAAATCACGGCCTATGGGGGTTACTACAAGAACAGAATCTTTTGGCATCCTCTCCGAACTGTCCCACTTTCGATTGCCCTTCAAATCCTTCCCACATAATTTTTGAATGTCCAGAATACGAAAATGAAAGAGATAAACTTTTAAAAAATCTGAGCCAAGTCCCGAACATTTCCAAACCAATAAACTCAGGATCTGCCTTATAAGCAGCAATCCATCAGCTTTCAACATAATCTATGGATTTCTAAAGTTAATAAACGTTTCTTTTTGATTATCTTGAACTGAAATTTTAGAAGATGATAGAGCTGAATGAAGGGTGCGGGCACACGGCGTACTGGTCCTGGTCGGCCGATCCTGCTCGACAGTTAAATGAAAATAGAAAACTTCATGGGTAATATGCCAGCGTAAACCCCCCCCCCCCCAAAAAAAAGTACATAAATAATAACAAATATCCAAATAATTAAACTAATCATTTTAATTGTTCTGATTTTTATAGTAATTTAATAATATTAAGTATTTACTAATATAATATTTATTTGTGTTATCATTTCCGCGTTTCGCTCGTTCAAATTGAGCGCCATTAGAAAAATCAGCTGTTAATTGGAACGTCGCGTTGGCGGGAGTATCGGCGCGTTCGCTTTGGCAATACATGTCGATAGACGTGGTTATGAAAAATCCTTCAAACTGATGATGGGCTAAAAGGCTCGAAATCCGATCGTTGAAAAACCACTTACTGTGAGTAAAAAGGATTGAACACCACACTCACTCCATTGTTGATCATTTCTGTTGGTACAATGGTGTCTTATTACAATCTTTGTACACGTTAATTTTAAAAATGATTGCTAACTTTTTGGACTTGGTTTTATCGGAAAAGCACATTGAACGGTTTGCTCAAAGGTTCAATAAAGCTGAAAGTGGCGAAATAGGCTTTGAAGGGGACCAAGGTACAGGGCAATCATCTGTGACGGACAAAGATGTCCTTCAGGACAGTAACGAGCCCGATCCTTTATAAAGAACGTGTCAACTAACAATAAAAACGCAAAGACGAGTATAGAAATCCTTCCTCTGATTTGAAGGGTTGTAGTTTGTCAATTTAATATTGAATTGTATGAATAAAATGGAATTTATATAGACCGAGGGCTTTTTCATGTAGTGATAGAGCAGCGATGCGTGAAAGTGTTGGGTTTTATCGATTGTAAAAGTGAGAAGTCACATTATTGACCGCCTCCAATCAAAGTTATATTCCTTAACTTTGTCGGATAGATGTACTGCATATCTCAACACAATAGAATTATTTATTGGTCAATATTATTACACTGCTAAATGAACTTATAAACGGTATCTGTTATCTATTTTAGTTATTATTACTTCCTTACAAGGAATTTGATAAATTATTGTCCATAAATCGTGTGGTGAATATGCAGTAGTTAATTGCAAGTTAGTGTACCTTGATTGTAAATTTTTAATGATGGCTTTAAGATAAATCCTTCGACCAATTAAAAGCAAAAATCATCTGGTCGAGAAGTTTTATGAATTATATGGATGTTTCATGGTCTGAATTGTGCTTGTTGCGACGTGGGCGACGGTGTTCGGCTATAGTGCCGGTCGTCCCTTTGGTCAAATAGTTCGGCTGTTGAACGGCCGTCGTAGTTGGTTCCGATGGACGAGCAGCCAAGGGTCGCTATTACGCAGAGGTACAGCCTAGTATACCCTCCTCATTCCAAAAAACCCGCCATGTCTGTGTAACTCCCCCCCCCCTAACACATCTTGAGTTGACTGGATCATCATAGTGTCACTGTTTTGATAGGATGATAATATCAGTATGTCCACATTCACATAAGTATAAACAAAGTTGGTGGTGGATGGTTGGTCTATGAGTCCGGTGAATACATGCTGAGCGGGCACTGGGCTACTATTGGGTTCTACTCGCTGGTTTTTGTATTTACCCATACGGGTTTCAGCCCTTTAGGTGTCTCTCACTAAAGATGACTCAAAACGAGGACTTGGACTATCAGGGGCACTGGTTACTCAATCACCCCAATTCAACATAAATATGTACTAGTTACAAACATTCCAGTACTGGTTATAGCTACAGTGATATAGACTACTAATTGTGAAGTTCGACCAGTTTAGAAGTGTGTGAACTTTGCATTTTTGTACAAGTTGTAGATTAGGAGAAAATAATAAACTTTCTTTCTGTATATCAATTATTTAATTTGTAATATAAGCTTAAAAATGATTGGTGATATTAAAATCGAACCTTTTTTTGTAACTATTTCTTTTTAAATAAAGTTACTTCTTTTAAACTCGTTAAGCTAATTTCCGTGAAATGGTCGTTTCAATGAAAAAGAAGGATTTTACAACTGGCGTTGAGATCAGATTTGGAAATAATATTCTGGAGCCCGTGTCGGTAAACCAGAGAATTAGGGTGGTTACCGGGGTGTATCGTCTAACAGAAACTTGAGGCTGCACGTGCTTTTAACCGCATTCTGCTTAAAGGAACGAACCCTGAAACTTTTTACATTATGCGATTAAACAAGTCGTGGTGGGTCGGACGTTGAAAACTTTGACTGAAGATCACTTTCCTTACAAGCACCGTGCAATTAACGAAATTTTCTCCCTTCTGCCTTTCCCCTTATTTAATTTCGAAGGGAACCGTCACAGAATGTCCCGAAGATGGCTACAACACTTGGGGGTGAATTATTTTCGATCTTAAATAGGACCGGGCTTAATTAACAATGGAATTTACTGCGGCGTACGATCGATTATCTCAACCAGTTTCACTGTTTCAACTCAAGTTATTAATTCAACCGATTTTAATTTGCGTGCAGTAATGTAAAAATCTTATTGGCAGCTGAAGTTTAAATAAATTTAATGTTATTAACCGTCTTACAAAGGGAAAAACCTTTCGTGTTCATGATGACTTCAATGCTTACGTGTGTTGATTGTATACTATAGCGCGGTCTAACGTCGTAAGCAAGACAATGGTTGCTTATTGAAAAGAGAAATGGTCCGAGGATATTCCTTGTGATACACCTACACAGAGGAATTTTTAAATTAAAACGTACAGCATTGCAAAATTTTCTTTGTCTCTTTCCTTTACAACCTACAAGCAACTTAATTTCTCATACGTTTTGTATTATAACGCTATGAAAAAGGGGTAGTAATGCATTAATAACACTCTTATTATAACATTATTCATTTTCCGCACTTCTTCAAGACATTGGTGCTTTGGAATTGCCTCAGGAAAATCTCCGAGTTAATTCTAGAATCTAAACAAACTTTTCCCAAAAAAAACAGTGCTGGGACGTTTAAGGAACCTGACGGTCAAAGAAGCACCCCGAGCATTCCTTCTGGTGGTTCAGATGATTTACACCAAATGATGTTGTTCCATTAAAATTTAAATGACAAAAATACTTCGATAACCAATGAACGGAGGTGCAGTAAATGAGTATGACCCTCAGAGAATTATTCGCAGATTCTTAAAAAAAGGCATTCCCTGAGGGGAAAATTGTTATGTTCTGCGACAATAAATCCAGATTACAAGGATGAGTGCCAATAAAGGTTGGAGAAGAGTGGAATGTAAAACACATGGTAATGTTCAAACCCCGTCCCCTTTCCACCACCTATTGCAGTCACCAACCCTGCCGCCACAGGCTGCTGGTTAAAATTTATTGCAGATTCAAAAGCTTACCCGTCCATGGGCTAAACCCTCGTTATTTATAACCTTAATTATGATAATAATGGGGAATAAAGTGTCGACCTTTGTTTTATTAACACTTCAGATATTATTCGAAAAAGTTTTAATCATTCTTTGCCTTAGCGATCTCTGTGATAAAAGGTAGAACGGTTTTGACAAGGTAAACGTGGGTTTTTATTAAGAACAAGAAGAAATCAATGTAATAAAAGGACACATAAAGTGAGAAACATACGCAATAAACCTCCTTCGGAACGTGCCTTTCCTCTGACTTGTTGGACCATCCTTGCAACAGCTTGAAATCATTCTCCCTCTGGAGGAGCTTCTAGTTAATTCCAGAGTTTGAAACAACTTTTGTTTCTGAATTTTATTCTTTAGGAATTCATTCCATCAGGGGAACTCTCGGAGTGCTTTATCGTCATAACGCAATTTATCCGGGATTGAATGATTTTGCCAGACTTGTAATTCCTTGGGCGGAATAAACGTAAAGAGGAAATGAAACAAAATGTGATTGTCTATTCGAGTGTATTGCGAGATTTGTCCCGTCAACCGACAGCCGGCTCCAACTTCTACATCAGGATTATTTTCGTTTACTTAGGCCGCTGAGGCGCTTCTCTGTTTTATTCGCGCGCTTCCAGTGTAAACATCGTTTCAGACAAGAAATCGGGACGAATCGCCTTTTGCAATTTCGGAAAATTGGGGTTAAGTTTAATAAATATTACCCCTCGTCCAATATCTGCCCTTTCACAACGGGTGATACTATAATTTTTATTCCTTTTTTTATGTCCCCTTATAAATATTTGGCTTGTTGATGAACACCAACAGTTTATTGCAGAACTCATGGGGCTACGCAATTTAATGTTTTTTGCCAAGTTTTTCAATGCGAAGCAAAACAAAAGAACACAGACATCCTTTTCTGAAAAAATAATGCTCACTAAAAATGAAGGGTTTTATTTTTCTTTCACACAGCATGGATATAATCAAATTCATATTATAAACTACACAGAACATGGGATGGTGTCCATCTGCAGAGTTATCCTAAAGTTATAAAGTTTAATTATTCTAAAAATCCTATGTCTCACTAGATCGACATAATTTTTGCTCTTTTTCCCTTTCCCATTCTTACCCCTTTGGGCACTTAAACGTATGTCGACCTTTGCCAACAGATTTCCTGAAGATTTTTGTTTCTTTTATGGAGTAGAGAATTTTTCTCTCTCTATTGAACAAAAACGACATTTTTACGCACCAAAGCCTTTTTAGCTATTGCCGGACAGTTGAATGAGATATGTTCAGCTGTTTCTGTCTATTCTACAACAAGGCATTGGTCATCCGTTGATTTTCCATTTTTTAAGGTTGAACGTTTCTAGCTAACGCCCTGTAAATATACTAGTTAGTTTTTAATTTCCTTTCTGTTAAGTAAGATCTATTATTTCTCCCGTTGGGTTGTTTAAGCCGGTAATCGTTTTGCATCCCTAATGTTTGGTTCACGCTCCCAGTATTTGCTGTACTTACGTTACCCAAAATTCCAGTTTTTTCGTGATTTTTGGCTATAAGTAGTTTATGCCAAAAAATGAATTAGGGCTTATGAGTTAGTTGTTCCAAGGCTTTAAGCAAGTATATCTGCTGCCTCGTTCGCATTCCCTTAGGACCTGGGACCATCTTTAGCGTTAGGCTATTGGAATACATTTTTAGGTCATTTAGGCTTTCATTGAACGGTTGATGGTTCTGCTCCTTTATTTATAGCTGTAGGTTTGATCGATTCTAATGAGGCGTTGTCAAATGCTCCTATTATATCGAAGCAGCCAATTACGGCATATTTATTATACATTGTGTTTTCAATTTAATTCGTAAGAATATAATTAATATATTCATACACCGTACAGTTCACAATTTAGAAAATCACCTTCCACTGTTTCACACTGACAGCTTGGTTTTCGCTGTGGATTGTGTTCTGATATTCTCCCTTCTGAGCACGACCACTGAAACGATAACCCGTTTTTCGTCGCTTTGCCGGGTACAATGACCCATTAGAGATTTTTGGGGTGCTTAATATTTTAAAAGCCTATTTATTAAAGTGCGGAAGAGCCTTGGGCGTGGTCGCTGTTAACCGGGGTTTAAAGGGTGCTTTAACTCCTGTCAATGATGCCCCGCTTCCTTAAACAATTTGTTATATGACCCCTTTTTTCTCAGTTTGGGAGATGATGCGGTTTAATGAGATTCGTTGAGCGAGAATGGCAGACCTGAGAGTATGGTACCGAATAAAGCTCTGTTGCCGAAAGAAAAATTATCTTGGTTAATTATTAACAACCAGCCCAAAGGAATTTTTCGGTCATTAGCATAACAATAATAATAAACTTCAGTGTAAAAAAACTGATCTCCTTTTCTTAGAAAATTATTAACAAAGCAAAGCGTATAAAATACATTTCAAACCTAATATACGAAGGAAAAGAGAATACAAAATAAAAGAAAAAAATTGTAATGAAAAATAAAAATTAGGAAAACAGATTAGAGCGGGTAATGAAAGGATAATTACAATTTATTTTATTACTTCTTAACGGCCTTTAAATTAAAGATGTTTAAAGTTAAAAGTCAGGCAGCTTTCGCGTAACTGAATATATATTTTCCCTCAATGCAAGCTAGCGACACAAAACTATATAATAAAACAAACCTGTTTGTTATAGGTAATGGTGGTCTTAGCAGGAAAAGCATAGTGGTGGCATTCCTACACGCTCTCTATATGAATCCAAGGAATTGCAACCTTCAATTAGGTAGGACACATCGAGAAACTTTTCTCTGCATTATTTACCCAAAAGTGTCTTTGTATCAACCTCCTTAATCGGATGAGAATGAGCCTTCTTTTGCAATCAAGCACTATGGCCACCTATTGACTCCTAGAACAAGAAAAGCTTCTCGGCTGATCCAGCCCACCAACACGGTCACTTTCTTTTTTTGTCATTACTCCCTTCTGGTCCGTTATGTATATTTGTAAAGTAATCTAGTGATATGAGCCTTGCACTAAAACGCGAAAGGAACCAGTTTAGGATATAGTGGCAAATTGAAATTGCTTAGGAAGTAATGAAATTTTTCAGGTGCTTGCAAACAAATTTAACCAGAATCATGTTTTCAATTACCAGTTGATATTTTCATGTAATTCAGATTTTTGGGCGATAATCAACTGCGCTTTCTACAGTCCTTAATTGAAATACAATTTTACACATGAATATAGTGTTGCCGAGTCCTGAATAAGTGAACGTCTGAATGGGCTAAGTCAAGGAAATATGGTTGGATTGGAGAGCATATCCCATCCGAGGTTCAATAAATCCGAGCCCCTCTAAAGACACCTCGGGACTAGGGATGTCCTGGTGGAAAACAATCCCCTTGCAATTAGTTAGGTCAATGGCTGACTTTAATCACCCCGAACGCGTGCAGTATACAATAGAATTAACGGTATGGTCGGGCGTCGAAAGCTCACAATACAGCGCCCCTTTCCAATTGAATCAAATTCAAGTTACCTTGTAACCCAACTTTTGGAGTTTATGAGGGTAGGTCGCTACGTTTTCCCTGAGATTTTCCTCTGTGTATTTTGTAAAATACTCTTGTTTTGCTGAGCAAAACACTCACGGACGGTGCTTTCTGTTAGGCGTCATCAAACGTACAAAGCGCTAATTTCCCTAAGAGTTGAGCTGCGGTTTTTACTTCCTTTTTCACAGCAGTCCACCATATCTACTGCTATTATGCCGGGTATCTAAACCGGCCCTCAACCAGGTAGCTACTATTCGGGATCCGCTTGACCAATTAATATATTACAATTAATTAGGGGTTTTAGTTGAGATAAAAAAAGTCAATGGCTCGAGCGGGATTCGAACCCACGACCTTCGGCTAGATACGCCGCTGCTCTACCACTTGAGCTAACGTAACCTCGATCCACTCGGACAAAAACTTCATATCCCAACTCCACCTTTTGAGATTTCCCTCCTTTTTGCCATTTATTTAAATGTGGATCCAATCAGATTGCACCAACTCAGAGAAAACGTATATATATTCAAATTTGCCGACATGAGATCATTTCAAAAATTCATTTGGAAAAAAGATTTATTCCCAATTTAAGATACATACCACCTTCAGCGGTGCTTCATTTCAAAATGTTTATCTTTTTTTTCTTTTTAAGGCATGCTACTAATCGTGCGTATTTATGTTAATTATTCAAATGTTATCTCGCTTTTTCTTACTATATGAAAGCTCATTCATGTTACATGCTTAATGATGGATAATTATCCCCGTTTTGTTTTTGTTCTTGACATCGTTTAGTCTTATGAATATTGATAAATTTCCTAATCTCTCATGCAATCAATTTATGCTCCATTACATCCTGATAAATTACCCCTAGAGGCCTGGAGAGTATTAATGAACGGACCTCAATAAATTTACTTCATTCTACGTCGGTTAGTATGGCCGAGGCCCTTCCATCTATAAACGTGTTACCATCGGTAATGATGTTAATAGACGAGTTTTGTCTGACGATATTTCTGTACCCACCCTCCCATATTGCGGTACTCGTTGCTATTATACAAAACTCTGACAAGCAATTATTGTATTATTGATGTTTTAGGATAAGGGATGTGGTTAAACAATGAAAATTATCGTACTACCCCACGTTTTTGGCATTTTCTCAGGACTTCATAAATAGTAAGTACTATAAATACATAATGTTAATAGGACATAAAAAAGACCTTCTGGAATAAAATAGGTTTTGGTGGTAGTGGAATTTTTATTCTTGGATCACATCCCTGATCCCAAAATATCAATAAAATAACCTTGGTCGACCATCAGTACTTTTTTTAGGGTTGAAACCGCAAGGTTTTTGGTGTTGGAGCCGTGTTTGGAAATTGTAAGTACCCGTGGGGATAAAGAACTTGGTGGCGTAGTGGAGAGGGTGTAATGTGCTAGATAAAATATTTTCCAAAGGGTGGACTATCGCAGGAACGTGTGTTTCACTCGCACGTTATGTCTGGAGTTTGTTTCTTTATCTGTACTTTTATGTTCCTTTGCAAACATCTCTTGCGGAACGAACCATTGCTGTTACGTTATTTACCATATTAAAAGAAAGTGTTTTTTTTCTCGTATTTTCTTTTATTATCTTTAATTTACAATATTCACATAGTGCTAAGAAATTTCTGGTTTCGTTAAAATGTCTTGGCCATTTTCTTCTTATTTGATTGTTAAATTTAAGAGGATCACAGGATGCTAGTTTAGTGTGTTATACTTTCCACATCACAGGGACCTTGTCTGACGCTGGTACATGGTAGATGCACTAAGAGAAAAACTCTCGCTTGTCTTTGGTACCGGACCTTAACTACGCTGTGCTGGTTGATATGTGATATCACCTATTCTAATAATGTATGAAGCGCCTGTACAGGCCCAAGACCCTCTCTTTGTGTTGTCTGTAGTGATGCCCCTGACCAAAGTTCAGTGAACTCTCTACTCAGCTTTTTTTCAAGATATCCGATAGTATGAAACGTAGACACATCCGACAGTAGTTTATGAGTTAAGTGCAGGGAGACAAAAAAGTTAATCAAAGGGACATGGAAAAATAACTGATAAGCACATGATAGTAGGACTCTGCAGACTCTGGATATGATCATTGGCCATACCACTTTAGATAACCAATTTATTGTAGACAAGTTGGAATCCCTTTATTGAACAGTAAGTAATATTATAATAGCTGTTTTGATTGTTCCAGAACTGACCCTCCAGTACAAGGCCTGCGTTTAGTGATTCGTATCTTCCAGTCAAAGGTGAACCTTTCTGTTGTCTGTAGTTTTGGATCGTCTGTTGTGCGTAATTTCTATGAGTACTTGCAGATAGCAGTGTCATCTGTGGTAGATTGTGTAGATATAGATGAAGAATATATTAAGGCGGCCCCAGACATGCGGTATTCGCCGAATGCCGGGCAAATTTTAGCAGAATCCCTAGTAGTGCGGATGGACGCTAGGCTATAATTATTATTATTAAATATAATTAATTTTTCATTTAGTTTGTAGTCACTGCGCAAATAACTGCCGCTGCAGCAATGACAGTTTCACTGTTGTCCATTACGATTTGTAGTAAGTTGAGACTCCCACGGCATTTGGAAAATACGTATTCTCGTTTCCGCAAATCTAGGAGGTTATACACAATCCGCATGTGTGCGTAAGCGGACGACGGCGCGGCGGTGGAATAATCTCTCAATATTCGCTTGCTTTTCTCTAAGCGACAAGAGATGAGTAGGCGTAAGCGCGTCGCTACTTATTCTTGGGTAGGGGAAGGTAAGGTAGAACTGAAGTAGAATTCAATAAACCACAGAGCATATTCACTAACGTTTATTGTACACCATTCCGTCTCTTAACAGTACCCAAACTCAGAATCATAATTAATCTACAAGTCAGCCACAACTCTAAATCTGAGATGAGTCTATCATCAAAGTGACTTAGCCCAAACGACGCTCGCCACGATTGGTGTCCAGTACATCTTTTCTCTCGACCATCTATTTGGGTTGATTGGTTGCAACGGCTGGTCCTCGCTGACTCTGGCAGGCTGAGTTCCCTTGTTGAATCCCGTTGAGTGTGGCTGCTTCTCTTCCAGATCGATCCCTGGAGTCGACCGTCCTTGGTTTTGACTACCTAGGGGTGAGTCTTTTGATTTCCCAGTCATCCCTTTTATACCGGAGTAGGGATGGAAAGGAAATTAAAACTCGGGGGGAGTTCCCACGCTGCGGGTGAACCGGCGAAAACGGGTGTCGCGTACAGGGTTGACGCGACCCCAATATGCTATATGTATTTATGTTTATGTTCTCCAGGTTCGTGGGAAACAGGTCCTGGGTCTGCCACACACTTCTACGTTCTTATGTATCTGTCCACCTGGGTAATTATTCCAAAGTTATGTTTGACAAATTTGAGGGGGACGTCATGTCGTCCCCTTCAGATTTGCAACCTTCGACAACGAGCATCTAGAGACTTAGCAAATTTCGGCGGTAATTGGCATTCGGCGCTTGCCGCATGTCTGCAGCCGCCTTTAGGTGAAACATGAGGTCGAATTATCGGCTTGGTTAATGATGGAAAGGTCAATGTTATAATTGACATACGATTTTGAGATTTCAAATGTTAGAACTATTAAAACTCATATTGACCTTTCCATAATTGTCATGTGTTTTACGATATCAGTCCCATCTCCAACAAGAAAATGAGGTGTGTAGGGGTAAATCCATAAAATACATCACCCCCCACGATATACATCATCCTACCAATTTGATCCATGGCCGGCTCTTTTCACCGAAGACTAAGTGAGACCATATTTCCCCAGCATCAGCCGTTCCTTGTCACGGTTTCTCATAAATAAATGTATTCATCATTCATGGTATGTTGCTTACCTTTTTATCGTAATTTTCCATGCTGACGATCTCCCTGAGACAAAGATTAAATCTCTCCTTATCCCACCTTGGCGGGGAAAAAGCTCGGGAGGGTGGGACGTTCGTAAATAGCGGAAGGTGGGTAAACATGGAGTTGAAAAGTCACGGGATTCATTTTTCCCCCTGACCCGTTTGATAATTCCATCCAGCTTCCTCCGCCCTCCTCTGATGGCAAATTACATCCTAACTTTTAATCGCTAAAAAGTAATTTGATTCCCCACCCTCCTGTCAAATTAAATTTCTCCACTACCATTTAAATATTTCCTCGGCGTTTCATTATCGTATTAAATCCTAGAGTGCTTGTAATTCTTTTACACACTTGTGGAGTATGATGTTTTTATATTGAAAAAGATGCTTTGTGTAAATCAACCACCGGTTCCACCAGCGGGTTCAGGAATATATTCGCCACAGCAGAGGAAGGAAAATGGAGTTGGACATACTTATTCTGAGAGGTGTTAGCGCTAGTCTAAAAAGCATTGTTGGATAGACACACTAAGATCAAAAGAATCGCAGGTGTACACAGCAACTGAGTCGAGTAATGAAGCTTGGATGAGCTACCAGTGTAGATCTGGGCATGAAAGAGACCAGAATGTATGGTGAAGTATGTTGAAAGTAATAGTGCTGTATATAAGTGTTTTATTGTTAATAAAATTGAATAACAAAAACGATGACAAAAAGTCTAGTGAACTAAAAAAATTAATTAAAATGAATATGCAACTCAACGAGCCTCAGTATCAGTTGATATCTACAGTACATTTATGGAAATAAAGGTTTTATTATTATGATAAAAGACTAGACGTAATAAATAAAAGATATAGTGAGGACAAATAGTGATTTAACTTTAATTCGACTTACGGCATAATTAAATAGTTTAAATGCATACAATTGATTAAAAAAGAGAACCGATCATCCTGTTTTATCCGAAAAGATCAAAATCTCTGTACATATTTATTTATGACAAGACGGCTCCTTTACCCTTGCCGGCCGGAGCCTGTTTCTTCCGGCATCAACATCACACAATTTTTCCTCCTTGGCGATTTAATTTCAAGAGGGACGAAGTATGTTTTTTCTCCTAGTGCGGTGCATGACTGCCGAAATTTTGCTGCCGGAGAGAACACTCCGCAATCCCGGTCAAATCCCTTCAACACCAAGACCCTCCAACAAAGTCCCTTGTACTGTACATTCCCCTCTGGCGGATTCTGACGGAATATTATAACGCCCACAACGCGATGTTGGTTTTATTGCTCGCAACAACGATGGGAAAAGGGAGAGAAACGACATTTACACGAAGCATTTCATTTCGGCTTACTTTGATTTAATTATTTACTAAATTATTTAAAAATGTTAAAGGAGTTTAGCGCTAAATTATCGCCATTTGGCTGTACATAATTATTACCATGTTGATGTAACCAAATTACGATTTTCACACTTTTAGATAAATGCTTTAGTTTTAAATGATAGATGTAAACAATATGACAATTTCCTAATTTTATTGAACCCCTTTCCAATTCTGTATTCAATTTTTTTACATGGGCATCCGACAGTTTCAGCCAGGATCCGCTAGTGAAATAACGCTACACACCCGATACGCAATCATACCAATAAATACACTCATACCTCTCACGTTGATCTCTTTCAAACTGTTTGGTAGATATTCCACAATCTACTTGTTTACTATAATAAACTAATCTAAATAAATTGATGGTCGATGGGGTATTTTTGTAAAATTTCCGCCATCGGCCCAAGTCTTACACACAACCTGAGAGGCGATGGAAAAGTTACTTCGCCCCATTCATACCAATTAATACATTCAATCATACAAGACTGAAACATAAAACACGTATTTTGAAGGCTATGTACAACAAAAACATACTTGTTCCCCTAAAAACCGGAACAGGGACCCTGAAACTCGCTACCGTGTTCGAGAACCATAAATTAGGCGGCATGCCTACACGCTCTCTCTATGGAGCCTAGGAATGCACGCCTCTATTATGTGGGACACCGGCGTATGGCGGAGTACACTATTTGGGCAAGTTGCCATATCGTCGCGGACGAGTATGGCCGGTGACCCAACCGAAGTATCTTCCCCAGCGCCAATCCCGCACTCCCTAACGACTTATCGAAGCGAATCCACGGGCAGTGGAGGACCTTCATAGCCCGGGTGTGCTCTACTGGGCCAAGAACCCGGCCGCGTAACCAAGAGTAAGTTGCTCTCTCCGACGTAAGGAAGTCTTACATCACACACTGGCCAAGCTGCTGGTTTTGAACGCCTCCTTATATCGCTCTGAGACCCACCGTGATAATAGAGCATTTTAAGCTCTCTCAGTCGCGTTTTTCGGGCCGAGGAATAAGCCATAAAAAATCCTTGAACAAAGCAGAGAGTCTAAAACGACAGAATCTCCTTGTCTGCTGCCCACCAAAAGGGACCAACAAATTTTCACACTGAAAGGGTTTTCCTGCTCTGGACCTTGACCGCGTCGATTTGTGCCTGCCATCTCAACGTCTCATCAAAAAAGGAGGCCGAGGAACTGCAACTTCTTCCGTACCGCTAAAGACCTCTATCAAGACAGAGTTGAGGAGCGGCTATGGGCCTTCCTCTGTCTGCAAAAGTGAACACACACCGCTTCCGAAGTGGAAAAAGTAAACCAGGTTTCGGCTATCGCAGCCATATCGTTTATCGACGACTGCATCTTACCGTCTACCTCCGCCAGATACTTAACCGAATAATAGAAACAGAGGTTGCGAACAAAGAGCATTTTCTTTACCTGCGGAGGATGCCGTCAGCGATACCGTTCACAGCCACCAACTAAAGCGCAACGCTTATCAATGAACTCTGAGGGATTCCGTTCTCGTGAACGTACTCCTTGGAGAACACAGTCCCAGCCTAACTCGGAACATAAGGTTCTACAGGAAACCCTGGAGGAACCGTGGAAATTTGCCTCTCCGACCAAAATCGTGACATTTCCGTAGTATCGTATGGTACGCCTTCCAGATCTTTTCATGAACCACTAGGACTTTTTTACTTTTGCGTAACCATCCCTAACCAATCTTCTCATGAACGTGTCCTGAAGGCCGCTCTCGAGATCGTATACTATACAAATACGTACACATAATGTATCGTATAGCACTATTGTCACTGCACTGGTAGAACACAAGTTTTGAGAGCTATCCATTGCTGGCACTCAACGTGTACGAGTAGGATCAAGGAGGTCCCGAGGCGACCTGACGGGCCGTCAGGATGGGAATTAGTGGAGAGGGCTCGAGCAGTATGTTTGGGATGGTTCGAAAGGTTGTTATGGAAGGTTGGAATGTGAAATCGAATCAGTTCGATGAGGTCTTTGTGGATAGTATAGGTATTAAATAGGTTAGTGACATAATAGGTGCTTTAAAATTTCTCTAAGTACTTTCGATTATAAGGATGCCTTGGCCACCGTTTCACTTTGTTTGTCCATATCGGTTTTGCACAGTTTTAGGTTTGTCTTAGTTGACAAAGTCGATTTTGGTCTTAGAGGCTTGTGTTTTAAGTTGTTGTTTTTAAGTGTTTTCAGGGATTCCACGACAGTCTGCAGTCGAGATATATGGACTCAGATATTGGACTTGAGTGGAAACTGGTATCTCTTTTTTGACGACCTGCTGAAAGATGGCTAAAGTCTTTTAAATAGAACTTCAGTTCAACACAGTGGGAAAAACATACTAACTGTCCCCTTATCGCTGCTGCTTATATCTGCTCATTTTGTTACATAAAGGGCTGACATTGCCGAGGGTCTGTTTCATTACTCTTCAATTCAATATGGGCTTTAATTTTGATTTAGAAACGATAAACTGTTTTCGTTTCAGCTGAACCAGAGCTCTTCTCTTGATATTTCTGTTAATAGCATGTTGTTGCTGGAGTTACAACTATTCCGTATAAATCATCATAAATCTTGACTTCCAGCCTTTCATACAAATTCAAGCGATTTGCATAGGATTTGTCGAATATCTCCTGCGAGTTATGCTGCATTCCTTAAAAAAACTCTACCCTGGTCAAACTCCGGGGGAGGGAGTCAAAATGTGTTCACCCTTTTTTTTTCTTGTGACGAAAATCGTTTCAGTTCTAAATATTTAGGTTGATAAATGCATTTAATATTCTTAAATTTTAATCCATATGAAATGTATGTGTCGCTCTTTTAAAAACACCATGAGGTTTGACGATGTTTGTTTCCACTCCTATTTTTTACCTTGTGACGTCACCACGCCTGTAACCTTCTTGACCATACTCTGCTCTGTCCATCAGGGAGGGGGCTGACGAGGGTTGTTTTCACCATTTTGTCTCGCTGTAAACCTTTTAGACGAATTTTTATATCTGCCTCCGAGCTGTCGGCCAAAGATATAGCCACGCTCACAAAAAATCGGTTCAATTTTTTTGAATATAGGAAAAAGGGCGTGCCTCCCGGAATATAGGTCAGAGTGAGTGAGAGGGAGTGAGAGAGTGAGAAGGAGAGGCCACCTGTTTGTAGAGATCAATACACAGCAGCCACCACCGATGATGTCCCAACCTCCCCCTCGTACATAAGGTTCACTTTCGTTGACCCACGTGACCTTGGCATTTATTCAATGCATACCTTGAGCGGACACTTTTGATAACTTTTCATTTGTTATTCCTTAAAGGTCGATGTTATGACATTGTTTATGTACTCCGTTTAAAATCTTGTGGCATTATATTTTTAGGCCATTTGCATAATTGAGTTTACGTCATTCATAATTGAATTTACGAATGAAAATGCATTCTTGCATATCCTAAAATTTACTTTTTGGTCGAAGGATTGCCATTCAATGGCGGCAATGACTTACAGCTTTACCTAATATAAAAAATATATATATGGAGGGTCCTTTATAGATGGCCCGGCGAAAATTCTTTTGAACCAATAACGCAAAAACTTGGTAATATATTTCGTCTAGCTTCAAACGTTTACTGTTTTATGTAGAAAAATTATACTGGTTTACAATGACAGAATGTAAACAGTATAGGCAAGTAATGTTTATTTTAATGACAAAGCAAATTGTTGGAATTAACAACGAAATGCGTTTTTTCAATACTTTTGTCATAACTTTGTCATGTTTTGACAATTTAAAATCCGATTGTGCCATTGTTTGCAGCGTGAAAAGTCCTAAATGATGTGTCAAGATATAACATAGATAAGGTCGTACTTGAAATTTTGACGTTGAACTGGGCCTGAGGTACCGAGTATAATTTTTCTACAAAACAAAGGTAAAAATTTTAAACTAGATTAATAAATCTTAAACACATATTTTTATTTATTTATTATTATTATTTCTGTGGCATCATTGGTTCAAGAGACATTGAACCGGGCCATCTAAAAAGGAGACCCTGCATAAGGTTGACTTTGCAATATAGAAAGTTTCAGAATATGCGCATCAATAATGACGCATAAATTTGGACAATAAGCTAATTGTAAAAGTAACATTTGACTGATCACCTAAGCGGTCGATTCGGTCAGTTCTTGAACGGTCATCGCATCCACTCAGAGTAGCCATACCCCATTAAATGTAGGACTACGGTGACAATGGGTGGTACTGTGTGGCCAAGGCGAAGAGTGTAACTTGAAAAGGTGTGCCTCGTGTCTTCGGTCATTTCCATTTATTTCCTTGACACCTGTCTCAAACCTTGGATGCAAGGGGGTCTCCAGGAACAATATAATGTTGTAGCCTTGTTAGCGTGACAACCTCTCTAAATCACAAGCTGGATTCGTGTCGGCCTCCGCGTCGGCAGCGGACGGCGGGTGCTTCATCAGTGGCACACGAGGGTTAGGATAAAAGAGCATGTCTGCTTGCATAACCATCTGAACTATGCGGTAGCAGAAATGTTCCAAGTCCAAAACATGCTACATCGGGATGGAAGTCCATACTCGCAGTGGTTTAATGGCGATGTTCCTGGCGAGAACTTGGTGCAACCTGTTGCTGGGGTACCGTTCGCGGTTTCTTTCCGAGGGCAGTGTTTCTCTGTTTTAGACCTTGCACTTTAACCAAAACCACTGCCGGAGTGGCAAAAATTTCCGGCGGATAGCCTGGCCAAAGAAGGCTCTAATACTGCGTTTGTCGAGCCACGCCCGGTAGTGCCTCATTCAATACAGCGAAAGAGAGTATCAGTAACTGGAATTTATCCCCCGGACACAGGCAATCGAAAGAAGGTGATGAAACCAACAGAATCGAAATAGCTAATCTCTAACTCAAGGATGGAAATTAGGAGGCCATTGCCCAGTGAGAAGATACCTCTCCGTAATGGGTATTCTACCAGATCCGTTTTGCCGTTTTTGCGAAATAAAAGAAGAAACGGCAAAGCACTACCTCGCAGTGTGTGGTAGGTGTAAATATGAAATCTTTGAAGGAGCGGACATCATCAAATCACTCACGAGATAAAATGGTCCAAGATCCAAATTCCAATCCAAGTCCAAGATTATTGGGGTTTGTGATCAAGTCCAAAAGATTTATGCGGGATACGTGAGACGACCAAGTCCCTGACTTTTAGGAGTGGGGTACGAGTCTACCCAGGCATTTAACCCCTCGGGGTATTCGAAAACACATTTCCGTTCTACGTTTCCCTGCTTGACAATGTGCAACATTTTATTCAAAATATTGATTCAGGGATTCATCGTGTCTAGGTCGTCTAGAAGCTAACCTTTCGTAAACCTTCTTCAAGTCCAATTTAGGTGAAAATTCGTCCAATAAGGGCTTTCTAAAGTTTTTGCAGATCTGTGCGTCGTTTGTATATTTTTATATACAATTTTTCAGCAACCTTCTGACATTGACGAATATCATCCCACATGTATAAGTTCGCCATTCCAATTCCTGAATCCATTGGGTCACGTTTTTTCGATTCGTCGTCTCCTGAAAGCGTGTCCAACGACTCTTCGACCTCCCTGAAATTGATCGTGGAAGTACTAACCTTTTGGGTGTATCGTGTGTTGATCATACCATCGTACGTGTCGTACGATGTTCCTCGATGTTACCGGGTCTAGGTGTTCCTCGATTTCCCCTTCGAACACGATTTCCTTGGAAAGTAGAACGTCCTTTCCGCCGCCACACGTGGTCCTCGTGGTTTTAGGCGTACACGTATTTTCTCACGCGTACACAAAGTTGCTGCCCCACTTATCACGGCCCACGAATTTTGTGTTGGAAAAATAAACACTTGGTTAACAAGATATACAATACGCATCGTTCGTATTACACGTCTACCGCCAAAAAAAAGATATATATATATATATATATATATATATATAT
>CM077099.1:30621507-30632520 GCA_039619505.1 Cimex hemipterus
ACGTTCGGGAAGATCATGTACGTGTGTCTGCCCTTAGTCGACCTGTCGCGTCCTCCGCTGCGTTTATCGGAATGTTAGGTCGGCGGCCATTCGCCAGCTTCCCGCATCCTTAGTGCGACACATCATCCACGGTTCGTACGGAGCCCCGAAGGTAATTAATTAACAGGCTAGGACTCTGTTTTTCCTTTGGCCAGAGTGATTGCAGGTTCTAGCTATTAAACGGCTCTCCTCCCTGGTTGTCGAGCAAATCAAGCAACAGTTAACAAGTTAGTATTCAATTTAATTTTTATTGCGACCGACTAGCGCGTGCACAGTAGTTATTATCATTATTATATTTATTTTTAATTTGGAAATGTATTACTTATTTAAACATGAGCATTTTGTTAATTAACCGTTTTACAAGACATATTAACGACATTTGAAAATAACGCTTTTAATTTCAAATTATTCTTTTAAATTTTTTTAAGCTTTTGTATTTAAAAAAAAATATTTTAACTTCAACTAACCCTTTTTAGTTTAAAATTAACCCTCTTTAATGCAATCTTACCTTCAAATTAACCCATTGTCATTTAAAATTCCTTTTTTCAAAGCATCGAAATAGCTAAGGAAATGTTATGAAATACAATTTAGTCAGTTCAGCATAATTTGGAATTAAAATCTTATTAACTACAACTTTTTTTAAACTAATTTGTGCAAAGCGCCTTAAATATTATAGAAAATTATAGGGTGTATGAAAATGGGTTTAAATATAATTCTATAAAAAACAGCGCATTTTATATCCTTCACAAAAAGAACTCATAGTACGCTTATTAAAAAGGTGAAGCCTTAACTTTCTCCAAGGAAACATTGGCCTTGGCATAACCCTTGACGAAAGGGTGAAATGGGGGAAACACGTAGGCAAGCAACATCCCACATAAACGTTGTATTACGCATTCGTCAAAGACTGTTCAGCAAAAATTGCGGAATAAACCACAAAATGGCGTACTGGTTACACCACAACGTTTACAATTGCCCATTGGTAACATATGGAGCTCGAGCAAGTTGACCAAAAACATCGTGTTGCGATTTATAATATTTTGTACAGCCCAAATTTAGCTTTATTGTTGTTATGAGGTTTTGAAGGCGGTTCTTTTAAAAAAAAATCTTCCTATAAAACTCCTGTGACATCCTCCCTCTTACAAATTTTCACAAACGCCAATATGCTAGACTTGTCATCTGAAAATTATTCTGCACATTGCAGGACTTCTCCACGTTGATGTACAAATTCTCCTTTACTTTTCTTGTCACGTTGAGGCTTCTTTATACAACACGTCACTATTTTCAAAATCAAAATTGCGCGCATTTAAAAAAGCCCTTTTTACAATTTGGATGGATCCTTACAATCACGTTTATGTCCTTACTTCCTAACTTTTAACCTTTCTATTATTCTGGCCAACGTATTTGGCAGTACATCCCACATTACCTGTAAATAACGTAGACGTGCTACACAAATCATCTATATATTTAACTTGATGAAGAATCTATCCAGCCTATTCAAATAATTACAATAAATATTTACATCAGGTTCATTATTTTTTATGAGTACCCTTGCTTTGTTGCTAATATCGGGTACAAATGTTAACTTTTTTTTAAATCACAGAATAGTGCAGCTGTACAGCTTATTGTACTTTATTCCGTGCTCCATTTTTTTGGGAGCGCACAACCAGCTTGTGAATTGAGCTCCGGGTGTGTCAGTCTTCTTCCATGGAAGAAACTCAGTTTTGAAGGGGGTTTGGATCAAATTAAGGTTCGCTGAGATCCCATCACGCCTCAGACCACCCGTTGATGAGTGCTGGGCCAGTTTCTTTCATTTGCGGCCATTGGTCCCCTTAGGCGTCAGAAAAAAAGTCCAGAGCCAACGGTGGGGATCGAACCCATGAAAGCCGGATTTACTACCCGAGAGTCTAACGTCTTAACCAAGTATCGTTCATACACAGCGAAAAGATATTATTATGAGCAAAGTTTATCTTTATTCAAGAAAAGTGGCAGATCTGAGTTACTCTCTTTAGTTTCTACCTTTTGACCGTAGTACTGATCGTACATAAAATTAAAAATAACTCTTGCTTATATGGTCATTTATTTTGTGAATGCCCCTTGGTGGCCGAATGGTCATGATGTCCGAATAGTTTTTGACACACTGACAATTCTGAGTTCAATATCCTCGCACAGCTGATGGTTGTTTAATTGGCAATAATGTGAAAAACGATTATTTGGAGATGGTGAGGTGCGGTCTGGTGTGACGTAGGCTTTAGAAAAATATTTCATCATGCCATCGTTTCGATATTTACATCATCAGGGCTCAAAGTAGTTTAAAAAGTTTTCCATGTAGATGTGTCATTCTTTTCAGTTGTGTTCAAATAATCATTGGCTAACAATCAATAAGCAGCACAAAAATGTGAAAAATGTATTGTAAAGGGTTTTGACCCATCGACCAGGACATCCAACGAGTAATTTGTCGATAAGCCTTCTAGTACGCCAGGAATTATTGTACTTTCATTTTTTACTGAATGCATTTATTAAGTATTTTATAATTTATTTAAGTATTTTTGGTTTATAATTTTGACTTAAAGATAACTTTCCATTGTGACCGGCGTTTTATAATTGGACGTGACATCACCCACTTTATAATATATTGTGTCATTTTTTTTGTAATTTTGTCGACTTTCATTTCTTTTGTCCCGGCATTACCTGGAATTTCAATTACGCCCAGGGTGAAACCACGATTTGCGCGAAAGTGTTGCCATCCCGCATGTTGTTAATCAGAAGTTCTCAGCGCCCGCATGCCCAAACTCTTAAATTCATCCCTCGTCACAAGTTTCACTCGTAATACTAATAACTTTGATCACGCATAATTTCTGTATGGGCTCACGTTTTCTAATGGATTTAAAATTGTGGCATGTGGTTTACAGTTTCGCTAGACTAAGGTGAACGTTGATGAAAAATCTACCAAGTTAAAGCAACTATTAACTTTACACCGTATTATTAGTTAAAAAACCCACCTTTTTGAAGTTTCACAATTTAATTTTTAAGAAATCCCTACTTACCCTTTTTTAAGAAGGGTAGCAAGTTGAAAAGTTGAATTTGGTTAATGTAGGGTGGAGGAACTACTGGCTGGTACAAAGATTTTCAATTTTTAAAATTGATTTTGCCGTTGTCACCGTTTATAGTACCTAGGCAATCGTTTCTTTAGTCTACTAGCTTGGTTCGACGAAATATGAGAGATGTGCGTTTTTCGAATTGATGGGTGATAAGTAAGAGTAAGATTTTGGTGAAATTTACTGTAACGAAATCGAGGTAAATCGAAGATATTTTTGTGTGTAATTGCATCCCCTATATCGTCCAGGATTTTTCGAAGAATTGTTAATCGAGCAGTTTGAATACAGAAGATGGTGTTCGCTCCTGAGCGCCCAAAGAACGGCACTACTGGCAGTCACAAGAGCTTACCGTACAACATCGACAGACGCCCTCCAGGTAATAGCTGGTAGACCTCCGCTTGACTTGGAAGCGAGAGCCGTGACTGATGCATGGGAGTTGGCTAATGGACATGAGCCTAATATTCCCATTGACAACGAGTTGGACGCAAAGACATAGGTGTTCCAAGAATGGCAGCGCCGATGGGATAGATCGACCAAGGGAAGGTATACGTACCAAATATTCCCGAGTGTAACGAGAAGGATCCAAGCGAAGCATGTCCAAGTGGACCATTATATGGCGCAGCTCCTTTCGGGACATGGCGACTTTTCAGCCAAATTATTTAGATTTGGCCTGCAGCAAAGCCCATTATGCCCGTGCGGGCAGGAAGAAACAGTGGAGCATGTCGGTGCCGCCATAGCATTATGCCCATAGCTTATAGCTAGTCACACAGCTCTTCCCCCATGTCCCAGCCGGACGCCTCCGCGTTGGCCCATCCTGGGGGTGCCACGGCACCGCTAAGATCCGGCGGGGGAATTTGAGCCACGACCACTAGGCAGTGCAAGCAGAAACGTCACCTGCAAAGGTCTTTAAGGGCTTAGAAGCGGGACACGCATAGAAAAGTCCTAGTAGTGTACCTTTCGCAGAACCTCACGCTGCTAGTTATCCTTTTCTTTGCAAGGTTTCGTTAAGATAGCCGTTCACGATCGCTCCTAGCAGTCCAAACGGAGCGACGCCGTTCCAAAAACCATTCCGATGGCCAAACTGAACTGGCGTGCCCGGCTGTGCCGAATTTTCTTCCGGTCTAACTCCATCGCGCCACTCCAAACATGGGGCGTTCATGAATGGGAAAACGTGGCGTGAACGGTGGAATGTTGGATCGCTGGCTTGGCCGTGAATGGGAAAACCCGCGTTTTTTGTGCGCAGTCTCTGTTTTTCTGTCACTGCGCAAATATATCCGTCCTACATTGTCAAAAAGTCAAAAACGTTTATTCTTTATTAGCAATGACATCCAATCGAGATTTTATTGTTAAGTTGATTGAATTATATGAAAATTTACCATGTTAATGGAAAGTGGTGGACAATGATTATCACGGTAGAAATAAAAGAAATTCGTTTCTCAACCAGTTACCTTTTCAAAACAAAGGATACAAATGCAACGAGAGATTGATCAATATTGATAGCCCCTAAGCGCTGAGCAGAAATCATATTTGAGAACTTAAGTTCTTCATAGTTCATCCCTGTAGCGAGAAATCTGCTGGCCTGCCAACCTGATGAGAGAAATCATCTCTCTACGACTGTCTTTTGATGGTACATGTACTTTTGGCAATGATGAAACGTATCGTTTGTCGAGCATTTTTTTTTTTTTTTTTTTTTTTTTTGTCGTTTCATCAGTTCTTGATGTGTAATCGTTTGTGTGGGGTCTAAGTTAACCGTTTGTTTAAGTGAATCCTTCGTATCTCCCACGTTAGTTGGTTGGAAGGTACGTCATTGAAATACAATGGTGGCCTAATTAAGTGTAAAAGTTAATAGAAATGGTAAATTATGGAGTGAGTGTGGTGTTCAATCCTTTTTAAAAAGATAGTTCCCACTCGCAGTATTTAGAACAAACAACAGAAATAAAACATAATTCCAATTCAAATCTAAAGACAAGAGTGTTACATAGTTTCAACATAATAGATTTTGAATATGGACATAAATAATATCAAACATCCAAATAATTAAACTAATTATTTTAATTGTTATTATTTTTATAGTAATGTAATAATATTAAGTATTTACTAATATTTATTTGTTTTATAATTTCCGCGTTTCGCACGTTCAAATTGAGCGCCGTTAAATAAATCAGCTGTTACTTGAAACATCGCGTTGGCGGAGGTATCAGCGGTTCACTTTGGCAATACATGTCGAGAGACACGGTTGTAGAAGTCCTTCGAGCTGATGATGAGCTCAAAGGCTCGAAATCCGGATTGCTCAAAAAAACTTACTGTGAGTAGCAACTATCTTTTTAAAAAGGTGTAAAAGTTATGTGAGTGAAATATTTTCGCTGTCAATTTTAACCCACCTGAAGAACTCTAAATAATTTTATATTAAAATTTCATATATGATATTTCTACTTACATAAATTACACTATTATCCCCTCAATTATTTATTTCAGATATTGAATTCCCGGGGTTTTGATTTACATAGTTAACGATGTTTTCGACATTTACATTTAGACAGCTAGCAGTCAGTCAGTGGGCATAAATGATTTATCAGCGTAGTTTTATTTCATATCTAATCAGTTGTACATTAGGCTCTCGTTATCCGAGGGGAATACATACCAAGGAGCGTAGATAATAGGAAACACCCCGAATTTCAGGCTCCGAAGCATTTCCACCAGTCTGCGTACCAATCAGATCGACTCCATGTCATCAGTATTATGTACGAACTTAGTATATTTCACAGGTTTTTTGACGGGTCTGTATTTTGACTCTACAAACATACTAATAAAATCCGTAAGCTTAGCCAAGAAGGAAATGAATTTATTTAAAATAAAACGCAACCTTTCCGATACTTTGCCATATTTTCGCACCTCATCAGTGTTGAAATATGATGAAAAATACTTCGTTAATACTTGGAAGAGACTATTTTTATAATAAAGATTAATTAACAATATAAACTATTTTGTAAAAATTTAAATGCTTAAGTCTATAATGATTTCTAAAGAGTTTTCTTCTTAATTTAATAACTACTAAAATTTGAAAAACCAGTTTTATATAGATATTTCAAATAGCGTACAACAAATATTCGAATAAATTAAACTATCACCTACTCAATTATGAATTCAGATAGTCCTTATGAAAGGAGGGTTGATTTATGTTAATGTTAGTAGGTAATAGTTAATGTTTTAATAATTTAAATTCAGACAGCTGGTAATCAATCTACGGGTATAACTGATTTATTAACGAGGTTTTATTATTTAATGCCTAATCAGTTACGTTTTGACAAAACCTGAAGTGATTATGGCGCGGATTGGAAAATTTTCTGCTTGATAGATTCCTTTTCTAAAGACTTCTTCTCACGTACTTATTGTTCATATGTATTTTCTTAACTTAAGAAACTGCACATGCCCCGTACGGTTTAACACAATGCTATAACTGTGAATTATTGTTGCCGGATGTGACCAAGTTTTATTTGTTGGAAGTGGGTTCGGTTCCAAGGGGGTAAGTTTCAACCCATCCCGATAACTTTTTCCGCTTTATTGTTTTACTTTCTCCTTACATTCTAAATTTACACCGTTTTTTTTTTTTTTGTTTTAAATATTCTCCTGAAAGTCTAATTATTAGCTTGCGTTAAAATACAGCTTTTTGGCTGAAAAATTAATTGGCCATTAATTTTGACTAGATTGGCTTTTCACCGAACCTGTCAACCTGTTAATAAACGGCCACGGATTCCATTGACGATATTAATAAACTTGAAAAGTTATTAATACAATACTCCCGCTTCCGGGCTTACTTTTCAAACTGTATTACGAAAGTTTGTTTATAATATTTTGTTAGGTAAATTCTATAAGAATCTATACACAAGATAAACACAAAATATGCACACAAAGTATTGTACACACAGCTTAAAAAAACTGTAGGACGGACAAAGTTTATCGTAAATTGAACGAGATTACAGTATATATTTCTCTATTCGTTTTATTATTCTCATTTTGACACTGCACGAAAATGCATAATACAAAAAACAAACGAGAAAATTGCATAATCAAGAATATGAGAATTTTCTTAATTTTGCCGACGTTTCGATCTTTATTGAGATCATCTTCAGAACGCAAAGTGTTTGTCTTCTGTGAATTTATTCCATTCTTGCGTGTCGTGTTGAGAGATTATTTCGTTTTGTTGTATGTTTCGTTTGGTTTTTTTCCCCGCAACATTATCAGTTATTGTGTAGAGATTAGTTACAGTTAATCGATAATTATTTAGAAATCGTGAGAAGCGGTCTGGTGTGATGTAGGTTTCAGAAAAACATTTTCTTTATCGTGCCGGCGTTTCGATCTTCATTGAGATCATCTTCAGGGCTCAAAGTGTCTTCTGTGTAATTATGACGTTCTTCCGTGTCGTGTAAGGCACTCCCAACGTAAAATAGCAATATCTAATGGCACAATTACACAGAAGATAAACCCTGAGCCCCTGAAGATGATTTCAATAAAGATTAAAACGTCGACATGATAAAGAAAATGTTTTTCATGAAACCTTCATCACACCATACCGCATCTCACGATTTCTGAATAAATATTCAGAATTGAAAAGGAAAGTAAAAATCACGTATACCAAAAAGATATCAGAATCTAAAATAGGCCAAGATCTAGCTAAACATTTACGTGTTAAACAAGAAAAATCATAGCTCAGGTATTAATAAAAAAAATTTCCTTAAGAAATTTTATAGATTTCATAAAAAATCTGTTAGGCGATTTGTTCTTAAAGTGATTAGAAAATTGTTGCTTGAGTGTGAGGTTGGAAAAATACTTTTACTCGGGAATGTACAGAAATATAAAAACAGTGTAAAACAATAAATCATAAATATACAAAAGTATGGAAAAGCATGAAAATCTAAATAGATTCCTATCAATGGTACAAATAGTAAGTTAACTAAAAATAAGGATTACAATTGAATGTTCTCGAAATAGTGTTGACAACGTCTAGATAGTTTTATTTACAACAAAGAAATAAATTTATAAGAACAGACAAACATGGATTAAAATCGTCTCCCCTAGATTGTTGCTGGTGCCATAAAAAAACGCAAATTTAAAAAACTCATAAAAATTAAAAAAAAATGATTAATTAAAAAGCTAGTAGATTAAAAAATAAAGCAATACAAAGTACAGAACAGTGAGTACATAAAATAAAACCAACAGTAAGTACAAAGGTGAGACTGACTGGTGAACAAACCAGTGTTGTGGCATTTTATATCTCCATTCATTGCGTGCGTATCAATTATCTGGAACGGGTCAAATACACCATTCAGATATTTCAGTAGATCCTCACTTAAAACAAAATTCCCCCAATAAAAGCCACGTAACTCCCAATGACCCCGCCTACTCATTAAACATGCATTTTAGCCACGCCCACTTGGAACTGATGAAAGATTTTCGTAAGAAAAATACGTCTTCAATATAAAACCAACAACTAGGGCAAATCTCCAACTCTATGTTGTTATCAGTAATTTACGTATTGACAGAAATGAGTTAGTTGCCTGCAGGTCAGGGGAAAAGTGTTTGATAAACTTCAAATAAACATGAGGTCAAGGAAAACGATGATTTTATAGGAAAAATATTTATATTCATAATAATAAATATTTAATGATTTCCGTTTGATGGAGGACTTCATGGACCGTTTGATCATTTAACAATCCTTGTTTTATCTATTGTATGATCAAAATGGGTTAAAATTTCGTAATAACGACAAAAATCCTTATACAGGACTATACATGAGGTATACATATTATGTGCGTGCGATTGTTAGTGTTTTTATTTACTGTTAAAACAATGTTTTGCTTAAAGCATACATAAAGCGATGTCTTAATGACTACAATTTTTAACCGCATTTTTTAAAGTTACATACAGGGGTCAACTAGCACTTAAACGCTTCGATTATATTTGCTTACGCTTTAATTTAAAATAGTCTCTTGTTGAAGTGGATATTCCGAATCGCCGGCAAAATGTTCAATATGTATTGGGTTTAATGTTATTCACATCGAACATTCATCACACGACTTTATGTGAGGCAGATACCGTATTAATCTTTTACCCGGCCATCCATTAATGGAGAGCTTCTTCCACGGCTCTGGCTGCATTTATCTGCCTCGAACTCAGTAAAGATCCCTGAAGTTCATTTTCCAGAAATTAGACATTGAAGACGGGCTGGCTAATTAAACCGCAGTAACTTGATAAACGGAACAATAACTTAACTTTCAGTGTTTGCTTCTTTTCCTTTTTTTATTTAGGTGTCTTGTCCTTCAACAAATTATATATAAATTGAGATGGTTAAAGAAGTTGCTCGTGGTTCTGCCCTTTCATTGTAATGCTGAACCAACACATACCTTTTTCCAGTTCCCCTGTCGTACTGATGTTGACGAACGTGTCTTTTGACACTCCGAAATACCTTACAAATACCCTGCCTTTGGGTTCATTTGATGCTTGCTGTAGAATATCTATATGCATCAAGGTTGGTGTGTGTTTGTGCTTCCTTTGGCAAAAACAATTTCCTTTGTTCAATTTTCCAAAGCAGCACCTCACGGTGCGATGGTCTAGGTGTTCTTTCTCTTCTTCCTATAATTATTATCAAAAATTTATGCCAGTCAAGTATTTTCAAAAGAGTTTGGATAACACAGTAGAATAGCACTGAGCGTCAAATAAACTGAGCTTCCTTGAATTTGCTAAAAAAAAGTTACATTATATGTGCATAGTCACATTGGATCCTCGTGGTAATCCGCTTTCTGGTTGGAAGATGAGAAAACAAATCTTTCCGGGATGAGAAATCTCGTTATTTTTTCATTCACCCTGTATAAACCGACGGTTTCCCGCTATCATAATTAGGGCACCCACTCCATCCGGACCCTTTCCAAACGCGGTTCACCATTCCGTCCCATAACCAATAACACCCAAGGGAGAATTTAATCACGAACCTCATCCCGAATCGCCCCATTGTATCCATCCGGAGCGTTGCCCGTTTCCCACTGGAGGAAATCATTTATCGTTTTATAGTTGAAATGCTTACTAAATAGTAAAATTGACAACAGTTTCTTTCTAACTTTCCTCTCATTTGATGGCTATATGCACGTATAATCCCTGTCGTCCCAGTGATCGAAACGCTTATTTGGTGTAAGTTCAATAAAATTATATAGATTACAACCTAGATAGTATTGGCCTGTTCGTTCATGGTATTCCCTGACTGACATGAACTGCGATGACTGGCGGATCATTACCCCTAGTTTATAATTCCCGTTGTTACCTATTCTTGGATCCGGTATCATATTGTTTCCAGCCAAAATTCGATATGAAATTATTAATCGTTGTTCTTAAAGATAGCTAACAAAAATCCCTTGTTTAATGAAAAATGTTTATCAAACAAAATTAATTAACAAAACGTTTCAACCCTAAGTGGGTCGACTGCTCAAATTGTCACTCGAAGCAAAGGAGAAAAAACACATTAAAAAACGTGTACCGACAAGGAAAAACAAATAGGAAAAGAGATTAAGTCGGCATTACATTTGATTTTAGTTTGACTTAATGAGAAAGGCTGAAAAGGCTTAAGAAATGGGGCTACAAGAGGTGAAATGATGATTGCTACTCCCCTGTAGTTGTTTGAGGTCAATAGAAAAAAAAAGGTTCTGTTTAATATCATTGTCCGATGAAAGCATTTATACTTTTTGTTGGTTCATATAATTGAAACACTCTTCTTCTATTATTTTTTCTTTCTATTCTCTCTTCTTTCTTTTTCCTTCGTACTCTTTCTCTCTATCACCCCCTCATCCTCTCTCTCTCTCTCTCTCTCTCTCTCTCTCTCTCTCTCTCTCTC
>CM077099.1:30632920-30665114 GCA_039619505.1 Cimex hemipterus
CTCTCTCTCTCTCTCTCTCTCTCTCTCTCTCTCTCTCTCTCATTACCCCCCTCTCTCTCTACTTATATATATACCATTCCTTCTATCTACTTTTAAATGTATCTATGTCTTTACATATCCTTCTATCTATCCGCCCCCTCCCAGTGTTTCACGGAAAATTGGGAGATTTCAGCGAAGCGGGTCGTATGTGGAAGTTTACCAGTAAATCATTCGGATTTAATTTATGTTTTCCTCGACTCTTTACTCAGAGAACGACTCGTGTTACGCCACACGTGGTGCCGTATATACTTGATCCGAAAGTCCGACTTTCCTACACATTATGATTAATCGTGATTAATTGTCTTTCCGTAACTTTCGCCGCTCGAAGGTCCTCGACGAGAATGTTGATTGATGAGGAGGGCCAATACGGAAAACCGGGGAATAATTTGAGGGTGGAAAATAGATAGAGAGAGCGAGAGAGGGTTTAAAGAAGGAGCGGAGAACAAGTGACCTCGATTGGAAAGACGAGAAAGAATTTCATTAATCAACAAACACCCTGAACCGGGGTTCACCTCGTATGGGCCTTTTTTCCCCTCCGATATGTCCTCCAGCCGCTGCCCTCGTTTCTTTTCACGGAAATTAAATTTGCGAACACTTCCAAACTGGCCTTTTTTTTTTTATTAAAAACGAAATTACAAATAAAAAAAATCTCTAGCTATTATGTGGGAAAGTAAATAACTTTATAACGTTCGTTGTGACCAGTTGTAGTCACTCAACCTAATCTAGCTTGTAGTAGTCCCTGATTGTATTTTAGTCTTTTATAATGATAAAACAGTAAAGATACGAAATATTATAATTTAAAAAAGGAAGAAATAAAGGGAACAGCAAAGCACATCATTATCGATTTTTATGCTCTCTTACTGAATTCTTTCCTTTTCTTATTACACTTTATATCGGTATGATTAATATATTTTATAAACAGGATTCCCTCTCCGTGCTCAGGATTTATTTGATATTCCTTTAATGAGAATGACTTTGAAGTATGTCATTTCCGAGAGCGGCTGATCAGCCAGATCAGAAGTGATCAGCAAGGCTCTACCAGCCGCTATTGATGGTAATCATCCAAAAAGCCCTCGTCAACTGTCAACCCATTACGTTTGTCGCGAAACCCCTACTACGATTGCTTTACCTTAGGAATTGCAACCTGCAATATGGTTTTTATATATGTATCTAGGCCTAGACTACACCTGAGATTTACGACAAACAAAGCCGAACCTTTTGGGAACTGAAATGTATACTTGGACAGTCCTGAATTTACTCCTTCATGCTATTATCTGGTCCGACGAATGACTTATTTCCATAATGGGAAACCGTTTCATACTTTATAAGAAATGAAATTTTAGGAATATAACTTTTCCGATCAAATCATAGAAGTACATACTGCTATTTCAACACTGCCCTGGATGACAATTGAGTTAAATTTACATCTTCCATCCAACACTATTATTTTTCATATTTACATATGAACGATTTTCTCGTCTTCTAAAAGCATTCTGTTTTGGGAGCAGTTGCACCGGTTGATGACACGGCATGCCGGCTTTACGATGAGCACTGTTGAGTAGCCATAACACCTAAGTGTTCAACTAGTCCTAAAAGCGCCGAATGTCTCACTTTACAGCCTTCTGTGAAAGCTTCTCTTGCGTACAGCTTGGCGAATAAGGTTTTGATGTTCTTGGATAAGTTAAATTATAAAATTTCATCACACTTCTCACCCTTGATAGAAACGTGTAGACGTTGTTACTATTGACACATTGAAAATTATATTTGCAGGGTTTTTTGTTTTAATGAATTTATTATTTCTTTATGCCAGGAGTGTATACTCAAATAAAGTAATGACTTATGTATGTATAAGAGTAATTTCACTAATTTCTTAGACCGCTTGACCAATTAATATATTACAATTAATTAAGGGTTTTGCCTGAGATAAAAAATTCAATGGCACGAGCGGGATTCGAACCCACGTTCTTCGACTAGATACGCTGCTGCTCTACCGCTTGAGCTATCGTGACCTCCAACCACTTGGACACTAACTTTCCATCTCAAGCCTCCTTTTTTTCTTTAATTTTTTCCTCTTCGTGGTCCCCTTGACCAATTCATAATTTACAATTAATTAAGGTTATTAGTTGAGACAAAAAAGAATTCAATGAAACAAAAAAGGGCAAAAAGGAGGGAAAATTCAAAAGGTGGGTTGGGATTGGAATTTGCTGCCCGAGTGGATCGAGGACACGATAGCTCAAGCGGTACAGCAGCGGCGTATGGAGCCAAAGGTGGTGGGTTCGAATACCACTCATGCCATTGACTTTTTTATCTCAGCTAAAAACCTTAATTAATTGTTATATAAGAGTAATGTTTAACAACAGATTAAACATGTCAATAAACAGTTGGTACGAGTGGTGGTTCGTGGTTAAATTGAACAAAACAGAGCGAAACCAGATCTTATGCATCATTACAACGCCGTTCTAACTTTTAGACCAAGTATTCGACTCACGTCACTTTTCCATCTCACTTTTTTTTGGAATACAATGCAATCAGATTGCGGCTTAGGATTCAGTCCCTTAACTGAATTTTTATTGACAATAATGGCCCTCGTTGTCAGCACAGTCTGTGGAACCTGTGCGGAACAAAGTTCTTACCGATCTCTTACATAATTCAGATTTTGTTTACTTTCTTTCCCTCATATGCTGTGAGAGAGTGTTGGAGTTTATCGCCCAAATTTTCACCTAGCCGATTGTTTGAAAATTTTAAACTTCGCTCAACGCCATTTTCTTTGATTAATTCAATAAACTTTTGACAATTTTCATTGCAATTTTTTAAAAAATCTGAATCTACTAGGAATCCATCAAATACTTTATCTTAAGATCTGCTTAATAATTACGGCATAAAATTAGATACGTGTTCGTATCGGGGCGTTGAGGGAAAATTATGTACATTACTCTACGAGGCTGATTATTAACGAAGTGAGAAAAGGCAACGTCTGGTTGATGGAGCTATTGTTGGTTAAAGGCCTTCTGTGTAATTACGGGGTTGAAGTAAAGAGCGGGGGTGGCCCTTGGCAATAATGCAGCCGTTTTCAACGAGTTAAGGTACGTTTTCCCTTCTCACTCCATCCGTGCTCATTTCACTTTCATATCGTTATCACTTCACTCCCGCGTTTGAAATTTTATTCTTCTTCCGGCGAGATGCAAGTTGGATTTTCCATTTAAGACCATGCTTCAAAATTTCTTTATTAGAACAACCGGAAATTTTTCCCAATTTTTTTTTATATTGTTAAATAAGGTCGTTTTACGCCGTAAACAAAACGAGTTTAACATTACCATGGATGCTAAAAAATCATATAAAACAATAAGCTAACCCCTTCAATAATATCATGAGATTTATTATTTGTGCTATTGAAAAACTATTAGCGAAGGGAAACTTAGGACGCGACAGAACCGATTTTAACGTTTTAAAAAGTCAATGGGTCGAGCGGGATTCGAACCCACGATCTTCGGCTATATACGCCGCAGCTCTACCACTTGAGCTAACGTGACCTCGAACCACTCAGACATCAACTTACCATCTCAACCCCACCTTTTGAATTTTCTCTCCCTGTTGCCGTTTTTCAAATGTCGTGTAATCGGATTGGATTCTTGGCGACAAATGAAATGACCACGGAGAGCAAAAAATGAAAAAAAGAGGGAAAATTCAAAAGGTGCGGTTGAGATGGGAAGTTAGTCTCCGAGTGGATCGAGGTCACGATAGCTCAAGTGGTAGCGCAGCAGCCGAAGATCGTGGGTTCGATTCCCGCCCGTCCCATTGACTTTTTATCTCAACTAAATTAATTTCAATATATTAATTGGTCAAGCGGACCACGAAATTAGTGATTTTTTTTAAACTTAAACCCATTCAACATTTAGGAGAGAGGATCCGTATCTCCTCTTATTGCGAACAAACAACGTTTTGTAGTTTACTCTGGGGCGATCGGAATTGTCTTGAAGTACAACTCGACCACACATAAAGCAGTAGTAAATGTCAACCCGGAACGGTTAATGATTCGAATAGCTGCTATTGTAAAATTTATTTACTTCCAGGAATTAAAATCCGCCCTCATAATGCGAGTTTGAACAGAGATTCAGCCGCCAAAGCAGTTACGCCCTCCGGGTATTTATGAAGCGGTGCGTATTTGTTAAAGTTGGTGTTTGTTTAAAGCAATTCATGTTTTACTATGTTAACATAAGTAAAACGGAAGAGATACAACAAAAATAAAGTACATATTTCTATAAAATTAGCTTCTTTTAACTAAAAACAACGAGAAATATTTTTAAAAAAATCTGTATGTAACTTTTCACTGTCATTTGCCAGTACAACATATAACGAAATTAAAAGAAAAGGTTTTTTTTTGTTTTTTAGATGAAAAAGTTAACGTAACGAGAGGGATTCGAACCCTCGATCGTCGGGGTATCGAGCAAAAGGTCGTGGATGCGAATCCCGCTCGTGGCACTAACCTCTTCATCTGAATCAAGATTTTATATAAAAAAGATAGACTGAAATAATTAATATTGTCGATTATGACCTCTAAACATATACGGAGGGGCATCGGTGGCCGAATGGTTTAGACTTTGACACGGCGCTCATCACTGTAAGGTAAAGGTCCCGGGTTCGTATCCAGCGGCCCTGCATTCGAACCCAACTAGTTACAAATGAGGTTTTTTTCAAAAACACCGACACCCTGAAGGTTTATATGACCTCTGCTATAATATATTGAAATTAATTTAGTTGAGATAAAAAGTCAATGGGACGGGCGGGATTCGAACCCACGATCTGCGGCTGCTGCTCTACCACTTGAGCTATCGTGACCTCGATCCACTCGGAGACTAACTTCACATCTCAACCTCACCTTTTGAATTTTCCCTGTTTTTTTAACATGATTTTAAACAAAAGTAGCAACAAAGGATAAGTATTTGATATTCGTATTAACGAAATATGTCCGATTTCTTCATTTTGTCTGGGTTTATTTCGAACCTGTAAGTTTGAAGTGTTTACTATTACATTGTTTCTCTATAGTATTGTAAGTAAACTGAACTTTTCAGATTAAAGTGTAAAATGAAAGAAATCAAACAAAAAAAACTCATATTAATTAGGCAAATTAATGTGTGACGCCGAATCTACCAGAAATAAAGAAAACCCTCTATGTACAATAAAGTAAGGCGTTAACTTTTTCCACAAAAAAAAAAAAAAAAAAAAAAAAAAATCCAGAGGCTACACCAAGAAATACCGCAACCGGTCTGAATAGGATAAAAAGGTTGAATAAGTTGGATAAATTTGTCCGTACTAGATTGTCAACGACTGCAATTGGGCGGGAAGTTTTATCATTGGTAAACTCGGGGGAGGTCAACCCCTTTTTGTAAAAACATTAAAATCATTTCAAGAGCCGGTATGAAAAATTATGCGCATGGTAACTTTTTCATCGGCCATCTCTGCTTGTGATTGTCTGGTTTTTAAACTCGATCACTGCATTAAAACTGAACGATTTTACCCATTTGTAAACGTAATGCGCATTGATTTTCCAGGAGCGCTTTGTTATAGGATTCTTTTCTAACTTGAGGGGTTTCAAGACATGGAAAGCTACAATAACGTTGTCCTTTATTATTTGTGTCTTCAATTTTTTTCTTTATGTTTTTTATTTTAATCGATATCTATAAACTGGCAAACACTTTACGGCTCAACATACAGGAACACAGTGAATAACATTAAACTCGTTTGTTTCATGTTCTTGTTTTATCCTACGCCCTTGTATAAGAAAAATACGACATTGATATTTAAAGGGGGCTTAAAATATACAAATATTATAAAAATTAGTGGCCGAAATTTTATGGATTTATGGATAAAGAAAATGTTTTTCTAAGGCTTATGCTACACCAGACGCATCTCACGATCTCCAAATGCCCATTTTATGAATTATTCACCAGGAACAAATCTCAGCCATAGAAACAGGAAAAAAACGGTTTTTCACAAAAACAAACCGTCTCAGCCTCTCTCCGTAGATTTTTGGTGAGTTGCTTTGAAAGAAATTGCCAGGACAAAATCATCTAACTGATGTTTAATGCCAGGGCAGAGCTGAATTGACTATATTCCAATTTATATAATAGGATTTAGGAATTATGTAACTTAGCGTTACATTTTTTGTGAAAGAAAGTAATTGACGTTCCGTGCTAGATAAAAAGTTTCCGGAATGTTTTTTGCGCGTGCGCGATTTTCAAATTTTTATGTTTAAAATTACGCATTCACATAATCTTTGGTAGGAAAAACATGGAAGTCGATTAAAATCAGACAACTTAAATTGCGGCGTAGGGGAAGTTTGCTGGAAAAACCATTGAAGGCCCAACTAAATCATTCTGTAATAAAATGTGCGAGGGTACTTACCTTGCTAAACCTACCTCCACTAGAAATATTCATACAGTGAGAGGCTAGGAAAAGCTCATTCAGGCTCCAAAAACAATTAAATTGGAAATGAACCAAACAATTCGGGCACACAACCATAATTAACAAAATCAGACACTCAATACTAGAAATGAGGACTGACTACATGATCCCAGAAACAATTTTCACAACCTCCTACAAAATCTCAACAGACTACAAAGGAGAGGAAGAACACAGGAGAACATCGGACACAATGATATGGTATACGGATGGCTCCAAAACAAATGAAGGGACCGGATCAGGTGCTTTCTGTACAAGCCCAAAATATGAGCAATCAAACTCATTAGGGAAGTACACCTCGGTCTTTCAAGCAGAAATACATGCTATCAATGCTTGTGCCTTGGAAAATCTTAAAAGAGATTACACTGACAAAAAATTCTCATAAGATTAGCCAAGCAGCTATCAAAGCACTGGCATGTACAAGGATTACATCAAAATTAGTCAGTGAATGCATCCAAAATCTCCAAAACCTGGGAAAACACAACAAGGTACCGGTTTCCTGGGTGCCAGGAAACAGGGGTATTTTGGGTAATGAAGAAGTAGGCAGACTGGCCAGAGGAGGATCCGCAAGACCAAACATAGACCCCTAGCCTATCCTTGGGATACGATGGATCCAAATAAAACAAAGAGAAAAGTGGATAAACTCTAGAAGTGCTAGACACAGTAAACTCATGATAAAACAACCCTCATCAAAACTGACAAACACACTGCTACATTGGAGAGGGCAAATCTCAGAGGAGTGGTAGGACTACTAACCGGCCACTGGCATCTGAGAAAACATCTACATAACATGGGCATATATAATAGAGATCCCATTTGCAGACTATGTAATGAGGAGGAAGAAACAGCCACTCATATCATCTTCGAATGCGAAGCAATGGCTCAATGGAGGTTCAATCTGACGCTTAAAAGCGACTCAGAGAACCACATTGAAGCAATAACAGTCAATGACTTGATACTTCTGAGAAAAAGGATCGAGTCTATTGACTCTAAACCAAGGAACTAGGAAGGTACAATAAGCCAGAAGGCTGCAGTGCCTGGGGCACACAAACCCCACTTCCTAGTACCCTTGCCACCATACCATCCCATACGAGGGTACTTCGAGGTCGATTTCGACAGGAGCATGATCAAAATCAAAATCGTACGTAATCTATTTGTAGCATTTATTATTCCTTAAAATAATCAACTTTGGCTTTCTTCGTAAAGAACATAGTAATCCAATATAAGTAAGGTCCACAGGTAAGCTTCCCTGGCTTTACATCGGAAAAAAAGATCTGTAAAACTAATCTTGTAAATGTTATTTATACTTATGCTATTTGAAATGCAAGCTCTTTGAATGTTGTCCATACAGAAGTACTCCGTTAAGCGAATTAGGATTTAAAACCCTTCCTAGTTCTTCTTATGAGGCCATATTAAGTTGAGATTAATCCGGGAGGCTTTGTATATTAGGCGAACTTTTTCATTCTGCGTCACTTCCTCCCTTTTTCTTCTAATTCTAATTTGTTCTATTTTATCATTCTCTCTCTCTCTCTCTCTCTCTCTCTCTCTCTCTCTCTCTCTCTCTCTGTTTTTGTTTCTTTCTTCATTCTTTCTTTCTTTCTCTCTCTATTTATATGTTCTCTCTTCTTTCTTTTTCCTTCTTACTCTCTCTCTCTCTCTCTCTCTCTCTTCTCTCTCTCTCTCTCTCTCTCTCTATCTATCTATCTCTATCTCTATCTCTTTCTCCCCCTCTCTCTCTCTCTTTCTATCTACCTATCTTTCTTTCTCTCTCTCACTCTCTTCCTTTTTCTCTTGCTCTCCCTCCTTCCCGTTCCAGGATATAGTATAAAGATGTAAAACTGTTCCAATAAAATATACTAATTGATAGTAAATTTAATTTATGCATTCATCTGACTAATTGTGTCCCAGAATAATTCAATTTTACAGAGACGTTAGGCTCACGGGGGAAAATTAATTTCCAAGCTTTATTTCGTTAGACCGTTGTTTCATGAAGTAGGTACGGTGGCCCGAGTTTATTTTCGGTCGGAAACCGACATGTCGGCGACGGTAAAGTTAAATTGATTCATTCCCATGATTGAGTGGAGTGCCTGGCCATCATGCCAACTTCTGGCTACGTCCTCGAAGCCGGTGTAATCTGAAAAGGTATTCCACAATGTTTTAACACTTTCAACTTGTCACCGGGGGAAAAATTAATTTCATCCCCTTCCGGCGTTGGGATGGATTTATTCATCCGGCCGAGTACGTTTCTTAAATTGATTACCACCCCTCGTACAAATAATGGACCGTTTTTTTGCAAGACTAGTTTCGCTGGAAGAAATTCATTTATTGTTCAACAAACATCTGTTGGTGTTAGTTAGGGGAAACGCTTCTGACAACCGCCATAAATCAAGCAGAAAAGGAGCTCAGCGGTACTAAATGAGCGTTTAATTAGAGAAAATTTAAGATGGTTCAATGAAAAGCAGTTCTTAAGGTTCAGTTGGCCTATTAGCCCATTCAATTTATGATAATATTATAACTCGTAAAGCAATATTATACGACATTCCTAACTTTAGATCGTAAACCACCCTTTTTAGTTAATTAACATTGATTAATTATCACTTTAGAAATAAAGTGAAATTTATTTACTCGAGTGCTTAAATAAATATCATTCATTATTGATTGTTTCTAAGGTCATCTATTCTCGATATCCCTTGGTTTGACGCTTTCTCGAGTTCATCAGTTTTCCTGTTTGTTCGCTATTCCCGAAATAAAGACAAGTTGATGGGGCATTGTGAGATTTCGATGTTAGGGCTGGTTCGGGATAGTTAAAATAAAATTTTCTAAGTCGGCAGGATTAATTTTCGATAAGTATAAGGAGTTAAAAATCATTCATTATATTTTTAATCTTCTGAGCTATTAGTCCGTGGTATTATGAAGATTTTGTCCTAATTTATAAAAAGATAGAGATAAAGAGAGTTTTAAACCTTTTTTTTTATTTATTTAATTCGGCTTCAATTTTTTTCTAAGTTTATCCTATGAATATGGTATGAGATTCCCAATGGTCAATAGGAGGAGGAAAGTTTTGTCTCAACAATACAACCGCCCGGTCATACTGAGTCCAATTTGAAGGACAAGCTTGGATAGAAGCGTCCTTATTCCATCCTCACTATACTCCTTCGACCTTTGCTCCTTACGAACAATGGCCGACTTCAAGCGAAAAACTTCTTTGCATTGAAAGCCGTAAAAACTGGACAAGAAGACTTACATCAAAACCAGAATTGTAGTCTAACCAAGGAGTTGATTCCATAGCTTCTAGATCTTGTTCAACTATTGAGTAAAATCGAACGATGAGCGTCATTTTAAAAATTGTATTAGTTTATTGAAAATGAAAAGGAATTTAAGCTTAATTCATTAAAGCTTCAAAACCACAATTAGTTTAACCCATGTGAAGCTAATTTTTTGGCTTAGTTTTACATATTTTTTTTTTTTTTTTTTTTTTTTGAGTGAACATTTTCTATGCTTTCTTTATTATTTCATACATTCATATATTGTTAATACTCGATTTAGATTTTATCTTATTCCCGCTCATGACCGACATGACTGCCAATCAAACATTTCAAACGTTTCGGGTATCGTAACCGTCAATAGACAGTGAAAACATTCGGAAAAATATGCACCCCTGAGCTGTCGGGATAGAGTGGATAGAGCGTAAAAAAATTCCATTAAATCCAAGCCGACCTTCGCCGTACTGAATTTTCCCGTCTGTGCTAAATCAAATTAGTTCAAATGGAGAAGAAAACAGTTTTTGACACATTTGATTTTTTGTGGTTTTGTGTTATTGACACGCTTGATTCGGATTATTAGGTCAGATTATTACCCATTCTCTGTAAATTTACCGTACAAGATCGTGTTAAATTGATAGAAAAACTTTTCTATTGTGCTTAAATTCCTACAACCTTGTCCCTTAATATTTTGGAATCTGACGCTTTCATAATTATCTGATTACAGAATTATCTTAGATTATCAAAAAAACAAAAACAAACGTGAGGTTCTTTTTCCAAAAATCCCCATCCCCCACTATTGATCTTCAGGAGAACGTTATCTCCGAACAATCTAATATGGAAAAATTGATAACGCTAAATCATCCCGAGCCGCTATCTTCCAAACAGATGTTTCCCAGAGAATATATATGCACCCGCGGAAAGCTGTTTATCAAAATTCATGTTTATGTTATTCCTGAAAAAGAGGGATATGAATTAATGTTTATCTGGCCGATATTTTTGAATAATAAGGCATCCTACAAGATACGATAAATTTGAACTTTGACTAGTTAGGTAGTAGATTGTGAACGCTGGCTGAAATAAACCCATGTTTCCTATTAGTAATAAATAAGTAAAGTTATTTTCTCGTTCGTACTGTTATTTTCATCCTGTCGGTACACTAGCATGCGGTCGATCCATGTTATGATAAATCAGTCAACGCAAGCTTTCACTATGTGCCATTGAGGTGGCGAATAAGCCATCTTTCGATAGGGCGACATGAAGGATTCTCAGGATGGGAAGGTATTCAGTTAATTGGAGAAGGTTATGGTCAATTAGTTGGCAAACAAAATGTTCTGGTAGGTGCTGCCTCTCGTTACCAGAGTAGAATGAAAGGCAATCCCACCGTACTCATCGTCCTTGATTTAGTAGTTCTTCCCTTAGTTTCTGCAATTGTCCTTTGTTGCTTTTTCACATGACTCTGTCCAGGGCTTGTATGAGGATTATTTTTGATGCTTTGAGTGATAATGATAAAGCAGGTAGATTGACTGTCTGGTATGCAATGGTCTCAAGTCTTCATATGACTTTTCTTGGCCCATGGCATCTCTACTGAAGGCAATTAACACAGGCTTTGAGGTCAGGTTTAAGCCTCCCTTCAAAGTCCCCGCGTTGTGATTTGTGATCTTCGGATATCAACCGAAATCGACTTGAAAAGGATCGAATCTTCGCGACCATGTATAAAATGGGGCAAAAAATACTTGATAATTCATTGTGACTGTGAAGCAGCATGCAGTAAATCTTTCGGTAGGAGTTTTTAAACTCATTACTATTAATGATTAATGATTTATCTTATTGTTTTAGTTGTACCGCTTCCAAAAAGGGCCCAATTTTTCGTCCACTTTAAAGTTCTATTTGTCTTGGGCTCGGTGGTTAACTGGTTGCCTTGACTTTGGGCAAATACTCCCTGTAAATTATTGTCGGATCGTAATAACACAAACAAAGGGAAGGGGAAATATGGCAATTAAAAATTAATAGCCCCAAGAGGTTTAACAAAAAAAACTTTGAACGGATCGGTTCTGATTGAAACCCTTACAAAAGGATTGTTTACTCATTCAGCTGTGTATTTAGTGTTCTTCAGCAAAGATTTCCTAAATTATTTCTTGGCCGGTATCGTTTTTTTTTATTTTATTAAAGAAGGATGCGAGCTTTTCATTGTTTATAGAAACCTTAGCTAATAATGGAAATTGGTAAAGCCGATCAAAGGTTTTGAAACTCACGCTTTAGAACGTTATTTGCATAAATCTCCATTGTGATAAGCTTTCCTTACCTGGTGTAAACTTGAGCCGGGAAAATCGGAATTCACACGGCTCAAACTTTGGCGAGTTTTAGGCTCAGCGAAATTAATACGTTTCTAGCAGAACAACCTAATGATGTGTTTCTTTGTTTGTTGTCAAACAGATCATATAATTGATACAGTCATCAGAAAAGTTCATATTGCTTTGTTCTCAGGAGAACATGGCGGATGGCCGTTCAGGTTTTATTAATAAAACCATAAAACATATCTTCGAGCATGCAAGCATCATCAATTCGTAATTCCATCCTACTTTTGTACCATTAGACTTTTGTAAAGATGAAATTAATACCATCAGGATTGGGCTGTCTTGTTTTCTCTCGCTTTCCGACAAAGAGGTTTGTTCTTTTCGCAAATAGCTGTTCTCGAGACCCCTCCAGCCGATTTCAAAAGTTTCTCCTAAGTATCGAAGTGGCGGAGCAGAAGTGCTGAGGGCGTAAAAAGGCAAAAACAGCAAATAAACAAATCCCCCTTCCAATGGCAGTTGGGCGGAGATTCGCCGGAGATAAGGAAAAAGCCTTGAAAGGAGCAGGGTGGTCGCCTCCGGAAAATCAAATTAAATACATCAGAGAAAGGGAATGTTGAGAGAGAGAGAGAGAGAGTGAGTGAAAAGTATGTCAGTTGTTGGGGTTGAACTGACTTAAATCCGTTCAGGGGAGTACGCGGAACTTGACTTGTTAATGGAAATTTCAATTTCATTTCCCCGTCGTTTGATTACCGATAATGCTAAATCGAAAAAAAACATCCAGGGATTATACTTTTGAGTTAAGTCGTTTTTCTTTTACGTATTAATCTTTCGATAGCTAAGCACCTACGTCTGTTCTAGTAGTTCTATTTACACAAAAACAATGAATTACATTTCTTTCAAATAAACATTAAATATGTTAGAGTGTACATAAAAACACGAATTTTTATAATATGAAAAAAGTCCCAATGATAAGCTCTAGAGTATATTTCCCCCTTGTAATAAATATAGAAATATATACAGAATGTACTTTTTATATGTACAAAAAAAAGGAGAAACAAATTATTCATGTTGATAAATGAATAAAGCATTCTACCTCTTTGAGATGTAAACTTATTACCTCTCGTTTACATTTGCGCTACTACATAATTCAATATAATATATTAATATTTTTAATAAATTTAATTTTGAAATAGAAAGAAAAAGTGCTTAATTCGTTCAAAACTAGATTTTCCCTAGCCTTTGAGCCTATTATGTAAAAAGATCGTAAATTTTATACATTACGCTTTCTGGCCTGCACTGAACCGATTTATGAATTATTGTGGACGCATATGGATCAATACCGACCCTCTCTCACTTTTTGGCTATTTATCTGTACTATTTTTAATGATGATTTTTTTTTTTTTTAATAACTTCTGAAATAGAGCATGGACACAATTAAGCCAATTATTTCCCCCAAAAAATATAACCGAAATTAATTCATTTACATATAATTAATACAGTAAATTGTCTGATAATAAACTTTCTAGAGGTGTCGGGGGCCGCAACGGTTTAGGCTTCACTGTAATGTGAAGGTCCCGGGTTCGAATCCTGCGGGTCTGCATTCGAACCCGACTACCGAAAGGCGGGTCCAGACGGGTTTAACGAGTAATGCAAAATTACGTGAAATTTAGTGCGAACAGTGTGGACGGCAAACGAACTCAACGCGAATCTTGATGATAGGGCTGGGGGGGGGTTCCGACGGGCTAGTGTCGGGAGGGCCGTCGGTCCGGCTGCTGTTTTTGTGTTGGGTGGTGAAGGGGGCCTCCAGAGCGAGTTTGCTCCGGGGGTTTGTGAGATGTGGACTTTTCCACATTATTTCGATGTTAGTGGTTTTTATCTACATCTCCGCCAAGACCCCAGTTATTGAGAAAGAATATTCCTAAAGAAAAATACCCAAATGGCAGGCCCGTTGATCCGCCAGGCTGGCTGGCTGCGTCCGGGTTCGTCGGTGGCCCTCTTGGTACCGCCTAAATAGCAACCCTCCACATGTTGTTACACACGAATTTTAAAGTCCAGTGGCTAATGCGAAAACGTAAAGCCATTAAAAAAAAGAAAAAAAAAGATGGGGGCTGTTCCACTCAGTTGCTACGAACATGCTGAATAGGAAGTTTGCGATAGCTTTTGTTTGTACGTATTTATTATGAAGTGAAGACCGGAAGAAACGTTTGGTGCGTCCATGGTAGAAACTCTTCTTTGCTTTCCCTCTTTCCCTTCGATGTGAAGCGAGCAAACTAATAATTTTGATTTTGCATTCCTCGACTTCTCTTCCCAATGAAAGGGCAATTTCACTCCATGCATCGTTTTTCAGATTCTTTTTGTAATAATACGGGCTTTTAGGATTCTAAATTTACGGTTTTCCTTGGTAAACAAACTGTACGTCACTCCGCATCATGAACGTCCACACTACACAACTGCCAAGAACGCCATCCAAACGAGAACTGCGAGCGCCTTTGTGTTCGCACAAAAAACGTCGAATAGTGTGACGAGCGTTACTCGAATGCTCGTAGTAGCGTCCACACAAAGAATTCGCCTTGTATTACGCGTTACGTTACGTGTTACATTACAATCGTCTGGACGCGCCTTTAGGAAGGGGCTTTCTTCAAAAACACCGGCATCCCGAGGGTTGATATACTCTCTGCTGTTGCGAACCATTATAATAAAATAAGTAAATAAAGTTTCTTACTTAGTTAAATTAGAACCAAGTTTGTGTAACGAAAAATATACCTTCGGCGCTATGTTTTTACAATTATATTACAGTTGTACATTAAGTTGCCAAAATTTGAAAATCTTCTTTCTGAACTTGGTTTGGGTTTGCTTAAGGAAAATTTGTTTCTAAAGTTTCTTACAGAGTTAAGTGGGTCACTGCTTTATAATTAACTCCCTGTTCATAACTTTCTGATTTATCTTTTTTAATTTTCCACGCCTTCTCACTCGCATTATTATTACATTACATGGTAAATTTCCTTCCTTCTGTTTCTTATATAAATAAATCGGCTATTATGGTATGGCACGAGGGGAGGACTTAATTTTTAAAACGATTTCAATTTTTTTTTCTTCGGTAAACTGATGAAATACTTAAGTTGTTACTAGACTACCCGGGGCATATCGACGAAATATATCGTAAAAACCAACGTATTTATTGAAAAAATGGCCGTTCTTCAATATTCCACTAAAAGGATTCATCGTAAGCCTCAATCATCACCCTACCCGAGCACATAAAGTAAATGGCGCAAAAGTGAGGAATCCTTACAAGGACAGCAACGCTCTTGTTTTACGATCCTTTTACGTTCTTATTCTGTTCTGAATGTTCTGCCCTCCCGGTTTCGTCTCGTCCCCCTTCTATTTAACTTGATTAACTTTCCTAATTTTTTTACCTATAAAAATAAAAAAAAAATTGTCGCAAGTCATTCTATTGCACTGCACGAAAATAAAAAGTGTTGCATTTTTCAGCAACGTTAGTTTTATTGGTTTTTGCTTAATCTTGGTTTTTGTTATTTTGTGGGTTTCATCTGTTCACTGGCTGAGAAATAGTACATTCGTCAAAGATAGAGTTATGTTGTATTATTTGGTAAAAAATCGTCAGGAAGTAAATGTAATAAATGATTTCATTGATTTTTTTCAGCCATAAAGTGCTTGTGTGCCTGATCCTTATTCTCGCGAAGGCTGCATCCTCGCACGTTAGTTTATTAGTAACGATTTTATTTTATTCACTTTGCCTTTTATACAAATTCTTCATTGAGTTGACCATTCTTCATGTAGAAAATCCATGATCTTACAACTACCGTAGTACTCTCCCCTGCTATAAAAATATCACAACTAGCTCTCAAACCTCCCAGCAACACCTTTCCCAGTAACATAAAAAACTTAGAAAAATTCCTGTTAAAAAGCCCTATCGCAGATCTACCCAAAACCACCTCCTTTTATGTCTTTATCTTTCTGTCCTCGTAATTCTATGATCTCAATGCTTCCGGGTTGTTAACATGATTTCTTGTACTTTAGAGAACAGCATGGGTGTGTTTTTGGAGATCCAAGCTTTGGACAATGTCTGCCACCCGTAGTTTCATTAATAAAGTAAAGTACGACAATGCGTTACTAGAGATTTTAAAGCCTAACATGTAATTCAATATAGATAACATCCATCACATTCCACACATCAAACATCTTTCATATAGTCTAAGTTTCCAACAATTTAACTTTTATTTTCTTATTTATCCCCGTCTATGTAATCCTGAAAGGATAATCTGGCCGAACCATTACCAACGTTTTTTCCCTTCGTCGGCTCTTTTCACCTTAAAAAAGCCGACGCCTTATACAAAAATGTCTTTTCTATACCGCCTTCCTTCCCCAGCCGTCCAACATCCACCATTTACAAGCACAAAACAGCAATATCCCACTGGCACTCTCAGCATGACACGCAGGAATGGCACAATTACGAGGAAAACAAACAATTTGAGTTAGTAGAAATACTTAGATCGAATATAAAAAAAAAAAAAAAATATATATATATTTTGCATTGTATAAATTCACTTTTTTCCACATCCTACATGTATTTGTTAAATTTGAACATTTTTTGTAAATCCCAGGCCCTGAAGATGATCTCAATAAAGATCGTTTTTCTGAAACCTACATCACACCAGACCGCATCTCACGATTTCTGAATGATTAATTAAAATGGGAAATAGGAGCCAGTGAACCTATCCAAAGGCCACTGCAGATTCTGAATGAAATTATGTAAATTTTTATAAAAATATTGTAATAAATAAATGCATTAAATTGTACCTAATATGCTAAAATTGAGGACTAAATAGAAAAGATTTAAATGACCGATCCAAGACTGTGTCGTACAGTGGTGCCAGTACATCTACATTACGATTTATACGCAAACAGTAATTTTATCTCATTACGCAAATCTTACTCGAGCCCGTTGCAATGACCAGGAACAGGGAATACCACCAAGTCATCTAGTATCCAACTAATCCAGTCATTCGATTAAAAAGTTCTTAGAAGAATTCTCCCATCTCCTTTCTACTTCACTAGTTTCACTACTAAATGAGTCTAAACAATCCCTGCTCAGGCCCTTTGCACTACTTTTTAACCAAAAATCATGGCGTCAAACGCCGTTGGCTTTGAGTACATCCGATAACAGATTGGGAGCCAAAGAATGTTGGTTTCTTGTACAACATGCCCTCCGGATGATACCGGAAACTGACCATAGTATTAACACGTTAAATGATAAAGAAAAATTTGTAATGCGTAAAGTGCATGTCCAGAGTAAACATATTTTTAAAAAATACGTGATTTTTAGTGTTTATTTAATTTATGCATAGTACCTCATTGGTATGTTTTCAGTAATCTTTGCATAGGGGTCTGCCTGGTTGATGCTTTTTTCATACCATGTTCTGGTATCTATAGTATGGTAGATTGTTTGACTATCTGTGAAAGGATCTTTCAGGGCGAAAAGCTAAAAATAAAAGTCATTTCACATTATTTTCTTCTGTCCTTTAAGGGACATAATATTCATTTACGTAATTATATGGAAGGTTAGCCTACTGACACTGTTAATTATGACCACTAAGCAGATATGAATTAATTTTACGTACTTTTTAATTATTTGAAGATTTTGTGATGCGGTCTGGTTTGATGTAAGTTTTAGAAAAACATTTTCTTTATCATGCTTTCGATCTTTATTCAGATCATCTTCAGGGCTCAAAGTGTTTGTCTTTTATGTAATTGTTCCATTCTTGCGTGTCGTGTTGAGGGTGGATGGATGGATGGATACAATGGATACCAGTGACTGGAGGAGTTCCCCCCGCACTACAACTGTTCAGCTTATTGTACTATACCCTGCCTCCATATTTTTGGGGGAGGGCTCGCAACGCAAGGTGAACTTGAACCCCCGTTGTACCGGTGTTCTTCCATCGAAGAAACTCCTTTTCGAAGTTCCCGCCCCTTCCATTAATGAGTGCCGTGGCAATTTCTTTTGATTGCGGCCACCGGTCCCCTTAGACTTTAGAAAAATTCCATAGGCGACGGTGGGGATCGAACCCACGACCGCGGGGTCTACTAGCCGAGAGTCTGACGCCTTAAACACTCGGCTACCGCGGTCCCCCGTTGAGGGGGCCAGCGAGATATTGCTGTTTTATGTTTATATACGTTGAATTTTCTCCCAAGCCCTGAAGATGATCTCAATAGAGATCGAAACGTCGGCACGATAAAGAGAAATGTTTTTCTGAAATCCTCATCACACCAAACCGCACCTCACGATTTCTAAATATTTATTTTTATTTGTCGACCCTCAAGAAATTTAACGGATTATGTCATTCATGTTCTTGCATATACAAGCGTTTTAGAAGAAGTAGAAGAAACTTTGGCGTGATAAAGAAAGTGTTTTTGTAAAAAGTCACTAAACCACACATAATTTATAATGGTTGATGTATGTATACCTGTAAAACAAAATAGTGTGTTTTGTTTATAGTATTCATTTTCTTAATCTCTGAACATACTTATAAAACGGAGTGACTCGGATTCTTCTCACTTCTTCTGGTGAGGGTTTGTGTCTAGGGATAGACAGGCCACGGGCTGGTTGGTTACTCGCTCTCCCTTACTGCTAAAGAGTGAAATATCTTTACATTTTAATTTTTTTATCTGTGCCAATTTAAATTACGGCAGGCCTTTGAAACATTTCGTAAAATATAAAGTAGATCTCGTAGGCTTTCAAGTCTGTTTTTTTAAAGAAATCTTAGGATGATTTTTTTGATGTACCATAAATAGTCAACTGGCGAGTAACCGAAATGTCCGCGATTTTTTTCGGCAGATGTGATGGAAAGATCAAATTGCTCAAATGGTTTGACTAATGGATGAGTTGAACGGGTGATCTAATCACGGATTCGCGGAAATCAATAATTAATGCTTCTTCGTTCATTTGATAGCTCAGTGCATTGAGTTATGCTAACAAGCCTGCAATTTGATATTGGATAGGTGATTCATGGGAATCGAACCGGCCAATTTTTTGTATTTTTTTTTAATCCCACATTCAAATGTTTTCTAGGTCGAGCTTTACACAAAAGACCCGTTAAAAAATTGCCGCCCCTTTTTTCTCCTCCCTACTTTGAAAAATGAAAACGGAAGCTGTACTGAAGTTAGGAACAAAGACCGCCTCGTGTTCTTGGGACAATAAACGTTTTAAACGTCGCAATGCCACCCCCTCAATTCAACAGCCCGTTTTTGTAGATTATGCATTATTCGAGTTTTGCATAAAGCCTAGGGTAGAAGTGAAATATGTAGTGTTTTGTTGGTTTTTTTATTTTATTTTTTTTAAGGTCTGAATTGTGAAAAATGAAAATACAACCTTTCGATCGAATAAACTTTACATTTGCAAACTTATTAATGAATTTTCGTGAGAATAATTATGTTAACAGCTCAAAGAAATGGCTGTGGGTAATGTCGTGAAACCCTAATTTTTGGTAGACAACTGTCGAAATTGCGGTACACCTTCATCCAGCATGACGATTCGACCGGGCGATTCCTCTATTGACTCGTGGGCGCAATAGCTGCACTGTGTACATTCCTTCTCCCCCTTTTCCGCTCCCTTCGTGTTTGTCCAAACGGGATGGAAAAAGTTTGTGTACCGTCTCTACAGTATACATTAATTTCAGTCCGCCTCGTCGAGCCCGGCCATGAATACAACGGCATTTTCTCGTCTTAAGAAGGTTGAAAAAACAGTTTACTTAACTTTATTTGTATTTGAAATATATATCACAAGTGGACCGTATTGTGCCAAAACGGTTAAAATACAATAATACCCACACTCTTGGAAAATAGTTCTATTTTATTCACAAAACTCAATCGTGTTGTGTTAAACACAAAATGCCATAACCTCTTGATTATGTTAATGCTTAATTAAAGATAAATAATATGAAAATACAAGGTCCAATTTATAAAGATGGAATCATTCATGATTTTATATTTCTACGACACGCTTTAATATAAAAAATAAGCTACCCCACGGACACCTGCTCATGGGCCAAACGCCGCGCAGGTGCCCCTATGCGGAGAAAGGTTGCTCGATGTGTCTCCTATACTGGAAACATGCCATCGAATCTGAAAATGGAACTTGAGTTGCGAGTTTCAGGGCTCCCTGATCCGCATTTTAGGAGAATTTTTTTTAAATTGTATAGTATGTCTCATGTATTGTGTCTATTGTGTTGTTGTGTTGTTTTGTCTGAGTAGATGTATTTATTAGCGTGAATGGCGAGGAGTGAGGGTGAAATATAACATCATCGCCCCTCGGACGTTGAGAGCGTATGAGTGACCCCCAATCTAGATTAGTTTGAGTATAGATCAATATCAAGTACTCCACTGACCAAACGGAATGAGTTTATTGTATGGATGTATTTATTTGTATATTTGTATGAATGTAGTATTTGAAAATATAAATAGAGTATTGACTTAGCTTGGGGCTGAAACGGCTTAGATGTCGGAAGCCCCAGAAGGAAAAAAAAGCTGCTCACTTGTTTTACATCCTTATTATAACCATAAAAATTATTTTAATTGTGATACATATCGATGTACTTTAATTTTCAGAAATCGTAAGATGCGGTCTGGTTTGATGTAGGTTTTAGAAAAACATTTTATTTGTCATGCCAACGTTTCGACTTATTGAGATCATCTTCAGAGCTCAAAGTGTTTGTCTTCTGGGTAATTGTGCCATTCTTGCGTGTCGTGTTGAACCACTTTATTCTTATTTAACTATTTATATTGATATTACACATTTAGTGGATCATTCTTGTTCTTGCAGTAAGTTATGTAAATGTTAGGTTTCGCGATCAGGTCTGTGTTCTTAGTTGGTGATGTTCTTCGTATGCAAGTGGATGTATGCTTGTTGAACTGATCGACGATTATCTCCTTAGCTGGTTCGTGTATTAACGCCAGTTTACGATTGACTTATTCACGATCTTGGTCTCGCCGTCTTCAGTGAGGAAAATTCTGTTGAACTATTCAAATGATCAGTTTTGAACTCAACTTCGCTCTTGGTGTCGTTCTGTTATTAACTATTCAATCTGGGTTTTTAGATGTATTTGGTCTTCATCGTGTTAACTTTTCGTTTTGCCTACTTTATTGTTAATTTTATGTTATTTTAATGACAGTTATCGATGTTATTGTTCATGTACTCTAGTTTTCAATTGTAAAATTTGTATCCATTTCTGTACAGTGGGATTACATGTTTTGTTTATGCGTGAGTTGTTTATGACTTTAAGAGAGAAGGACGGGCACACGAGAAAATGCAGACAGCGAAGTGTCGAAACGGTCATTACATCGGGGGAACAAAACATCGTTTTATAATTTTTTTTAATTTGTTCCATTAATAATTGAATATATTAATTACTCTATTTGGACCTCGGTAGGTGAATGGTCATGGACCCAAAACAATTAGGCTCTTCGAACGCACTAATATGGCTTATGTGAACAATAAGCCATTAAAAAAAATTTGTTAACCAAAATTTTTAATTTTTTTTAAATTTTGTCTGCTCTAACATGAGCAGCAATAATACAATTATTTTTTAAAGTTTTAAAGGTACTCATTTTTATGGTAGAAATTAGAAAGCATGACTGAAAGGGTGAATTGAAAAGCCAGAAAGGTGGAAAGGGATGTGTTGAAGTGTGACTCCTTTGTCGGTGGTGTCTGGGCGTTCCTTCAAGATAAGGGTATCCTGGGGGATCATCCCTCTAAAGCCCGGAAACGGCTAATCCGCTTCTTAACCCTCCCCCTGCAGATCCTCCGCCCTTATTATGTCTCACTCTCTCCCTCTTTGACCTGATAATTGTCCTCGGATGGAAATGAAGGGACAATAGAGTTCCTTTCATGTCTTCAATCGGGGTTATTTCGAGGGGGACCCTCGTTCCATTAAAAGAAGGAGAGGCAGGAAGTGAAATCTACCGATTCTACCAAATAACGGGCACGCCTTAAATTCTTCGCGAACGATTCTCAACTTTATATTCGTCCGTTTCTAAACGAATGGCGTAAGGAAATGTTAGGGTGCACGTTTGTTAACAAAACGCAAAACGTAGTGCAGTCAAGAGTGGGTTAGAATTTCAAATTAAAGCCGTTCCGAATCGATTTATTCTACCCCGAACTTGGGTAATCAGTGAGTTTGAGAATAAAGGTTTCAGTCCTTGCCCTGTCACAGATAAGCTCTTGATAATCCTTAGCTCGCCCTATTACAGAACTTGCTACTCCTCGACAGCCTTTCCACTGAAAAGCCTTCTATAATTAAAGCATAAACACAGTTTAAAAAAAAATAGCTAAGGTTAGACCAACGCAAGCAAGCACAACAGGAACACTACTGCATTACTGTGCATTAAACATTAAAGTGTTTGTTATGCTAATTTCTTGCTAGACTAATGCTAAAAGCTTTGACATTTCCGATGGAGTTTTTTACATAAATTAGAGGAGCAAACCCAAATAACAGTAAGGTCAAAAATTGAAAACGTCAAATAGTTGTAACGTACATATAAATGTAACGATGAAAATAAATTATCGACTTTTCAGAGGATCTTCAAAAGAGGTCAAAACAGAGAAAACTCCCTTTCGGTTTTCGCCGAGCTTTCGAAAGTTTTATACTGTCATATTCAGGGCCTGTTTTACTATCAAATAAACAAACCAATGATAACATGAAAAAACCAATAATAATTCAAAATCTTACTTTAAACCCTTAACAGGAATTTGAATACCATGGTGTTTCGGGGCACAGAAGTACAATGATTTTTTGTGGCTCAGCATCTAGATATTAATTTAAATTGAGAAAACATAACTAATTATAGGTGAAATTACAATACCAATAAAATTTAAAATTAAAAATGTGGTCAAAAAAAGGTTACCTCATAAAAGTGTAAAAAACAACCGGTACAAGTGATCACAGAAAACTTATTTTAAAATTTCAATAACAATAAATTAGGATCACAGATTAATACAATAAAAATCGATAAAGTTGAACTCTCTATGACCGAGGGGAAACAGAAGCTATGGGAAACCAACGTTTTTGTCTCTCTCTCCCAGTTAACAATAATCGTCACTGGGCGCGATGTTCTCCTTTACCTCCTTTTTTTAAAAATCCTGTATTCATTTAGGAGGCCTGCAAAGACCGAAATGGATCCCGATCTGTCAGTTCGTAAGTTACAGGTATATACACACATATAAATGTTGTTTATAATCGGATAATTGCAATTAGATTCTTGAAATGTAATGTAACTAAATTCGTACGAGTTATTATCTTGTAAAATAATTCACTCTTTTAGTACGGACTCTTTCATGATATTCACGTCTGCTTTGAACATATATTAAGATATCTTGAGAAAACTCGTTTTCTATTCACCTTAGTCCTAAAATCCCATAACTTGCTCTTAATTGCTCCTGTTAGTCGTGAAAATCTCGTTTTGAACCTCTTTGATATACCTCTACTACGTTCAGACGTGCTAAATTGCTCTAAGTTCAGCTTTAATGTATGATAAAAAGTTGTGAAAAATCAAATCTCGTCAATATCGTGAATTTATCGATTGAGTCAGTTCAGTTCAAAATTTATGAAATCATAACCATATTTACATGTTGGAAAAAGGATAATCTAATTATCGATAATACCTTCTAAATTATACATTCAAAGCCAAAAAAAAATTGGACCCTTGCATTTTGTTGTTTATTTAAAACTGTACGTGTTTTTATCGTAATGTTAATTATAACATACATTACTATAATGTATACCAAATTAAAGTAGATTAGAAATTCATGAGTTCTAATAAAATTATTTAATTATGTGTGGTGTTTAGTAACCGTCAGTCAATTATTATTCGCACGTTTCTGATGTGACCACGTTCCAGAAAAACGTTTTTCTTTATCGTGCCAACGTTTCGATCTTTAACTCACTACTTTCGTGGTCCGCTTGACCAATTACTACATGACAATTAATTAAGGTTTTTAGTTCAGATGAAAAATGTCAATGGCACGAGCGGGATTCGAATTAATTGGCCAAGCGGACCACGAAAGTAGTGAATTAATGAATTAAAAATGAATTACACTTCACTAAAGCTCTCCGTGGCTATTTCAATTGTCGTCGAGATCCAAATCGATGACACATTTGGAAAATGGCAAAAGGAGAGAAAACTCGTAAGGTGAGGTTGAGATGGGAAGTTGGTGTCCGAGTGGATCGAGGTCACGATAGCTCATGTGGTGAGCAGCGGGTTATCTAGCCGAAGTCCGTGGGTTCGAATCCCGCTCGTGCCATTGGCTTTTTTTATCTCAGCTAAAAACCGTAATTAATTGTAATATATGAATTGGTCAAGGCGACCAGGAAATTAGGGAATAAAAAATTACGTAAATTAAACAAAGGATTCTTCTATCAATTCGACAAATTTAGTAGATATATTTAGTTAATTTAGTATCATTTTCATATTTATTGATTAGTCATTTTAACATGGTCTTCTAAGAGCTTTTTCAAATGAAGCCATTTTTTAAAATACTTCATACCATTGCCTATTTCATGTTTTAAAAAAAGTTTTAATTTAAATTGTAAAAGAGCTAATTTCGAAATAAAAAAAAACTAATTTGAAGTAAAAATGATAATTTCGAAATTAAAAAGGGATAATTTCTAATTAAAAATTGTTTATTTGAAATTTTAAAGGGTTATTTTCAAATTAAAAATGTCATTTAAGTTGAAAATTTCGATTTCGTATTAGAAATCAGAAACCCGAGGAAAAATATAATTTGTCAAATATTTTCATACGTTTTCTACCTAAAAAATGAACATTTTCAGAATTTTCTTCTCTATTATCAATTGCGTTGAAAACAAGAGATACACCGGCATTATTGACTTTTTTCATCTCAACTAAAAGCCTTTATTATTTGTTTCGATCTTTATTGAGAATTTGAGATCATTTTCAGGGCATGGGATTTACATTGTTTAAATTTAACATAAGTATGTATGATGTGGAAAACAGAGAATTTATACAATGAAAAAAAATTATATTCAGTCAAAGTATTTTTACTCGCCCAAAGTGTTTGTTTTCTGTTTTGTGCCATTCTTGCGTGACGTGTTGAGAGTGCCAGTGTTTTATGTTTAAATACATTGAATTTGTCCCAGACCCTGAAGATGATCTCAATAAAGGTCGAAACATCGGCACGATAAAGAGACATGTTTTTCTGAAATCTTCATCACACCAGACCACACATCACGATTTCTAAATATTTATTTTTATCTGTCGACCCTCAAGAAAGTTAACTGATTATGTCATTCAAGTTATTGCATATACAAGCGTTTTAGAAGTCGTACTTTTATTATTTTATTTAATTTTAATTATATCTAGATCTATCGTGATATCTGTATTGATATATACCAGGATGTCATGTGAAACGTGGTCCTTAACATTCGGTCTTCCAACGGTTAAATATGTCCTTGTGTTTCATTGTGTTGGTTTATAAATGTTGTCGTTAATCATCATAATTTTAATTGTGTAAATACAAAAAAGTAATTTGTTCTTAAATTCACTAATTTCGAGGTCCGCTTGGCCAATTAATTAAGGTTTCTGGTTGTGATAAAAAAAAAGGTCAATGGCACGAGGGGCGTATCAAGCCGAAGATAGTGGGTTCGAATCCCGCGCGTACCATTGACTTTTTTATCAATCTTAATTAATTGAAAATTATGTTGACTCGTAAAATAAAACTACTGTCTGTTCATGTTTAAAATATAATTTTTTATTATTTTATTATTATGTATATTCTAAAAGGTATTATTCAAGAAAATTAATGGTGGATAAAACGGCCAAATTGTCAAAATGTAACACACGAACAATAATAATTCTTCTGATAGGACTATGTCATATTTTTTCATTTTCTTTTAACCCCTATTTTTAGTTGTTGCTACAAGTCATACTTTTATGCTAAAACAATTTCTTTATGAAAAAATGTTTGAAGGGTGCGAGGAGGGTGATACTGGGAGATCGCGTTTTTGTGTTTAATTATTCTTGATGATGAATTTTTTGATAGCTTTATTTTTTTTATTTTTTTGTTTTTGTTTAAAGCAGTCATATTGTTATTGAACATTTTAAATTGTACTGGTAATTCTTTACTAAAGGCTCTGTTAAACCTCACCGACAACATTGTTGATAAACGTGAACGGTTCACTAATTAAATTTCCACCCGTGTTTATCATAGGTTGGTTCGCTTTGGCTATATTACGCTCTTATACGATGGTCGGATAGATTTTGCGAAAGGGAACAGGTGAAGGATAAGGAGTAGGTTTATCTAACCGTACGTCAGGCTTTCCCTCAGGCTTCTCCTTCATTTGAGCCGCCTAACTAGCTGTTTCCTTCCTCCCGTACAATCCTCTTCTCCATCCAGAATTGAAAATCCCACCCTCGCTCCGGCACGTGAAATTGGTTTCGCCTACTCCTGCGGGAATGTCATTTTTCAAATGCATTCGTAAAATTTAGATTTGATACATAAAACTAGCATCTTGCTCACATCTGCAGTCGTAGTAAAGAAATATAAACATGGGCATAAACTAACTCCTTTAATAATGAATCATGTTACCAATTATCTCGTTTAACTAAATTCAATTAAGCATAAAAGTTAATGTTGAAGTTAGCCGAGACAAAAAAAGATCACTTTTGAGAAAAGTTACACATTTAATCATATGACTTCTTGATGGGATCTGTGGGGTCGTGAACCTATGGATAGGTTGTTTTCGCTTAGTGTTACCAGCGAAGATAAGCAAGTCAAAATGATTACAATCGACCCATTAGCTCATTCGCTAGATGATCATAACGGCCAAACCCCGGATGACCTGCTGTAGCTTGCGAATTCCTTATCATGCTATCCCTGCTGTTTAGTCTGTCAGAATGGTTTGATGTTGGTTTCTTCTCAATATCCCACATAAACCTGTCACTTAACGCATAAGGTCGAAAATAGGCCGGGATGGTCGTAAACGAACCTGGTATAGGTTAATTTTTTCTGATTATCCAAGTCTGGCTATCATCGCTATTGGTCCGTAAGACTTGTTTGACATTTCGCTTTGTTTACATCACACACCACGTAAGACATAAATCGGATTGGTAGAACAGGATGGTAACGATGAAACCTTTAGCTGAACTGGTGCAGCTTGGTCCGCCGAACCTCACTGTTTAGTCTGTCAGAAGCGTTTGAATTTTTTTGCAATATTTTTTGCATGATAAATAAATAAATCCTTCGTAATTTACAAAATGAATTGCTTAAATTGTCCGGCAACTTACATCGGTTTTACATCCCAATATCTGGATAAGAGAGTAAAGCAGCATATCTACGTTTGCAAAAAAAAACCCAAGCATAATCCTACAGCACTCCCTACTTTCTATTTTGTACACCAACACAATTTCGACGTCAACAATCCAAAAATATTATAAACAGAACAAAGCAAACGTAAACGTAATTTCTTAGAAATGGTTTACATCAACATAAACACAGCACCAATTACAGAAAAGACACATGTAAAATCAATCGCAGTTATGCCAAAATCATTATACAAATTAAACATCGATAACATATATATATCATCATCATATGACACATCGAGCATTTCTATATAGCCTAATTTTTCAACAATTTAGCTTTCCTTCCCCCAATTATCCCCATCTATATAATCCTGAAAGGATAATCTGGCGGAGCCATTACCAACGGTTTTCCCATCGTCAGCTCATTTCACCAAGAGAAGCCGACTCCGACAAATGTCTTTCTATGCCGACTTCCTTCCCAACCCTTTCAAAATCCAACGTATATAAACATAAAACAGCAATACCTCACTGGTACTCTCAACACGACACACAAGAATGGCATGATTACACAAAAAACAAACACTTTAAATGAGCAGAAATACTTTGATTGAATATAATAAAAAAAAATTTTTTCATTGTATAAATTCACTTTTTTCCACATCATACATCCATTTGTTAAATTTAAACAATGTTTGTAAATCCCAGGCCCTGAAGATGATCTCAATAAAGTTCGAAACGTCGGCACGACAAAGAAAATGTTTTTCTGGAACCTGGTCACACCAGACCGCATCTTACGATTTCCGAATAACGTATGAACCATATATGCGTACTTTGGTTGGTTAAATTAAGCTCAAGACATAAACCAGACCGCATCACACGATCACCAAATATTCATTAATAAACGGTCACTAAACACCACACATTTAAGCTTAAGTTTAAGTTTTTGCGATGTCTTTTCCTATCAGTTGCTAAAAGAGTATAAAAGGTAAACGGCAAGGAAAAACCCAGAGACTGACAGATGGCGAATCGTCGGGACGGGACAGACAGACAAAGCAGGGAGAACGGGCAGACCGGATTATCGACTACGAACTACATTGCCATATAATGAACGGATTGAGATGGAGAGAAGAGGAGATTTGATTTCACTCGATTGAATTCCTGTATTCTCAATCGATTTATTCTATTTATATTGAATTTGTAGAATTTACCTTTCCTACAGTTTATTATTATTATAAAGTAACTAGTATGCAATTATGATGATTGACAGTAATACTTCCATACAATCTAAAAGTTAAATAATAAAAGGACGACTTCTTATATAAAGGCTTGTATAAAACGCAAGAACCATAAACACATAACTTTCTTGAGGGTGGACAAATAAAAATAAATATTTAGAACTCGTGAGAAGCGGCCTGGTGTGATGTAGGTTTCAGAAAAACATTTTCTTTATCGTGCCGACGTTTCGACCTTTATTGAGATCATCTTCAGGGTCTGAGACAAATTCAATGTATTTAAACATAAAACAGCAATATCTCACTAGAACTCTCAACACGACACCCAAGGATGGCACAGTTATACAGAAGACAAACACTTCGAGCACTGAAGATGATCCCAATAAAGATCGAAACGTCTGGCACGTTAAGGAAAATTTTTTAAACTCGCTGTCAGTAAAGTATTTTCTTTATTTTTGTTGAGTGTTGATTAGTGACCGTTAATCGATAATTATTTAGAAATCGTGAGATGAGGTCTGGTGTGATGAAGGTTTCAGAAAAACATTGTCTTTATCGTGCCGACGTTTTGACCTTTATTGGGATCGCCTGCCAAACGGCAGGTTCATTTAAAAACGAACGATATTGCCGGTAAAATGGTTGCTTCTTTAAGAACCAAGCCATTAAGCTTCATCATATGAATTGGTACAAAATTTAACTAAATTTGAAAACACCCAAAAAATATAGAGCTTCGATGCATACCTACATCATATCGTGTTCTGACCTTGCTCCTTCAGACTACCTCCTCTCACGGGTTCCTTGATTAGAAGACTTTTTCTACTGTGTTACAATCTGATAATTGCTGTCGTCTGGCAATTAGTCATAGATTGCGAAATAATTCTCTTACTCACCCTTATAGTTTTACCTTTACGCCCTTCAAATTTTATATTTGTAGGAACCATTATCAACATAAAGTCACTTTTATTAATGAAACAGCTACAAAAAAAAAAAAAAAAAAAAAAACCCACAACCATAAATTGCTTCAATGTCCTGGGGAACCCCAGAGCCGCGTTTTCTTGCTTAAGGTCTGAAGTAAGACGCTTTAATCAAGTAGTAAACTTTTAAAAAAAGAGCAAAAGAACGCCGCGGCTTTAATAAAGAAGCCCACAAAAAGCCGACTAGCCCTTTTTTATTCCAACGAAATACATAAAACAGACTATATAAAATCTTGCCTCGTTCGTCAACAAAGCCAAAAACGAGCCTACAGGTATGAGCCGTGATTATTTTTAAATAAATTATCCGCAACTGTTTCTTATAGCCTCGCCGTAGTTATTACACTGTTAATAATTAATTGATATCCAGGTCGTTTATTAAGTTTGCCGACAAAAAAGAAGCGTAGGGTTCGGTGTCAACGAACCACAATGGCGTAGGATGAAGGGACATTTATTACACGGTGGCCCGGTTTAGATATTGATGAGAAAAAGAAACCGAGATGAAGCTCTCGCATGTTCAGTCATCATCCTTCATCACCTGCCCTGGATATTTGCCATTGGTTTGTTCTCGCATCTGCTAAATCTGCCCGTAGATTCGACGGATCACTATGGGGTTGTACTTCCGGCCGGCCGTATAACTGTTCATTGTTGTCTTACCATTTTTTTTGTATGAAAAAATGTTTAACAAACGGATGAAAGAGGCGAGTTTTATATTAACGAGTTTTCTTTTTTCCGCAACAATGACCAATTGTTTTTAATCGTTTTGTTTAAAAGTTTACGTTAGTTATTTTTAGATGAAGTCTAGTTTATCTGGTTTTTTATTGTATATCTTTTAAAAGAGAATTTTTCATATTTATCAACTATTATCGACATTTTACACCCGTAATAACATAATAACAAACAAATCGTAATAAATTCTTTGGGCCCTTTAACAACAAAAAAGAAGCACAAAGGGAAAAATATTTCATATGAGTCAATATATTATACTGTATGAATGTATTTATTTGTATATTTGTATGAATGTAGTGTTTGAAAATGTAAATAGAGTATTGACTAGCTTGGGGCTGAAATGACCTAGATGTCGGAAACCCCTGAGGAAGGGAAAAAAAAGCTACCCACTTGTTTTACAGACATTCTTATTATGACCATAAAGATATTATTTGAATTGTGATACATATCGATGTACTTTAATCTTCAGGTCTTCAGATATCGTGAGATGCGGGCTGGTGTGATGTAGGTTTCAGAAAAACATTTTCTTTATCGTTCCAACGTTTCGATCTTTATTGATATCATCTTCAGGGCTCAAAGTGTTTGTCTTCTATGTAATTATGCCATTCTTGCGTGTCGTGTTGAACCACTTTATTTAACTATTTATATTGACATTACACATTTAGAATAATCTTTTTTTTTTTAAATATTGATAGTATAGTATGGTGGAAAGTATACTAGGAAGCGGGGGCACTGCAGCCTTCTGGCCAATACTTTTTCTCAGAAGTATCAGGTCGTTGACTCTCATCGCTGCAATTTGGTTCCCTGAGCCTTTTTCATGCGTTACGTTGAACCTCCATTGAGCTGTTGCTTCGCATTCGAAGATGATACGAGTGGCTGTTTCCTCCTCCCCATTACATAATCCGCAAATGGGATCATCATTGTATATGCCCATGTTTTGCAGATGCTTTCTTAGAAGCTAGTGACCGGTTAGTAGTCCCACCACTCCTCTGTGTTTAGCCCTCTCCAATTGCAGTAGTGTTTTTTGCTAGTTTTTTTTAGGGTTGTTTCATCATAACTATGTCTAGCACTGCTAGATTTTATCCACTTCTCTATTTGTTTTGTTTGGTTCCATTCTGCGATGGAGGATTCTATGTGTGTTTTTGATATCCCAAGGATAGGCTCGGGGCCTATGTATGGTCTTGCGGATCCTCCTCTGGCCAGTCTGGTGGAGGATTCTGTTTTTTTTTTTTTTTTTTTTTTTTTTTTTTTTTTGTTATCCTAGATAATATCTGGTATAATATGGTGTACAATGTTTGTGGTTCATGCAATAGTACATACACGTATGTTTCTAAGGATTAAGTATGTTCATTTTTTTGTTCCTTTTGCTTTGCTTGTCGTGGCGTAATTTCATGTTTGTTCTTTTGCTCATCATTCGTAATATGTTTTCCGCGTCACAGTTTTCCTCCTTTTTCCTTCCCGTTTTTTTATAATGCGTCCTATTTGTTCGAAGTCTTTTTCTCTGCGTTGTCGTGAAATTATTGTTTTGTTCTCATTTATTAATTTTTTAAAGAATTTGTACGTTTGTATGTTCTCTTTCCGTATTTTTGTATTTGATGTAGTGTCTCTTTTGTGGTTTCGTTTTGTTTTTGAGTGTGTTCCTGTGTGTGGTGAGGGGAAGAGATGGGTTTGTATCTTTCCGAAAGATTTGTTTCTCACAATTTGATTATTTAATTGAGAAAGAACGAATTTGGGGATTAGCTTTAATTTTCAGGCAAGTATGTGTGCATGTGTTGTTTATTATTTTGGTGGTAGTATTTGTGTTATAGCCGTTAACACGTGAAACGGTTTCTGGTTTTACGATCTATGCATATTAGCTAAATGGCAATGTTACACTA
>CM077099.1:30665535-30676759 GCA_039619505.1 Cimex hemipterus
GGGTAAGGGTAGCGTGAAAAAAGGCCAGAGGTCACGGTGGGAATTGAACCCAGGACTGTGGGATCTGAGAATCGAGAGTCTCACACTCTAGCCACTCGGCTACCGCTCGTCGACCCGAGTGATGTCAGTTACTATTGGTTTTCTGTGTTATCCATTTTTGTAATGGTTAGGTTAATACAATTTCTGCTGTTATTGCTTTCTAATTAAATTGTTCGTTTGCGTTTCGCCTTTATTAAGGTAATGCATTGTGATCGTATACGGAACATACACTGTGTGGAACAGTTAACGAAGACAAACGCACAGCGGCTTTTCTCACTTTAATTGTTTAGATTGACTCTGATTAGATTAGTAATCAATTTGGAAACAGTAACTTGCAATAATTAATTATTTAATGGTAATAGTTACGAGTTTAGGATGGTATAAGGTTGGAGGATCTCTTCCTTTTCTGCCGCCTTTGTGACCTGAGAGTTGGATGGCTCTGGGAAATTTTTCGCATCGGTTGATTACGGTGCGCTACGATGATCCTGTGGTGTCCTGTGATGTCCAAGTTGTTGAGTCTGGTTCCGAACGTATGTCGGGGCATTATTTATTAACCAGAGGATATGATTCTGAATGTTTTGCACCTTTTTAATCTACGAATCAGATGCTGGTCCCATTTGACTCATCCGTTTAATCAGGCAGGCCTTACGATTAAGTAAATGAATGAGTTCGTTGGGTTCTCTTTTACTTCATCACTTCTACACCAATTGGTCTTCACTGGTATCCTGTTTTGACAATATGGAAACATCAGCAAAGCGGGCTGTTTGTGAAACAGGTGAAAAGAGCAAGTAGAGAAAAAGCCCGAGTTCTCTGCTTAGTGGTGCTCCAGATTTACGTAAGGAAAGACGTTCGGTACAGGAAGTGATCAAGGTGATGCTTTAGATTTATAAATGGGTCTGGATGCCACACACTGCCATTTGTCATAAGTGAGAGATTGGGCTTTTCTAGTTTTGCCGTAAACTTCTGTATTGATTTATTGCTACTTTTTCTTTTAACTAAATTTCGTATCTGTTGCCTTCTTTCTTGCAGAAAGGTACATTTTTAACATCTTTCTTTAAGGAGTGTGTAAGCTTTTTATTCTATTTGATCCATATCAAAGGTTAATATTGATATAATAAATCAATTAAAGGTAATTAAAGTGGAAATTATGAAATTTTTGTACATTGGAGTTGTGAGTATTCTCCATATTAAAAATTCATTATTTTGGTGCATTCTACGGTCGTGTGTGATTAGTTATCGTTCTTTCTTCAAAATATGCTTCTTATACACTGTTTTCATTCTGGGGAATTCCATTTCAAAATATGTAAATTTATTTCAATGCCCTTTTCATGAGGGCTTAGACCTTTTATTCTGTTTGTGCTGTACTTAAGGCGGAGTTAACACAAAAAAATTACCGTTTTTTTTTTATTTTTCTACCTATGGAAGATAAATTTTAAATTCGTTTTCCATTTTATCATTTTAATTTTATCATTTTAATTCGATCATTTACCGGTCGCTTCTTCAGAAATCCGAAGTATGGTCGATTCATCAAAGGGTCGCGATAAAAAAAAAAAATTGATTTACTGTTCGTTTAACAAAGTACAAATAGAACAAGGAGGGCATGTCTACCCGAAAAAAATACATCTCGCACTTTTATGGAATTTTAAATTTATCCAGTGTGAATTTATCCCGGAAAATGATAAGAAGACATGTGGTAATCAGATTAGTGAGAGAGTTTTTTTTTAAACCAGAATACGATCTCGTGTTTTTTGCTTTTTATTGTTTGTTTTCGTATTTCTCCTTGGCACTTTTTTACAGCCTATCAATCATGTGCTTTAGTGCTGCCATTTCGGTGAGGGTGGTCTCAGTGAACTCGACAAATGTTTTGTTTTAATGTTTTTTTTTTTTTTTTGTCGGAAAAGCAAACAATGTGTGGAGTTTGCATGACAGACAGTAATGACACAACTACACAGAAAACAAACATTTTGCGCCCTGAAGATGATCTCAATAAAGATCGAAACGTCGGCACGATAAAGAAAATGTTTTTCCATGTGTCACCAGGCCGCATTTCACGATCTTCAAAAAATCATTATTTATATATTTCGCTTGTATAATTTTAAGGTTTATAAACTGCAAGCGTTGCCGGAGAGAGGAGAAACCAGTATATAATAATAATTGTTGAAAAGAAAGAAACAGATAAGTTGTTATCTGCGCAGCTCGTATGGAAACAAACGTGGTTAATCTGAAAACGGCATGGGGAAAAAATGATAAATCCAACAGCGTACATGTAAATCTTTACCAGAGGGAGCCGTCTATTTGGTTAGGCGGACGGGGGGATGTCTGTTGTGGCAATGTGTCAAAAACTCGCATGTCGCTCACATCCACGGGCTCGCACACGCGCTTCTGCTCCTACTATATCATTAATCTCTTCCCTTCACCAGCATCAAAGCATCACGTGTTAGGCCCTTGAGGGAGGAATTTGGGAAATTGGTTTATATAAACAAAGTTCAGCGCCCTGTCTTTGCAGTGGGGCATCATTAATTTTGAGAATAACGTAATATATATAAATAATAAGGAATACCCTGTGAACATTGATTAGCCTGATTCGCCCCAATTTTCCGAATCTCCTTTCTCGTATTTCGATATTTATATCCCAAACCCTAGATCTAGAATTTACAAAGTTTAGCATTCAAAAATCAAAAATACTCATCTTTTTTTGCATTTGATTGATATTAAGTCAAAACCCCAAAGAAAGTAAGAAAAACGACTCGAGTACTAGGTTGTTTTCGAAACCGGAGAGGTTTTTGTTACTTCCCCCTATTACAGAGACTCCAATTTCCCAACCCTTCTTGTATTTCCACTTTCCTTACGCTGTCATTTCTTCCTTGGGTCTTTTTGCGTTCGGTCTTCCTTTAATTTCCTTCTTCAGGGCATCTCTCCGCTGCCCTTTTCTTATATGGACTATGGACTGTTTGTATTAAAACGTCAGACAACTTTGAAAGTGTTGATCCTATTAAGCCTTCTGGCTGTTTACTTTCACCTACAAGCGAGTAAGGATCTTGACATAATCAATTTCCTCGTTTGATAATATTTCCATTCCAAAGAGGTTAATAACCCTAATTGATAATTACTTAGAAATCGTGAGATACTGTCTGGTGTGATTTAGGTTTCGTAAAAACTTTTTCTTTATCGTGCCAATGTTTCGAACTTTATTGGGATCATCTTCAGGGCTCAAAGTGTTTGTCTTCTGTATAATTATGCCATTCTTGCGTGTCGTGTGGAGAGTGCACTTTTAGCCCTGAATATGATCTCAATAAAGATCCATTAACGGTCACTAATCACCACAGTAATTGATAATGTTGTGGTAGAAAAAAACAGACGAGACACACACGAAAACAAAATAATCTCTCAACATGACACGCAAGAATGGCATAATTACACAGAAGACAAACACTGTGAGACCTGAAGATGATCGTAATAAAGTTCGAAACGTCGGCATGATAAAGAAAATGTTTTTCCGAAACCTTCATCACGTCAGACCGCATCTCACGAAGCTAGTTTTGACGTTTAATTTGGCTTTCATATGACCTCCTGTATATTATCCTCATTTATGCTCCTAATCTTACTCTTTGGCCAGTAATGTACCATTTTTCACGTTGGTTGCGTGGGGGCTAGCAGCTAAATACTACAACTGTTAAATGCAGTGTTTGGTTTATTCTCAATTGTAAACACCAGTTACCACCACCAAACCTCCATGGAAATGCCCTCTGTTCCAATTAATATAAAATACTTTTGTATTGACATCATCGACAAATTTCCAAAATTAATTTTCCCTCGGTTTCTGATTTCAGGTGATGGGAAAAGAGGTGTGATGACAAAACAGGCAGCGGCGACTCCTCCATCGGACGGGTAAGTAATTGTAAAGAAAGGCGGAAGCTTTTATGGTGAAATTGGATTTTGTGTGTCGGTCTTCGGAATCCCAAGTGGCCGGAATTGATGGACTGGGAAAGCGATGATTCTACCCCGCTGTGATCTATTTCACACCCTCACCCCTGTTTTTCGCCAATCTTGGTAAACAGAAAACCCCCTTGGGACTTCTTACGTCCTAGAAACGCTATTATAACACTCTTTCCCGTGATCAGGTGCTTAACCGACGTTTCCAAACGTTAATGTTATGACCGGTTTAAATTTCATCGCCATTTATATCCACAAATGATGAGTTTAGCGAATTTTACGACCAAACGTTTCGAAAAGCTTCTAACTCAATCAAGAGCCTTAAGTTCACAAGGGTTTAAGTAAACGGGAACTTCCTTAGTCCTCTGTTTGCTCTTCAATTGGAATAGAATGTTTGCGGAATTCTAAACTTAAAGTGTTCATAAACAAAACTTCCATCGAAAATGCATGCAATCATGTTTCAAAATAGTTCTCTAAAACCAAATAAAATAGCCAACTATTTTTAATCGTACGACATAGCTTTTATACTTTATTTTTGTCATAGGGGAAAAATGGCCACAGCCCGTCACCGGGATGGCGTTAAATTGCTTCAGTGCTAATTGTCGGAAAATTCAAGCACAAAAGTCTTTTGTCAATGAAGCGCTTGTCTCACAGACTCATTAGAGGCGGGGCTTTAAAGTGAAAGAGCCGCATGATTAATTGATGTCCCCTAATCCTATTTAAATTGAAAACAAACACATATATTATTCCTAAACCGCCGTTGAATGTCATTGTCTTGGGAGATATGTATTTTCACAAATACTTCAATCAGCAGTTACGGAAAATAAATTAGAAAATTTCCACCGGTCCACTTAATAAAGTGATAACTAAAACGATATTGCGAAGGAAAACAAAACCAAAATTCCTTTCAGGTAGGTATAACACAAAGTTTTAATCACATCGTCGAAAGAATCAATAAAAAAAATCATTAAGAGGAAATACGACTATAAATCATAGAAGCCACTTAATGATTAACCAGGAATATATTATAACAAAATAAAGAAAGCACAGAAAAGAAAGAAAAGAAAAAAGAAAATTCATCAAAGAAATAAACAAAATAAAGAATCAATAAGAAAATAAATCATTAGTAGGAAATAGGACTTTAAATCATGGAAGGCATTTAATGATTAAAACCAGGAATATATTATAACAATCAAAAACCTCAGTTAACAATTAACACAGCTACATTTTAACAATTAATTACAAAAGTAGGTTTTAATATGGAATATTGGCCAAATTAATGCTTCTTTTTTTCTCAGTAGTGTAATTATTCATTTTAATATTTTGCAACATTCTTAGGAACTGTGGAAAAATTATGTAATTGTAACGTAATATAACAATAAATCAATTCACTAATTTCTTGGTCCGCTTGAGCAATTAATATATTATAATTAATTAAGGTTTTTAGTTGAGATAAAAAGTCAATGGCACGAGCGGGATTCGAACCCACGATCTTCGGCTTGATACGCCGCTGCTCTACCACTTCAGCTATCGTGTCCTCGATCGACTCGGACATTGTCCCACCTTTTTGCCAATCTTCTTTATGATTTGAAATGAAGTGTACTTCACTAAATCTCTCCGTGGCTATTTCATTTGTCGTCGAGAATCCAATCCCACTGCACGACATTTGAAAAATGGCAAAAAGGAGGGAAAAATTCAAAAGGTCCGGTTGAGATGAGAAGTTAGTGTCCGAGTGGATCCAGGTTACGATAGCTCAACTGGTAAAGAAGCGGCGTATCAAGCCGAAGATCGTGGGTTCGAATCCCGATCGTGCCATTGACTTTTTTTATCTCAATTAAAAACCCTAATTACTAATAATATAACAATAATGTTTGTTATTTCCTGTACGTTTTTGAAAAGACGTTTTACAGTATTTAGTATAAAACTGTAAATGAAATCGTCCAATCCTGCCTACTCTGCCTTTACTTCGTCTTGTGATAAGGAGTTGTGGACATTATTAAAAATTCGTAATTTAATCAGGATTATATATTGTGACAATGAATCAAAATTATTTGCAATGTCTGGGGTAATAGTAATAGTAGTGTATCGTTGATTTTTTTAAAAATAATTATTACATCAATAATAACAGATACATTTTTTTTAAAGCAAATAATATTACCCCTGGCTAACAGAATTAAAAAATATGTATGTTTTAATGCTATAAAAATCTCATGTAAGAGCATAAATGTTAGAACGATCTTGAATTGTTTTGTCAAAATAAAAATTTCACACCCCTTTACTCTAGCGTGTTTTGGTTTTTGTAGCTTTATAACCTCTAATTTTATTTAATGCAAGACTAATTATTATTTTCTTCTCCTACAACAAACTAGACTTATATAATGCATTAATGATGAAATGAAACGATGCTTTGTTGTTGCATGCAGTCATCATTAAATTATTCATGATAATTAAATGCAAGGAGCTGAGAATATATATAGTGGAAGGTTTATGGGCCGACAAATAGCTGAGGTCGTCGCCAGCCCACCGCGTGTATTCCTTTTATTTCCTGTCTTTCTGGCGTATTTTCTATTGAACTGCAGCCATTTGAGTTACTGGTTACTGACCCAGTGTTTTTACTTGTATCATACGTAGTTATTTTAAAATGCTAGCCTATTGTTAGTACCTCAGGCTGTCAATTTAAGAATAGACACACAACATACATGTTGAACACATAACATATCGCTACAAACATAGAAGTCTGGTCACATTCACTCCCCGAGAGTACTCGGTATTCCTCGGGGCGGGGCCGAACCCGCTCCATTCGCGCTAATAACTTACTTTTGCTCTCCGGAAATCACACACTCACCCCAGAGTACTCGATATTCCTCGGGGCGGGGTAAATAACTCCTTCCTTTCACACTAATAAATTACATTCATCCTAATATATTAACATAAACACCACACACAACACAAGCCCAGTACGAACTATATACATTTGGAAATCCCTATAGCCCTGAGGTACCGGTACAGCGAATTGTGCCCACTGCCGTGCCCCAAGACTACGCACAGGTCCGATGATATTCCAATATTTTGCTTATAAACATCGAGCCTTCTACAATATTGAAAAGGTGCTCGACTGTTACTCTATCTTTGCATAATGGGCACCTATGCGGTCGCTTTCCTGCTAGAAGGTGCCCGTGCGTAATTCTCGTATGGCCTATGCGTGGTCTTGTCAGTATTACCTTTTCCCTTTTTGACCCATTTTCCGTGAATCGGGGACCGACGTTTTTCTCAACCCGCCACAGTTTGGTAGGGTTATTTCTATTTTTCCTCGCCCAGCAGTTTTTCCATTCTTCTTTTATGGTATTTTCAATTAATAACTTGAGATCCACTGGGCGTACAGGTTGGGAAGCGTCGTGAGGTCCTCTGGCTGCTTCTTCGTTCCCGTCTATCCCTACGTGAACGGGAAACCCACACCAAACACGACCTAGGAGCCGAGAATATGTCAAATATTTTAAACAATTTAATTAACCTCCTCCTAGGATCAGGCTAACTAACGTGATTGTCCTATGCAAGCAAGTAAATCTGTCATTAACAATTAAAATATTAAATCAATTTCAAGTTTATGTTGTTGTATTGTTTTAAAATGGGCGTTTGGGTGTGACAAGGTTTAATTAGGTAGTGCGACAGATAACTGAAAGTTTTCTCAATATAATTTATTCATCTAAACATTTTTTAATAATCATAAACAATTTGGTATTATGTAAAAACCAAATTTAAAAAAAAATATATTAATTTGATATTATTGTGGATTTGTACTACAGATTCTATTTTTTTCTAGGTTAGGAGGTTTTCTAAGTAGCTTGGATTTAATTAGCTGCAAAGTTTTCATTCAAAAAATTACGTAATAATTTCAGTACTTGTCATTAATAATGATTAAAGAAAACCTTTGAAAAAATAAAATTAATGCTAAGTTAAAATTAAAAGATAGTACTATATTATAAAAAGATACGAACAAAAATGCACGGTATACTCTTAAAATGTTATAATAAAAAATATACAAATATTGTAATAGACGCTTTATTATTAATTGTTAACTCATCAACAATGGATCGACCTAAAAAAAAATGCATACAATAATTTCGAATTTTTGTTTCGCATTTATCTGAATAGCATTTTAAAATATATTTTTGTTTTGCAATTGGTTATTATAATATTTTATATATAAAAGATTACAGTAACGGCGTAAAGATTAGAAATAGATATATAAGCACTATTAATCGTTCTTATTTTTGTTCATAGACAGTCATGAGCTATGTGATTTAGCCTAATTGACTGTCATGATTTCCTTCAAAGGTTATCGATTGAACCGAGGAGTAATAAGATATGTCCGCTTAATTTATTGTTCTCATTAAATCAACTATGGCTATAACTTATTACTTTATTTACTTCCATTTAATCGAAAGTATAAATCAAGAGGTTTATTTTCGTTATATTTACGATTTATAAAATGAAAATTTAATTTAATCTCCTTACAAGAAGAACAACAATTTTGTTAAATCCTCTCGACACAATTTCTTGTGATTTGTAAATTGAAATCATTACATGTTGTAAATAAAGTTATAGATTCTATTAAATATATTAAATTTTTAAAATATTTTAATTAAAATCGTGAAAGTAAATGTTAAAAGTTATGTTGGAATGTATAATGTTTGGTATTTAGGTTCATTGGCATGTATAAATATAATTATAGTAATGTATTTTTGATGATGTCATATAATCATTGTTATCAAACTCCTAAATCTCTGAACGACATTAATCACTCTTGAGTGGCTGACTTGAATTTTTAGCCATGGCGTCTCCGATGTCGCCGTGTCCTTATCTACACCTCCTAAAGTAATTGGTTTCGCTTGTTTATCACCTGGTATTCCGATCAGAAGTTCCGAACCCGTTGATTTGATGATCCATTCTACTGTTATCACGGCGAATTGAAGGGAGCGTTGAGTCGGTAGGCGTGATCCTGGCTATTTTCGCCTGTTATATTAAAAAGGGGAAAAAATAACACCCCCCTCGGATTATTTTCGCCTCGTCGTGTCCGTTTCAATCTCGAAATGGAACACGAATTGCAAGAAAATCGCCCCCCTTGTAGTTAGTATCGTTCGGGAAGGTTGAGGATAGGAACGTCCGGTGATATGATACAATAACCGAGCTCTGCTCTCACTTACGACCACTCAGTATCAGAAAATGAAACTTGACTTGTTCCTGAGGGATAATTAACTTTCCAGTAGTAAAGATTACATCATTTTCTCCTTTATCATACGAAAGGTATTTAAGACCAACATGGTATAAACAATTTGTATTTTGGTTCTTTAAATAAAATTATATAAAATATTGTGTCATAAAGATAAAAATTTTAACAATGCTATTCATTTGATAAAAAAGTAATTAACAATTTATATAGACAAAATTACCTACAACTTTTACGTTTGATAATAGAAAATTTTAATTTTCAAACGAGGCGTGCTGTTGTTGAATGTTGTTCAGAAGTGGGCATGCTGTTTTTTCTAAATTATCCTCTGTGGAATCATATTCAAGCCAATTTGAAAACTCATTGTCGTCAGTATTTTACGTACGTTTTCTTGATAATAGTTCACAGCAGAACATTAGAATAGTGTTATCATTTGGAAGAGGCTGAATACAACGAAATAAACACATATAATACATATCCTATTATTTGTATAATGTGCTGTTTATAAAACCTTTTGAATGATATATAAATAATCTATCAATATGACAATAACTTATTTTATATATATGAACTAATGTTATTCGGGTATCGTGAGTTGCAGTCTGGTGATGTAGGTTTCAGAAATATATTTTTCCGACGTTTCGATCTTTATTGGGATTATCTTCTTCTGGGCTCAAAGTGTTTGTCTTCTGTGTAATTGTGCCATGTAAGAGTGCCACTACAACACACTTTGAACTCTGAAGACGATCTGGATAAAGATCGAAACGTTGGCAAGATAAAGGAAATGTTTTTCCGAAACCTTCAACACGTCAGACCGCATCTCACGATTTCTGAATAATTAAAAAAATAGTTTTTTCTTTATCTCTTTTTTCTTTTTCACATCCTAGATATATTTGTCAAAATTTAGACAATGTTTACAAATCCCAGATCCTGAAGATGAGATCAATAAAGATCGATATGATAAAGAAAATGTTTTTCTGAAACCTACATCACCCCAGACCCGAACTCACTCTCACGATTCCTGAATAATTATCGATTAACAGTCACTAACTTCTACCCAAATAATTACAAACACACACACACACAAATATATATATACATATGAGAAAGTGCTCTGTCTTCCCGGGGAAAGAAATGATCCATTTCGCTTGTTGTATCACACTTCATTTCCTTTGGTACAATGGTGACGATGCTCACGTTGTGAAGACAAAGACACGACTGGTTGTTCCAGCTGTGAAGACAAAGGCACGACTGACTGACTGACTCAGTGACTTAGTCCTTTGTTCTTCTTCTTCTCTGTGTTCCACTCGTTGTCTCGACTATGTCACGACGTCACAGTTTGCCAGATAAGTCACTGCATTCCTTTTCATCTCCGACACGGCCAAACCTGACATGCGGACGTCCTCGAGCGCATCTGAAATCATAAGAGCAAAAGAGACCACCACAACCAGAGAAGTTGCGTCAAGAAGGAACGGAATGAAATCTGCACGCAACTCAAAGTATGAATTTAATAAAGTGTATTACAGTCAACCATAATAAATCATCTTTTACACATTCATAGAGTTTTCGTAATAAAACTCAATGCACAAAATACAGTAAAATTAACAAAATGTATGAAGACAAAGTTCAGGGAACTTTCAAAGTTTAAACTTGAAACTTTGTTGAGCATGACCTCCTCGGCCATGTCTGACTCAACCAAAGTTACACACACTTCATTTTTGGCGCATTACCAGAGAAAGTTCTCCGTCTTCCCGGGGAAAGAAATGATCCATTTAGCTTCTTGTACCACTTTATTTCCTTTGTTACAATGGTGACGATGCTCACGCTCTGAAGACAAAGGCACGACTGTCTGACTGATTCAGTGACTTAGTCCTTTATTCTTCTTCTTCTTCTTTGTGTTCCACTCGTTGTCTCGACTGTCACGACGTCACAGTTTGCCAGATACGTCACTGCACTCCTTTTCATTTCTGACACACAAACACACACACACACACACACACACACACACACACACACACACACACA
>CM077099.1:30688884-30764639 GCA_039619505.1 Cimex hemipterus
CTCTCTCTCTCTCTCTCTCTCTCTCTCTCTCTCTCTCTCTCTCTCTCGTTGACCTTTTGTCTTCAGCTATGTTTGTTATTATTGTTTCTTAATTTGTTCTTTATAAATTATTTTTAGGTTGCAACGAGTTCGTTTGACAAAATCGACCAGAGCCCGATAAACATCGAAGTCTTCTGTACATATTAAAAATTTATAATTGTAAGGTTTTGCTATTTCGCACTGGTCTATCTCACCGAACATATTCCTTTCCTCATGATATTTCCAACAATGTCAGTCTATATGTTTCGCATTATCTATAATTGTTGCATACGGTACACAGATTACTGTCCTTCTTTCCTATCATGTATAAAATGTTCAAATGTTCTACGTAATTTATGATAGGTTCGTCAATTTTTTCTTTTGATTAAGATAATTACTTTTTTAGTTTGTCTAACCGACATTCTATGGGCAATAAATACAATATGCTGGTCGGTTTGTTAGCGACATCGTTCCTAACATATAAATTAGAATAAAATAATCTAACCAAAGTGGAAGAGTCTTAAATGGTAACGTATAGTTGTTGGGCGCGGTGGATTTTTGTTCTTTTTTAAATTTCTGTTTCCCAATATTTCCAATTTCTACGCTCTTTTATTTTTTTGTCGTAAAAATAACACATATATTATCGAACAATGACGACAATGTTGCGCGGCAAATTGGCCAAATTTGGTGGACATTTATTTTGATAAGTATTTGTTTGATAACAGTTTTAGAACAAGGCTTGGCTTTTTCTTTCCGTGTTCTTGGGCCAAAGATTAAATTATGTCAAGGTAGGCGTGTCTAATTGGGTGGCTTTGCAGGCTGGGCGTGTCTAACCCTAAATAGGTTCGAAAATTGTGTGACATTAACTTCGTGTTGTTTCGTTAAGCGGGGAGACGAAGAGAAGGTGATATGAAGATAGGAAAATTGTATACAGAAAGGAGATCATAAGATCTGACGCCGACAGAACTAAATTCGAAAGACGTAAAGATGCTGATCCTTAAAGAAGCCTCAGAGAGGTTTCTTTGACCGAGTGGAAAGAGAATACATTTAAAATTCGTAGCTTCCAAGGATGTAAGTGTCGGCGCAGGGCGGAATTAGAAATTCAAATTTTCGGGGAGGGGGTGGAACCGAGAAAGGGAGCAGTTGGAAACGCTCGAGGAAGCAAATCGCCTCCCGACTCACGGCCTGAGGAACATACTAAGCAGGAAAGAAAATCAAGAATATTTATGTCGAATTAATTAACATCTAAATCAAATGGCAAAACAATTATTAGAAATAAAAAACATAAAAATGTTACAATACAAATTGTAGACATATACAAAAAAGGCTAATTGAAAAGAATAAACTATTTCTAAGAAATATGCCTATAAATCATGGTTGATTAGAGTAAAAAATGACGTTGCCAATGCCCGTGAACATTCACGCACGTGGACGGTTATGAATATTAGCTTTCGTGCCTGTCGGCTGTAAAGAAACGTTCATTAGCAAGTGCAGCAGCTAATTGTGAAAGTGTTTCTACAGGAATTAAGTGCAGGGGAGAATTCGCTTCCAACGTACGTAATACCTTTCCTAACTGGTACTATTAGTTTTAAGTATCGACCCACTGCCTATAAAAAAAGACTTATTTGTAGTAAAAACACATTCCGTACTTTAATTTTTTTTCGTTATTCATTGAAGTAATATTTCACCTTCTGTCATCAATCATAAGGATTTGTTCCTTTAGCAAATGAAACTTCTGTCTATTGTCCCGAGCACTGCTAATGGTCCTGGAAGATTTTCATTTATTTTAATGCCAGTTGCCACGCGCTTGGGGTGATCGAGATGATGGTGGCTCTGCTTACCTTGTCTGCGCCGACTCCCTCAAGGCGGTTACTTGGCAGGTTTATCGTCCTCTCTCCCATAGTGCTCTTTTTTGGGGAGATACCACCAAATGGAGCGTCTGGGCAAAACGGTCTTTATTGTCTGGGTACCTGGACATATGGGTGTGGTCTTCCCAACCTCAGTACTGGACATGACTCGGCTGACTCGAGCATCTCCCACGATCCGGCCTACTGACGCTAAAAATGATAGAAAGAAAGTGACAGGGTCCTTCGACCGGTTGTACAGAGAAGCTCTCACGTATCAAAACCACTCTCGATGGATGATTCGTAGAAGAAGAAGGTTATCCTCACCCGATTAAGAATAGGTCATGCGAGATTGACATAAGTAAGGACACTTACTGTTGAACCAAAGCCGGCACATGTGTCCGGCATGCAAAGAATGTTGCTCGTTGCGTACCAATCGAAGGGTGTAATTCCATGGCTCCTTACAGAGAGCGCGCAGGAATACCACCCAATTTGAGAATACTTGAACACGACAGCGTCTTTTGCGTTCGGCGTTGTTTATTGTATATAGTTCTGTCTACCCAGCTTTTCTGGAGAATGACTGTATTTATTTGCGTGAAAGTACATATTAGCATGACTATGAGTTGTGAGAGGATCGATGCCGGAATATAGCGTGCCCCATCGATTCTCAATTAGGTTAGTTTAATCACCAGTGGAAGAATGTCGGGTACTCCAGCACTGTAATTGAATGATTGGAATGTGAATGCATTTAAGAATAAACGTGAGTACGAAACGGCAGGGAACTGCATGCGTTGGGTGCTGAATTGATCCAGCTATTGACTGTACCCCACCAGGAACCTAACATCGGAGGCTGGATGGATAAGACCGAGGTCTGACCCTGAACTGCCAACACCCGGGTTGGGTGATTCTCGAGTCTGCCGACTCTTAGAAAAGTTTAACTCTTTAAAACAGAAAAAGAGACGTTACCAATGGCATTTTGAATAATAATTGCTTTACTATCCTCTCATTCTACGGTTAAATTGCCGTTTATAGGAAAGTAAAATTCGTTGAATGTGTATAAAGTTATCAGATCGTTACAGACGATAACAACGTTGTCTGAATATTAATTTCTTGAAAATCCCCGATGTAATTCAAGTTGCACGCCGTGTTTCCGGAAAAGTTACTTTTGAAATCTTATTAGTCAGTTCAAAGGTTCTTTCAGAATTGAAATCAAACTTTTTCCACGGTTTTTTTTTTTTTTTTTTTTTTTTTGTCCACACCCCCTTTCCGGGAGGATTCTTCAGAGCAAAGCCAAATTAGAGGTGCATTAGTTGTGTCAACAGAAAGAAAGTCCGTGGTAATTAACAAATGAAAAGGACAAAGATGGGGCCTATCAACTTTTTGTAATAAAACTTACGTTGAAACATTTCCCCCTTTTTTTCCCCGCTCGGTCTCAATTTAAAATGGCCCCGAAAAAAAAATTAATGGACCGAGTGCAGCATATTATTTAACTTTCATCACGATGTTTTTTGGGCTCGGCCTAAATTCACGTTTCCCCCATTTGGGTGGTGATATCCAAGTTACAGACCCGTATCGATTTCGTATCCAACCCTCCCTACACTTCTACACGATCAAGGTTACAACCAACATCAACCCTTTCTCTTCGTCATTCATCATTCACACTCACTCTCACATGCGCAGCACATTCAGAATTAAATCCCTTCCATTTCAGAGGTTTCCATTTCAGAGGTTTCCATTTCAGAGGTGAGTGTGTTTCGCCCTTTTGGTATAAGGGTATATTTTGGACGTTTTTCGTAATATTCTGCATTTTTACAGGAAAGAAAATGTTTAAAATTTACTACGAATTCGTCTTTTGTAAAGTCCAAAATCGTTTTGATAAAACCAACCGAAGCAGTAAAGTTAATAAAGGAGAATGTAAATCAAATAACAGGAAAAACAAAGTATCAGGCTTTATGAATTAAATCACAACATTCCCTGTGAATCACACAATTTCATTTTAAACACGTTATATTATTCGAAGTTGATTGATCAAATGTCAATGCTTCAAATAAAATATGAAACCAGCTTTTTTTGGCATTTAAACCCAAGCTATTGTGTTATGCGGGTAATGTCTATTCAATCATTGCTTAGGCCTATTTTATGCTCATGGGTCTGCTCCAGAGTTGGGAAAAATCTAACGAATTCAATCATGTTTAAGATTTTTGATTGATGTTTAATCATGATTGAATAAGTCATGAGTAAATGAATCATTATATGATTTAGTCATGATTAATTCAATCACGAGGTATGACTAAATCATACAATGATTAATTTACTCATGACTTATTCAATCATGATTAAACTTAATCAAAATTCTTAATCATGATTGAATTAGTTAGATTTTGCCCAACTCTGGCTAAAATGACCACCTACCAAAATCCAATAGACTCAGGATAAAAATTTCGAGATGAGAATCGTGCTTAAGGCCAACCTCAAAAAATGTTATCCCGAACGAAAACCTTAGAATTTTTTTAAATGTGATGAAATTGTGTATTTTTCATCTTTTGTGCACCCATACGAATATGATTTATCGAAATTTAGTCATGACTAACTATATTATGACTAAATTAGTCATGCCTCGTATTTAATGTTAGTCACGACTAATTTAGCCATCAATCACATATCGTGACTAATGCCTAAATTAGTCACTTACTACCAATCATGACTAACGTTCTGAGTGATCAATCATTAATCATTAGACATGACATTTTTGCCCAACACTGGTCTCAATTACAATGTATGTACGTGTTTGTCCTCGTTAGGAGAGATTTTAGCTCCTTGGGAAATTTTGAACTATAGTCAGAAGGTCTGTGACTTCGTCCCGCAAGTCCTGGAAGGGTTCTGACTTAACTTGTGTCTTTATTATAAATGATTCGTGAAAGTGAAGTGCAAATTCGGTGCCCTCGCTGTTTTGCCTTGCTCTATTATTCGAAAGGGGGTGAAAAGAGCGATGCTCATACTAGATGGGCTCATTATATATATAATTATATATAACCTGAGTAGGAGACGAGGGATCGTCCTCACCCGATTGAGGATTGGCCATACGCGATTGACACCCGGGCATGTAGAGAAAGGTTGCTCGATGTGTCCCACAAAATAGAGGCGTGTATGTCTTCGCTCTATACATAGAGCGTGTAGGCATGCTGCCGGATTTAAGAAGAATTCTCGAACAGACTTTTCAGAGTCCTCGTTCCGCTTTTTAGGGGAATTGGGAATTTGTTTTATTGTATTGTATATAGCCTTCAAAATATGTGGTTTGTGTTTCTGTGTCTTGTATGAATAAATGTATTTATTGGTGTGAAAGGGGAGGGGCTGATGTCGAAGTAGCTTCTCCATCGCCTCTTAGGTTGTGTGTATGACTTCGGCCGATGGCGGAAATTCGCTAAAAATACCCCATCGACCCAAATCTAGATTAGTTTATTATAGGAAATAGGTAGATGGAGGAATATCGAGTACTCCATCTACCAAACAGTATGAATGCGATCATTGCATATCGGTGTGAACGTTTTATTGGTTTTGTATATATAATTATTATTGTTATATTATTTTAAAATTATATTTATAATTTACAGTAAGCTATCTGCAACGGTTGCATTTATTATTTGTAGCCTTGCTACTTTTTCGCGTAGGCGTTGTAGCTGGCGATAAGTTGTTTTTCCCGTCGGAGAGCAGTCTACCCTCGACCCCGACGCTGTGCACTTCTCAGTTTATCATATTAATTTTTTAAATTTGTATTTTAAATAAGTGTTTTTTTAAAAAGCGGTATCGATTATAAGTAGAGATAACTTATAATGTGTATACATGGTTAATACAGCGCACAGCACAACACTTCCACTAATGCTAGTACTGCACCGGTAAACCACATGCTCTAAGGAGCTAGCCGTTGCTGGCACTCTGTATGTATGATTTGGGGACAAGGAGGTCCCAAGGCCATCGTCGGTTGAGACGACGTGGTGGGTGGTTCAGGATGGGAATAAGTGGAGCGGGCTCGAGTAGTATGGTTAGGATGGTTCGAAAGGTTGGTGTGAAAGGTGTGGAATCTGGACCGGATTATTTCTTGATGGTGAGGTTAGTGACATAATAAGGTAATTTGACTAAGGACTTTCGATTGTAAGGACTGGATGCGCTGGATATTGGAAGGGCTGGCTCTCTCCCTCCAGTTCCACTCTGTATGTCCATATTGGTCTTAGTTCAGTCTTGTACATGTTAGTTTTATCTTAATTGACAAAGTCGATTTCGGTCTTAAAATTCTTCGTAGTAATCCAAGTCTTGTATTAAGTTGCTGTTTTTTATGGCTTTTGTGGGGATTCCACGTCAGTCTGCTGTCGAGATATAGACCCAGTTATTTTACTTGAGTGGAAACTGGTATCTCTTTGTTGTTGATGTACAATAGAGGGCAAGACTGTTTTTTCAGTGTAAAAGTACACTGCGTGCATTTTTCTTCGTTCAGTTTTGTCCTCCATTTTTTACACCAGCCCACGATAAGCTGAGGGTGTTCCTGGATGTTGGAGGTAGCTTGGACAGGATTCGAGGACAGGACTGCAGTATCGTCCGCGTAGGCGGTGATAATAGTGTCAGAATGTATTGGTAGGTCAGCAGTATAAATGATATATAGCTTACATCATAAACGTCAAGTGCAATTCATGCCGGGGGGAAAATGTGACTAGTAATAAAATTCTTCCGTGTTTTCATTTCTTGTCAAGACCCGTGGGGAAGCAAAGCTAGGGCCCGGGTTGTTAATGCTGTTGCGTGAAAGGAGAAGTGCGTGCCTGCGCGCCTTCTAATGTAATGGGGCTAATAATCCCGGTATACCTCTGTTTTCAACGGAATTGATAATAGAGAAGAAAATAACGAAAATGTTCATTTTTTATGTCGAAAATGTATGAAAATATTTGACAAATGAATCATAATTTCATACTCGTGGTGAAGGGGATATTTTTCTTCAAATTTCTGATTTCTTATACGAAATCGAAATTTTCAACTTAAATGACCTTTTTAATTTGAAAATAACCCTTTAAAATTTAAAATAAACTATTTTTAATTTGAAATCAACCCTTAGAAGACCATGTTAAAATGTATAATCATTAAATATAAAAATGATATAAAACTAAATAAACAAACAAATCATTCGTCTTTTATTTTGCGATTTTTGATAAACATAAAGTAAATTATCAACTTACTTTGTCAAATTAAAAGAAGAAACCTTATTTTAATTTGCAAAATTTTGAATTCCCTAATTTCGTTGTCGCCTTGACCAATTAGTACATTACAATTGATTAGGGTTATTAGTTGAGATAAAAAAGTCAATGGCATGAGCGGGATTCGAACCCACGATCTTCAGCTAGATACGCCGTTGCTCTACCACTTGAGATATCGTGACCTCGATCCACCCTGACATCAACTCAACCCTACCTTTTGAGTTTTCCCTCCTTTTTGTCATTTTCAATTGATGAATCGAGGCCAGCATAGCTCAAGTGGTAGAGCAGCGGGGTATCTAGCCGAAGATCGTAGGTTCGAATCCCGTTCATACCATTGCTTTTTTTATCTCAATTAAAACCTTAATTAACTGTAATTTTTAATTTTAGTTCCAATTATTTTACCGTTCCAACGCTCTTCTAATAACAAAATTATTGATGAAGTTTTTTTCGTCAAATTAACCCATTTTAATTTTCAATTTCTATTTTACCCCTTTTTTCAATCCTTTTTTTTTAACATTACAAAAACTAGTCAGATATCGTGAAATGCGAACTGGTGTGATGTAGGTTTCAGAAAAACATTTTCTTTGTTGTGCCAACGTTTCGATCTTTTATTGAGATCATCTTCAGGGCTCAAAGTGTTTGTACTTGTGCCATTTTTGCGTGTCGGGTCGAGAGTGCCAGTGAGATATTGCTGTTTTATGTTTATATACGTCGAATCTGTCGATCTCAATAAAGATCGAAACGTTGGCACGATAAAGAAAATGTTTTTCTGATACCTACATCACACCAGACCGCATCTCACGATATCTGAACAATTATCCATTAACGGTCACTAATTTCTACACATTGTTTACAATAGCAATAAAGCCACCTGCTTATAGAGTAAAAAATGACTTAATATTTAATAAGACTTTAAATAAATAAAAAGAATTTAATATAAACGTAAAGAATGTTTCTTCGAGCATTTAAAAAACTATAATATTGGTTTTTATCAAAAATTCTACATTTTTATTGTATAGATTAATTATTTTATATTTTAACAAATTTTCGAATTAATAGAACCATTTGTTTTTATATTTAATTTTATACAACTTTTATTTATAATTGAAATTAATTTTCATACGGTTTTCCATTACATTTATTTTCTAATTTTCATATCATTTACTATGCTTTTTAATTTTTTAAACAAAGGCTTAATTTGACGTTAAAAAAGATTCAATTGAAATTTTAAAAAATACACTTTAAGTTTAAAAAAGTTAATAAAGGGTCGATTTGAAATTTGATGTTAGAAAGGATTAAGTTGACAGAAAAACGGATATACTCCCGACATAATTACATAGTACATTATTTTTATTTCATACCACCTCATAAGAGTTTTTAAAGCATTACAGTTCAATTTGAAATTAGAAAGGGTTAGTGGTCAGTTAAAAAGGCATAATTTGGAATTAAAAAGGATTCATTTGGCTGGACCACTGAAGATTGAGAAATATGAAAACGCTTGACAGAGGAAAAAGGATAGACTGTGATAATATAACAAAAGGATTCTGTCTGGGATGATCACAATTAACCAACCCCCGCAGAACTCAACTATAAGTGTCACAATTATTAGAATTGTTTTATTTACCATTTCCGCCAGGTTTACTTTCGATTCGATATTTTGAAACTTCCGCAACTTTCTTATTCTTTCAAATTAAATTGCCCTAAGGTGATAAAAGAAATATATATTGTAATGCCTTCACATTCTCAGCGATAACCGGTACAAAAATGGGCCTCCGAGATCAGATAGGGACTGAGGTCGAGTGAACCCGGCACGGCCTGAGTTGGCTGAGAGGGTGGGTCGCTTCCTGCAATTTATTATCACCCGAGTGTCAGAGGCAGGACAATTTTCTGTCTCTTTTTCATTCGTTGCTCACGTTCAAAAAGCCGGTTAAACCTTCTCCAATAGGCGTTTAATTACATAAAACTATGCCTATTCTCTCGTAATGCCCCTGACAATCCTCACACTTGTGTAATACCCCTTTTGCGTACTAAAGGTGGAATACATTACGAAACTCTTACGTAAAAGGTGTAAAAATATTATTCAGTTAGTTTTATTAATTTTCAGAACTTATCGACTGAAAACTCAATTAGAAATCCCTACTACTCTCATCATGTCCTTAGGCAATCATTGACTTGTTCAAGTAAATTAACTTACTTTTCTCTTATCTTTGATTCTAATGTGCTGATTTATCAGTATGAGAAACAAAGCTTTGATGTATATTCTAAACTATGCGAAAACCAAATTTAGCTTTAAGTTAATTGTGAAAGCAGAAGGTTATACTGCAGTTACTTAGAGGCTGGATTGTCTCAGTGCAAATGGCCTGCTCCAACACTCTAATGGCTCACACCAATCTCCCCTTTGAGAATAAATGTAGGCCATTCGTATATCTAATTTCTTCTCATTTTCATCATTATATTCTTTCAGTTTTACTGTGCCCGGCCGGGTTTTTTTCCCATAAGATGTGATATCCGTTTTTGTTACACCATTTCACGTTTGACGACTTTTGTTAGAGAATAACGAAATCGGTTTTCAGGAGCAGGATTCAGACCATCTTAAATGGCTCTATTTAAGATGTATAGCTACAAAAATACAAGGAATTCTAGCGACCTTCGGTTTTGGGCGCTGGAAATAGCTGGATTGTTTAAGTTTGTCTGTTATTATCTGTAAAAAAAGAGCGCGTTACCTTCTGTTGGGTCTTCTCCCCTTCGGTTGTTCCAGGCCCGTTTAAATGGGAAGCGTTTCTGAAATTGCCTGGCGTACTTAAAAACCGAGACGATCCTACAAACCATGTATAACCAGTTTTCCAATTACTTCCAACTCTATCTTTGTTATAGTACATTGATCATTTCATCTTGTCAACTTAAAGCATAAAAAAATGATTGAATGATCTCAGCTGAAATGTTTCCTCGGTTTATAGTCCATTCCCTTTTTTTATTCTCCCATCTTTATTTTATCACCCCATGCTTGTCAACGACCGCTTAATTCATCCCGACAAATTATTCTGTTTATGCTCATTCCAAATGTTATTATTATGTATATGTAAGAAAATTGGATAAGTTAGTGGCTATTGAAATTGTACTCGAAATGACCTATGAATTTTATTGAGATTACAAGGAAGAAAAATAAAACTTAAACACACAATTTGAACAAAATAAAATTCTTTCGACACAGCACCTACGATAAACGCCTATCCTTTTTAACGGCCAAATTTCAACTCAAATTATTCCACCTGCTGGCCGCTTGGTGCACCTCAGGCCACTTCCGACTGTAACAGCATTTTATCTAACCTCAAAATAATTTATCCTTATAGCTCAACAAGACTCAGAACATCGCACCAAACTTCACAAACGGCACAAAACATTTATTTGAATTTATTTACTCAACTCAGTACATCTATGAACATATGTACAGAACCACCTATTTCGGGTATTAACAGTCCAGAGTAAAGCAAATGTCTTATCCGTCCGGAAGCTGAAGTTAAGCTCCAAAGGCCAGTCTAGATCTATATCATTTCAGCTCCCAACGCCCGCAGTTTTTAAAACTAGACTTTCATACATACTCATCTATTTTCGTGCCATAAACTCGAGTCGAATGGTGGTGTATTCGATATTCCACACATTTTACACATGCTATGCACATCTAAATAATACTCGATATTCCAATATTCTGCAATGCTTGGGAGGCTCCTCTTGATGACTATAGATCCCTTTATTCTCTAGGGAGCACCAAAGTTATAGGAAAGAGACCATCTTGACGTAAATTGTTAGGAAATTGTATGCAGTTAACTCTAATTCCAGTTACGACTAGTTTTTAGCAGACGTCGGTAATATCTGTTCTGAGTCGGGCTCCAGGGGATATCGACCACTAGGTTTAGTCCTCACGTGTCAGTTTTTAAATTTAAGCATACTCTCGCTCAAACGTTTATTAAAACGTACTTGTACTCTTTTATCAATGGCTGTTCCGGTTTGTTCAAATTTGTTGATTAGTTGCCTGCACTTAACGGCCCGGATGATTTATGTTAAACACGCGTTCAGCTTTGTGAAAATTATGGGTGGCCATAAAGATTAATTCTGCCCTATCTTCCAAAGATCTAGACCACATCGGCATATTATTTTTTTTTCAACCTATACATAGGTAAGAAGAATCAAAATTGCAATTGTCTTTGACATTAGCTGGAGATGAACTGAACCAAAACATATAACCAACCCTCAATTCATTCAAATCAACTCAGAGGAATTTTTCAACGTTTACTCTCAAACCAAACAATTGTATCTTTACAGCTGCCGATATTGGGATAATTCTAATTCGCGTAACACCAGATACTTTCTGTGATGCGCGAAATGAATTCTATAATAGAATTTTGCTTTATATGGAGATCGGTGATGCCCATTTTAAAAATGTAATTTACTAAGGTGAACTTAATAAATACTAGGAGGTAATTGAATTAGTTATTTACTTAAAATTACGAGTAGGTAGGTAAATGAATGACCATTTAGATAAATAACGGATTTTTAACAAAAGAGTAAACTTTTCTTTAATTAAAAAAGTCGTAGAATATAATTTCGAACTCAAAATATCTTCCCATTTGTAAAAAAAAGTTGCTGGGCCCTGGGTAAGATACAGTGGTAAAAAATACTTCAATTCAGATTCTACGTGAAAAAATCAGGTAATGTACAATCATAATTTTTTTAAATTATTTCCAAAAAGGAACAAAAGGGGGTACTTTATAAATAATCACCCAGTATAGTAATTGACGGAGGACCTGTTTTGCGATTATTGAGAGTGAATATATTTATTAGCGTGAATGTGTAGTGTCAGAAGGCTGATGGTGGCTATTAACCTTAAATTAAATTAGTTATATTTATGTGCAAAGGGGGATGAAGGAATATCGCATATCCGCCCGATTTTAAAAACTAATTGAACTAAAGCTAATGGTCGATATCCCCTGGAACGTGGTGGATAATCCCAAAAGTTGATTGTCGCTTCGGTGGAAGAAAATTAGGAAGGATTGGAGGGAGGAGAAATTATTTTCCAACAAGATGGATCGTCCACTCACTCTACAAGAAAGGTGAAGGACTTTTTAGATGTCCGTTTCCTTAATCGATAGGAAAACGAGGTTTCATCGACTGGCCAGCGAGAACTCCAGATCTAACAACCTTAGAACATGTAACAACATGTGGGGACACATTAAAACAGTGGTGTATCGATCACCTTCAAACATTCTGGAAGTCTTAAAGGAAAATATATTATGATTGAGATTTATATTTATAATAAATATACATTTTTGTATTTTATGCATACTGTCTTTTGTAAAACAATCAAGAGATCTATTAAATTTTAAGCTGTGTCATTGTGAAGAGTGGTACTTGTAATCGTAAAAATTATACTATATCATTATTATTGTTTTACCATTTTACAAATAAGTAACAAGAAAATGACACAGTGGATAATTTCTGCTCTGAATAAGTAAAATTAAAGCTCAAAAGTGGCTTATTTCTATTTCAGAAACTACGTTTAGCAGAACTGAGTTCGGGGCACACTGAGATTCAAAGGTAATAAACCTGGTCTTTGTGTTGCACTTCGCTTAAAAAACGTGAACATAACAAATGCTGCTTATACACTATATTAAATTATTTCACTAAGCTACTTTTTTTTTGTATCTTTGTACTTTTTTTATTATTGTTTTAAATCTAAATGTGTATATCCTTAGTGAAATAATTGCAGCATGAGGCAGGTAGGACGTTTGTAACTGTTTTTTTATCTTCATTATGTGTTTATAGTTTGCATAGATTAGAATTAGTTGGAATGTTTTATGTTTCGCCTGATTTCGATCATACCTGCAACGAGTGACACAGTAGGTTCACCGATGCAGAATGATCAATATGTGAAAGAATTGTTTAGATTTTTTTCTTCAAATTTTTGCACAACGACTTCACTTTTTTCACTTGTCGGTAAGAGGAACTAGACCAAGCTGTACTTCGTAAAATTTATTTTTTATTTATTCATAAGTTGTGATGAGGCTCTTTAATTCCAGCCCTTCTCCATAGAACATTTAAAAAAACACTTTTATTTTGCAGTTAAAATCATAACAACTTACAATAATAGTACTTTATTTGCTAAACCCACAAAGTTTACAGCTTGGAAAATTTCATTCTTTCAGTTGGAATTAACAATATAATACAATTTTTGTTAAATCTTTTTTTTTTTCTTGTACCACTTTCTTTCTTTTGACAACACTTGTAAGCTAAGATTATAAGAGATAGATAGAGGGAGAGAAATTTAGGAAGTGAGAGAGAGAAAGAGCGAGATAAGTGATATTATTTAAAAATTGAACTACTGACTAGAAAATATATATGATACTCAGTGTGTGAAAACTTACGAATGGTCAGCCATAAGTCCAGCAGAGAAGTAGAAGAGCCCTCGAACATCGCGGTCATATCGGACGTCTCCAGACAGGCAGGGTCGGACCTTTGTAGACCCGAAGGCGACTGATCGTCAGCTGATGAACTTATTTTACATGACAAATATCGACCCCCTAATCTTTTTCGAATGTACATTTTGTTACAGCTAACGTTACAACAATTAACAGTAACAATTAATAATGATATATAAGTATTTACACAATCTAAACAAAAGGAAGCGACTTCCTATTGACAGTACTCCATTGTGTCATTTTTTAATAGTTAACGACGACTAGTCAGTGTCACAGTTCTGGATAGGAGATCTGACGGCCAACGCATCTTCAGTCTCTTCGGTCAGCGTGGAGGTTTGAGGAAATTCGTCTGGATGCGAATTTGATATCACAATTTCTGGGTATTGGGAGGGTTTTGTGAAATTTGCGTTAGCAGATGCGAATGAAGGAATATTTCGAACCAAGTGGGTTTTTTCGTTATATTAATAAAATGGAACATCAATTTAATATATCATTTTTTTGATAAATCTTTTGAGATTATAGATTGGGCATTTTGGATACGACGGATAAAGGAACGTTTGACTCACCCCACTTTCCAGTCCTTCAGTCCATATAGGGGGTAAAGCAGCTTTTTATTTGTAAGTGGTAAGGTAGTGCGTTTGTCAATAAGTCGTGAATGTGTTTCGTAAGGTATAACCCACAAACTTCCATAACCTCTTGACGTTCCAGTCGTCAAATGTGGGCAGTCTTTCGTACTGGAGAAAGGATTTTCTCGAAGGGTGAAATATGCTCTTTTTTCACACAGAATTGGATGTTGTTGATAATTACGGTTGCCAGCGACTGGGTCGGAGTTCCATGAGGATCATGTATCGTCGACATTGTTTCTGGCGGTGGTTAGAGGATGGGTTGTAGGACAACTCTAATGACGTGTGCTCAATACATACATTAAAAAAAGTAAACTTCCATTTGTCTCTCATTTAAAAAGTCTTTTTGTAGAGTTGTGCCACTTTTCTTGTGGGCGTGTGATATCTTGTGATATATCATCCTATAGTAGCGAAGATTTCAACTTCCATTACCCTTTTTGTTAACCAACCGAAGTTAAACAATTAGTCCTAATCGGTTAACATGAATGTTGATACCGAAAGGGACAGACTCTAGAATAATTAGGTTATTTTTTAAAGAAAGTAATTTCCTCATCAATCATTTTCCTTAGCTAATTTCGAAGAGCAAGAATATGCTCGTGCCTTAAAAAGAAGAGTTCTTAATTCTTTCAGCTAGTTGAAAGGGTTTTTATAATCGTCGTTTAAGTCTTGACAGTTTGGGGTTCGAAATTAACGGTTTTCCTGTTCTGTCCTGTGTTACAACAAATTACAGTTTTAGACCGTACAGAGAGCTATCACAATTCTCAAAATTTATTCAATCATTGATGGCTTTGCATTTTAAATAGATGTCCCTTCTATATTATATTTTAAGCTTGTTCCTTGGGAGACGTAACACATACAAAATTTTCTTGTGCTCAAATTTACAAAGTAGAGTAGCGCGACTTGTACTTTGTCTATCATTTATCACTTTTACACCCCACGACTGACTGGGTAGCGAAAGTATCCCCTTAAAATACCTTTCTTTTTTAGAATTAAAACCCGGAAAATTGTTTACACTGCACTCTCAACACGACACGCAAGAATGGCACAAGTAGACACGCTTTGAGCCCTGAAGATGATCTCAATAAAGATCGAAACGTTGGCACGATAAAGAAAATGTTTTTCTGAAACCTACGTCACACCAGACCGCGTCTCAAGATATCTGAATAATTATCGATTAACGGTCAATAATCAACACTCAACAAAAATAAAGAAAATACTTTACTGACAGCGAGTTTAAAAAATTTTCCTTAACGTGCCGACGTTTCGATCTTTATTGGGATCATCTTCAGTGCTCGAAGTGTTTGTCTTCTGTATAATTGTGCCATCCTCGGGTGTCAATAACCACCACACATTGTTTACAATAGCAATAAAACCACTTGCTTACACAGTAAAAAAATATAATAAAAGTTTATTTGAATATTTGGTATATGGATGGAGAAGAATACACCTAACGTTTTTCAACACACATGAAATGTTAAGGAGCTTTGCTATCAGCACACGCAAATTGTATTAAAATGTATTCAATTTTGAAAAAACTCCCTTAGAAGACAAATCGATAAAAAAAAATTTGAATGATTTTTCAAATCAATTTGATCTTTGAATTTAATTATTATTTTCAGTTTAATCTTTTTCTTTTTTTTTCAAAAGAGTCGTGATCTTTATTAAAATTTATGAATTTTTCAACTTAATATTTATGCTATAGTGGAAGACGACTAAAAGACAATTTCACAAAAATATTCTCTACTACGATTTACATAGATAGACTTTAGGGTGTCCGTTCGCTCACTTCATCTGCTTTTAACTTCATTACTAAACCAAAAGTATATGTTAAAAATTATAAACCACAAAAGCCAACAAGTTACATTTACGCTCAAACGACAATCATATCCGCTACCTTGGGCTTTACTTAGATAGTAGACTTACTTGAAACCCGATTAAACGGCACCGAACACGATTAAAACGGCAAGAACTTAACAAAAGGACCTTCTTGGACCAAAATCAAAACTAAGCATACATAACAAACTAACCTCTTACTCATCAGACCTATTTGGACCTACGGAGTCGACCTGTGGTGCTCGGCCAAATAATCCAACATCCAACGCATTCAGTCCTTTCAATCTAGTTCTCCGCCTTATCCTCAATGCTCCCTTTTATGTCACAAATCAAACGATCCATAAAGATCTTAAAATCACTTTTGTGAAAGATCTTAGACAAACACGCTTCATCACTTCTCACTCTAAACTCTCCCTCCACCCTAGCCCTGGCCGATGGCCTCGTGGCCTTCTATCAAACCCACCGAATTAACTTAACTCCCTCCCCCCACCAATTAAATAAAAGTTGGTTTCTCTCCCCACTGCATCCTGGTCTGACAGGTCTGTCAGATTTGTTTATAACTAACTATTTGCTCAATGTATATTATGTACCGATAGCAATAAATAAAATAAATATCTATAATATCTAAATAATAAATAAAAGGTTTACAATTAATAAAAAATAATTTACTTGTTCAGTTTCGTAAAGAAAAAAAAGGTTATATATACGGCTGTACCAATTCAAAAGACAATTCAGTTGCTCATTTGTGGTATGCATCGTTACAAGACCATATTTGCCTATTTTGCGACGTAGCTGGGTCACAAATTAAATATTTTAATGTCAATAACTATGTATACTATATAGCTGACAAACAGTTTTGATGTAGACAGGAAAATAGTTTTTTTGCCCGAGGGCTTCCAACTTTACATATACACGTTTTATATACTATTTACAAGTGAGGAAACAGCCCCGAATAGGAGAGCATTTGACTTGCTCGCCGGAGTACCGGTTTTATATCAGGATTCATGCCTACTCGCTCTCTGTAGGGGGCCGAGGCATGACACTCTTCAACAAGATGAGACACACTCAGCAACCTTTCTCTACAAGCGGGGCACCTGTGCGGGTTTTGACCGAGAAGCAGATGTCCGTGTGTCAGACGGGTGAGGCCAATCATCAACCGAGTTAGGTCCTTAACTCGCACGACTTCTCGGACGACCCGGCCCACTGACGCTGCCAATGCTTTCCCACAGTATTCTTTACTACTCGCACAGCGTCACCGGGCCGGATCGCGGTAGCTTCTTGGTCTGGAGGGCGAGACGTCCCAGCTTTCGCTGCCTCGTCTGCACGTTCGTTGCCCTCCAGGCCGAAACAAAATAGTTAAAAAAATTTTATGATAAGAAACATTATTTTTATATTCAATGGTTATATGCATACGTAATGCTACGAGCGCAAGGATGATAAATGACAACCAATTTGGTTTGTTAACATAAATAACAGGAAATTTTCAAATTTTTTATGTACTCCATTAGATTTCGTAGTCCGATTGACCAAATAACTTCTTCCAATTAACTAATCTTTACGTAAGGTATTGGTTGAGTTTTTTTTATGTACATTGGACTATATTGTGAGACTGAAAACGTCCTCATCAGAGCGAGGTGAAGCGGACTGGGCCGATCAGTTATAATCTAGTTGAAAAAAAAAACACTGAAATATACAAATTTATGCAATTTTTATTTGGAATTTGGAGATGGAACCTCACCCAAAATAGTCAAATTAACAAAAAATTGGAGTGCATATAAAATATTATTTTAAATTTAATCCATTGAATCGATAAACACATTGATTTTTTTTAAACAGCAAAACATTTGAGTTTATTTTTAAATAATAAAGTTGTGAAGAAGGTTTATGGGTTATTCCCTCTTGCATACGCCGAAAATATTTATTAAGGTTGAATTAAAGGGGAAATATTTAATTTTATAAGGATAAGGCCGTGAAACGAGCACTGCCATCCGATTGTAGTTTTTATTCCGATTTATTCAGAAATAATTTTGCTTCCTCAATCGCAATGGGTCGCCTCTAAAATTGTACTTTCTAAAACGGCAGAGAACTTCATCCTTTTCTGGGACATCCCTTTGGCTATATCCCATTTATATTACAGTGCCTTATCTCTTTTTATGCCCTCTTTGAATTTCCCTTTCAAATGTTCTTCTCCCCTGAACCCACTTCTGGTCTGCCTTAATTGGCACTTAGATGTGATTTCTTCTTGAAAACGCAGGATGGTAACAAGGAAAAGAAAGATGTTGTTTAACTAAACTTATAAACCAAGCAAAAAGTGTTGGATAACACTTAAAAGCTCGCCTTTTGATGGGCAGGTATCAGATTGCAAGGCGGCCCTTTTCTTATAACCCTAACAAATTCTTGTACGACAATAGGCGGCCCTTTTGTTGCCGTCTGTATACTCCTTTTGCCCCTATCTTTTCACCACCTTTCACGCACACCTAAAAGTCAATTATTACGTGTAACCATTACGATTCACCCTGTCAACGGCCGACGGGTTTTCAAGCAACTGTAATTTCAATAAACTTTAACACTAACGCATTTATGGCATAATAATTCATTATTAACAAAGAACAATATTACACCTAGTAACAGGCAATGAAAAATAAATCAATATTATGCCTTTTTTTTAATATTTGCCCAAAATATCATGAAAAGATAGAGAAACAAAGTGACCAATTCTTTTATTATTTATATCTGCCGTATGCATAACAATCAGCTGTTATCGCACGAAAAGGATAATGGTTTTGGTGGTGCGAAACGTCAAAAAATGACTAAAATCGATTGACTAACGCTTTGGTGAGAGTATAAAGCACCATTTACTTATTCTTAAGGGATCCTCCCCCCCCATTAGAGTTGACATTTTCAATACATACTGCCGTACCAATAATGGCAATGCTGTCGTTGACCGGACATGAACGATATCGCCAAAGGGTGTTTGTCAAATTATGAGAAATAAACCGAAATTGAGATATTTTTATCATATATTTTGTCAATATACAATATATCTTAGGCGTAAGTATTTTATGTTAAATATTTAGGGAGGTTTCATTTATAGGTCTTCGGCGGTGGTAAACTTACAGTTTGTTCATTTCGAATCGTCTTGGTTTTCCTATCATCACTGAGCTTTGGTTTGTCCAGTTGTGTTTCGGCAACCCTCTTATTAAATGTATTAACAGAGCGGACAATTTCGCGAGCATTCAAACATTCAAGAAATGCTAAAATAACGTTTATCTAAGATTCGTAATTTTCGAAAATGGCAATTTAAAAAATCGGTTTTCGTGGTTACTTTTTTTTTCTTTTTTTCTTTTTGCGCATTTCTCTAACACTATATGGTTTACTCTTGTAGTTCGTTTAAGTTACTTTACGTTTAATATTCAATTTTTTCTTATGTTCTTTTTTGTTGTTTTTTCCTACAACTCTGTGGTTTATGAGCTTAATTCTTATACCAAACGATCCAAGATGTAGTTTTACATCGATAAAAGCGATTTTTTGGGTTTTTTTGGAAAACTAAGCAGTTTATCAGCTTAATTTTTATTCCAATTAATCCAAAAGCTACTTACTTCGATATGACAATACAAGAAATCTCTATTTTTTAATGTTTTCGCTTTTTTTTTCGAAAAATACGTGGTTTACAAGCTTAATTCTTATTCCAATAGAAATGGTGGGTTTTACACCCATAAAGGCAATACATATAAGAAAAAATTCTATTTTTATCGTTTTTTGCTTGATCCTCTGTGGTTGGTGAGTGAAGAACTGTGAAGGGAAGTGCACGGACTACTGACAATCTCCCCCGTTTTATATATCACCCTGCCTTGCAGTTGCACCTTGACGCCAGTAACGTCTCTCCCCTTAAATGAATTCATAAAATAATGTCTCAGGCCTTCCTCCTGGTTCTTTATTAAAAAAATATTTTGAGTGACGCTCCTGTCCGTGGTGTCTATCCCTGTAAGCAGTAGACGGTATGACAATGTTGATGGAGGCCATCATGGGAACCAATGGATCACCTATTCTGTTGCATGTGATGCGGCTTGTTAAGAACCTGAAAGCGTTGTGTGTGGAAAGCCAGAATGTGTTTTACCGAATAGGAATCCTTTATAGCAAAGATCTCGCCGTGAACCTCTATCAGAGCAGTCCGGGTATATATAATAGAAATGGGGATATACGTTAAATTTCATTAATCATTTTAGATTTTTCAAAATATGGGCTTCCGTTTGATAAAACTAACCAAACAGTAGCATTGACCTGCCATTTTCCGTAATCTCAATAATTCACCATACTCCACAGATATTTTCCTTTGTCTAAGTATCTTCTAAGTATTCTTTACGTCAAGTAGACAAAGTGGAGTTGGTATTTTGTTTCAATAGCAAAACATAGTTGAGTATAAAAAGTTACAATTTCACTTAATTATTCTTTATATCTAAGGTTTTGGTAGAGAAAAAATTTAGTACTAGTAGCACTAGTTACAGGCCGCTGCTCTAACCGCTTAAACCTATTAGTGAAGCTGAGTATTGTGACAAAGGTCGTGGGTTCGAATCCCCTCGTGACACTAACTTTTTCATCTCAACCAAAGCCTTAGATGAAAAGAATAATCAAATGAAATAATTAATAAGGTCAATTACGACCACTGCACATACATGGATTATATAGATAGGTATGATGTGGTAGATTAAAGGGTCATTGGCTCGAAGTGAATCAGTTATTGTCTTCCATGAGATTTAAAAAAAAATTAATTTAACATTTCATAATATAACTTAACAATTGATAAGTAGTATGACTTTACAGGTAACGTTTAATAATCATAAAAAATAATGGTAAAATAAATCAACATCCTCTTTTAAGTCCACCTTGTTCGCATGGATACGGCTTAAATGCTTCGTACAATAGTAACATTCACAGCCTATCCAGGGAAAATGCCCGACGAGGCAGTCAAAATTTTCTGACTGCGCGGATCTGCAAAACCAAAATCCCAACCACTTCACAAAACGAGATGGCGATTCGTATTAACACTTACGATTTCCCCGATCCTGGAGGCCTGGAGAAACCACAACTCCTCTTGTTATCCAACATAGTTCTACTGACACTTGTCGAATATAAACCTCGCTTCCTTATATCGCGTCTCTTCGCATCCACGTTAATTGGCATGTCGGAGATCAAATTTGTTTAATGCGAAAATAAAATATTGAACTTTTTCATCCACTTTTTTTTCTAAGAAAATTATTTTCATTCATTTCCTTTTAAGATTTTTTTACGGCACGAGAATTGATACGTGTATTTCATCATAAAAGGCAGTGGTGTCCATCCCTAATGAGTTTTATTGCTGATGCTTGCACAGAATATTACCGTTTATCCTGATTCTTCGTCTCCTTTATAGGACCTTCCTCCTTCTTTTTGCAGCCTTGTATTGCAACGTTTGAATTTATCGAACCACTTCACCCAAGACCAAACATATCGTTTCTGCTAATTTTGTACCACGAAGTACAAGCCTCCAGGCTACCTATTCCATTTTATAATCAAGTACCACGAACTAAACCGAAAGTCTGACATTCAAAGAGTTTGAGAAGTAGCACATTTGCATCACACAACCTTTCATACACGTAACACGATAAACACAGACTGTGCAGTTCCTGCAGCGTCACACCTCCACAGGCTTTTCAAATTATATCGGCTTGGATGAAGACAACATCGTGATACGACTTTATAGAAATCTATCATTTTTGTGATTTATGCTCGTTTGGCATAAATTGGCACGGATATTATCGATGAGCATCTTGCTCGTGGTAAGCCAAAGCCTTTAGGATTTATCTGAATAACTTAGATTAGACGGTGTTTGTTACGTGTATACTATTAGTCGGATATAGCACGTTTGCGTCACAAAACGTATACACTTTTACCGTCTTAACACGATGAGCACGGTTTCCTGGAATATTGTCGTAATTTGTTAAAAAGTTTAAAATGAAAGTTAAAATTCTAATAATTAAACAATAAATGCAAAGTTTCTTATCTAATCATAACCGTTTTGTTTTATTGTCTTCCTAACAATAAGTAAACTTTTATTATCCGTTGTGAAAAGTTGGAATGGAATTGTTCCACCAGTTAAATATTTGCGTAGCTTTTAGCAATTAGGAGTGAAATTTGTATTGATGGTATCTGGTTGTAGCGCGTATTCGCCCGGTAGCCGGAACTCCCTTTCAGCTTCATTAATCATTCGGCCAGTTTTGTCCTAATGAAGGTCGGTCAGAAGATTTCCAGTCATATCCCTTTTGACCGCTTTTGAACTGTATATTCTCCAAATTTCTATACTGGGGGGGGGATAAATATTTAACTTTTGCAACCTGTCCTCATCCGGGGAGTGGGGCAGGAAACCTCCCCTCTGTCAGGATTACTTCATTTCTTTTTCCACGGACAGACCCCAGTGAACAAAGTGATTCGATACAGGGTTGGGCGGTAACGTTTATGATTCTTCACTCGACCGTGACAAACAGATAAATTTAGGAGGAAGTCGAGAATGGGACAGGGAGGGCTAACTGTATTCGGCTCAGTCGTTTTGCCGAATTCTCTCACAACTCATAACGGACACGGCGACTATATGATATTTACATACCAAAAGTTGTGCCATGCTTTAAAATTACATTCCCTTTCATCTTAGAAAGAACCTAAAATTTAAGAGGTTCACTTAGCTCAAGGTTTATTTTTTCATAAACCTAAAGTCATTTTCAATTAAGAAGAACCTTTTCATAAATATTTAATAAAGAAGAATGAAATGCAAACTGCGTATTTATTCAAAGCCAACTACCTAGGAAAATTTCATACGAGAAAATTCGTAAATTAAATTTTACCCTTCATTTAAGCGCACCGCATAAATGCAAATTAGCGCAGTCTGATCTGCCTAGATGAAATATAACCGGGAATAAACTTCAATAAAGCGCAAATATTTTTTCACAGATTGAACTTTCAAATATTTTTATGTAAATGTCATTTTTCGCAGATGACGTTTTTTTATTGTATCAAGCCACTTACAGGGGATTTATTCAACTTTTGGTTTCAGTACATCCGTTGAATGTTGCATCAAGATAATAAATCAACCTTTCCATCAAGACCATACCAGCCTCGACGGCCCTAGAGATTTTACAAACAGAGAAAATATACGATTTCGCACAAAGGATCTTTCAACGGGGCCGAATGACGACTCGTTGAAGCCGATTATGGGGATTTCCAAGATTGAATTGGAGATTATGTAAATACCTCTGCTTCTACCAATTCAAAAGCCAATCATTAAGAGACCTAGTGCGTAATTCTCATTATAAATTGGAGCGATAAAATCATAGCAATTAAAACAATTACACAAATTTCTCCCGGGTCAGAGAATGCTCGAGTAACAGAAAATACAATCTGTATTTATTTAATTCAAAGTAGTTCCATGCTGTTCCTTTCGGTTGATCCGAATGGATTGATTTGTATTATTGACATAGCTTTCCAATTTGAAGTAAAATAAGAAGTTGGACAAGGAAAATTAGAGTTTTATTCCATGAAGGTTCACAGCAATGGGAAAAATTATACTCCTCAACCATTTTCAGCAATATAGAACCTTCATATCCCAACCTTTCAGTATACCAGATTGTATTATAGTCATTATAAAACCTTTACCGATCACATTTACACACATTTGACCTACCTAGCTTTAATTTTATAATGATACCACTAGGTATTTCTTTGTATTTCTGTACACCATTGTGACATATATGTTAAGCATATATAAGCAGGGCGAGGCGAGGACCATCCCGTGAAATTCTCCTGCTAAATATCTGTTTGTCAAATCTGGGTTTTGCTTTTAAACCTACAATTTAAGATTTTGAGTATAGAGTTAAAAGTCAATAGGAGTTTTATGGTTGGTTGGAGTCGACCTGCTAAGACTAAATGTTCCTTATGAAGTACCTCAATCCGCCATTAAGTTGCATACCAGATTTGTTCCGCATTTATGTAACCCCTTATTTCTGTACTAATTTAAATTGTTCCGTTCTGTAAATTGATTTAACATCATATAATTCACTTTAAATGGTTAACAAAATTGCTAAACAAAAAATCTCTAAATTTTGACTACTTTTTAAGATTTTAGATTCTAGCTGGGTTGTGTAACCCTAAAAACCTAAAAACATAGGATTTGCATAATAATTTCTTTCCCATATTAAATTTGGTCATAAAGAGAAATTTATGGTAAGTGACAATTAATTACGGATTTTAGTTGAGATGAAAAAAAGTTAATGGCACGAAAGGGATTCGAACCCACGACCTTCGGCCAAATACGCCGCTGCTCTACCACCTAAGCTATCGTGACCTCGATCCGTTCGGACATCAACTCCACATCTCAACCTCACCTTACGAGTTTTCCCTCCTTTTGCCATATTTCATTAACTTTTTTTCATCTCAACTAAAATCCTTAATTAATTGTCGTATATTAATTGGTAGAGTGGACCACGAAAGTAGTGAATTTATGGTAAGTCTAAAACATAAGGGCTCATTCTCAGGGCTGAACTATGCATAACCGCACTACTAGTCAAACTCACTATGGACTGGGAGGAGGAGGCTTTTTTTTTACAAACGAGACCAATGCAATCTACTACTTTTTCTTACAATATGTAGTAATATTTATTCATATCTAGAATTTTATGTGTTTTCCAAAATAAATGTTAATTCTTTACGTACAATAATGTTATAATAAGAATAATTATAGTAATAATAAAATAACTAAAACTTAACTGCTAGAATCCTCAATTAACCCGAATAATATCTAGTGTGGTGTGTGAATGTAATTTATTAGAGTGAATGGAACTTTCTCCCAAAACTGCGAGTCATATATTGTACTCCGGGGTAGTCATTCTTTGATATGCAACAGGTATTTGTCAATGCTAGAGGCCGCCTGGTTAGAAATAAATAATTGTTAAAGTCTTGCTTTAAATTTACATTTTGTGTAGCGTTCTATTGTTGGTTTTATTGAAGTAGTTACTTATTTATGTGCCGACAGCATGCATCTGTTTGCGGTATCATTAGTTCAGTGTTGAGTTTTAGCTGGTATCAGAGTTGTTGTTCTGTTCTTTTTTTAATTTATTTTTATTGTCAAAAACACGTTTGATCGACGCTCGATGTTTTAATAACTTATCTTTCATGGAACATCTGAGGATTATTTAAGAACAACAATACGTTTTGTGACGTACCTTAAGCCACATTAGTGGAGTGTGACTTTTTCTTAATACCAATTAATTAATTTTTTTATGTTATGTTTGGGTTGTAATGAAAAAGTTAGTGTCACGAGCGGGATTCGAACCCACGACCCTCGGCTCAATACGCTGCTGCTCTAGCAGTCTTGGCCTTCTTTCTTAATACTGTTCCTGAAGCCTGTTGATCTAATAAATCCTTATTTTAAAGGTAATTCGTTTATTCTATTTTTCCTGCGTTTGTGACATGTGTATATTATAGTTCAGAAATAACAGATTTATATCCAGATTCTATAGAATGAAAAAGTGCTGGTGTTAGTGGCTACCTGCAGTTACCACGGTCCCCGCTAGGTGTCACTACCGGTTGTGAAATTGACTCGCCCATGGATCTGCACCCAATCATAGTAGAGCAATTTGCACATTTGATCAATGAAATCCATTATGGTTTTTCCGCGGCTATCTTCATTAGCGTCTCTCCAAGCAGCATGGTGTCTGTTGAGGTCCCCAGCGAGGATGGCATGTTTTGGCATAATCACTAGATGTCGGATGTGCTCGATGTCATGCTGGATGTCGTTTCGCTTGTCGCAGTAGATCGATGCTACGAGGAATTCCTCTCCGTTCCATTCAATCAAGCAACATGCTCTGTCGTCTGCACTTTCTGGAAGGGTGATCGCCCTGATCGATTTGTTGAAGACATAGATCGCTCCTCGTACTACCTCCAGCGTGCGGGTTTTAACAATTCTAGCCCCGAGACACATTTCTTTATTAATTCCCTTCTTCCATGGTTCCTGGAATGATGTTTATATTCTGGGCTTTTGCTAAGACTCGCGCGGAGGTTCGTGAACTCTCACCCACCGGAGTTTCCAAGTTTTTAATTTTCCCTACGCACGATTTTAGTTCACTGACGATTTTCTTTATTGGAGAGAATGGCGTGGGGGTTTTAGCTGTCTGGTGATTATTAGATCTACTGGCCGATGCGAATCTCTTGCAGACAAACATTGCCACTTGAGCTATCATGGCTTCGACCACTCCGACACCAACACCCCATCTCAACCTTTCGACTATTCGGCTAGAATCCCCAATTAACCCGAGTAGTATCGAGTATTTTGAAGTAGAATGAATGAATGTAGTTTAGTAGCGTGATTGGAGGACCTTCGTCTCAATAGAGATGGTTACATAAAAAGATTAATAATTGAAAGAAGTAATTTGGTCAATCAGACCACTAAATATAATGGATATTTTAATACAATATATATAACAATAACAAAGTAATATTCAATTAATTTGTTTGTATTTTTATATCATGGGTCGAGCGTGACTACAAATATCATAGGATAAAGGCATAATAAACGTCTTCACAGTTCCAGTATCATTGAGGTTTCCCACCTATTTCGTCCAGAAAACCTACTTAACAAATAAGATTTGAGATTTTTGAATGTCGCTCGTTCCATTTGTCAGGGAGCCACTTACCTCAAAATACGGTTGGCCGTTAATGATTCGACCCCCGTCGATCCACTGGCCCCCGACCCCAGATGATAGGGCGCCCTTCGGCAATATCCGCTCGGCCGGGTGCCGTCCCCAACCTATCCCACCTTGTAATGAGTTCAATTTGGAGTTGGCGGGATTGGACAGGAAATCATATCGGTCCGTGAAGAGACGAGGTAGGGTACCAGCGTAACACGAGGTGGGGTGAAAATGAGATTTTGTTATCAAGTCTGAAGCAGATGGGGCGTTAATGGCAAAGATTTGTGTCGGTTCGGGTCAAAGATAACGCTTCCCTATCGTTCCGTTGCCCTAGGTATTGAGCCGACAGAAGCCGTTTTGCCTTTTAGTTCAAAGATTAATTACTACTCTCCCACCATGTTTATCAGACCCATAGACAATGTCGAATCAATGATTATCGCTAGAATCAACTTTTATTTAAACTCTTTTATCATTATAACCAATGCGGGATTCCGTCATTGTGGGGTAACTATAAACAATAGAAAATGTCTCCCTAGTAATTCTTGTTTATTTTTACAAACTTCTTATAAAAAGGACACCGCTAATAAAATGTTGCGCAAACTTTTGTCGTTAATAAACCCTCATTTTAAAGGAATTTGCTTATTATATTTTTATTCTGTTTGAGACAAAATTGAGAATATTTAAATAATTTGTTTTGATTTCTTTCGTGAACTCTAATAATTCCTTACTTTAAAAGTAATTCGTTTATTCTATTTTTCCACCGTTTGTGATCTGTTTATATTATAGTTCAGAAACAACAGATTTATATCCAGATTCCATAGAACTATTCCAGAGTAGATGGTGGTAGTGGCTACCTGCAGTTACCACGGTACTCGCTAGGTGTCACTACCGGTTGTGGAATGGACTCCCCCTCTACTCGGCACCCAATCAGAATAGAGCAATTTCGAATATATGCGGGGCACTGCCCCACTGCTTCAGACTCGTGTCCCCGAAGAGATGCGTTGAGCCCTGACTATTTATCACTATACTCGTTTACGTGACGATGCACTGGCAGCATTAGCCTCAAATTCGCCTTGTCAACACAGCTGACTTTGCTACTGGCCAACTTCTGCATCCACAGTCCGATCTAACGCTGCATAGGCAACCGACACAAGGCCCTAGACCTCGGCCAACTGATCTTTCGGTCAAGGTCCCGTCTCAATACCGCCATACAACACCGGCCCTTTTTCAGGGGCCAACTCCCAATCACTAGAATGGTTTTGCAATATTCATATGTTGGGGAACGATGTTTGGCCATCTAGTTTCTATGGTAAAATATCGATAACATATAAGAGATTTGTTGAAGTTCCGCTGATAATGACATCTATTGTACCACCCTTCTACGTGGTGCTACGATGCATCATCACTCGGCCCAAATTTTCCGTCAACTGCATTAGTCAATATATATTTCCGTTTCCGTAATGAAGTATATAATTCTTCTGAGGGGTAGTATCAAAGCGTATATTTTTCAAGAATGGCTTTCCTTGGTTATAATAGTTTTCCTTGCTACTGCTGGGCAGTTGTCTCTGTATCCTCTAGATATAGACCAAACAGTTAAACTTATTGCATTGTTTCTGTCGATTATTGCAGAAGCATCTTTGTCGCCATCATCTGCAAATTGAGCCAGTTTTGCATTAGGGGTGAAGAAAAGTCAATAAAAATGGGCCGAGGAAACTCCCTTGAGAGAGTCCTCCTTGAATAACTACGTGGCTGATACGAAAATTAATCACTTATGATATAATATATGACATGTGAAAGCGATAAAGGGCCACTTCGTCATTTGTTTGATGTGGTTTTTCGATATAAAGCCGGACGTAAACGTAAAACCAGAGGGAAACATGCGGACGTTTCACTATTTTTAAACATGTTATCATCAATCTTATGAAGTTGTTCGGACTCGCTGGATATTGCCGAAAAGCTCCTGATCGAAAGTTTATCTAACTATCCTCGTATTTAAATGTAACTAATTAACATTAAATGCGTCAAATGAAGGGTTCGATTTCGTGTTTCTTATAGACATTAGACAGAAATCTTACTATATTTTTTAAGCTAATGGTACAACAAAAAATAAATAAGTTTACTACCGGGTGATTTTAGAAGCGATTTGGCAAAGAAATTGCCACCGATATATCAAAAATTGACGCTATTCCACTGAGATTACAGTTTTAAAGATTACCATCTACATTTTAAGATGGCAACATTCCAAACGAAGTGCAGTACATGTACTTTGATTAATTATCTTTCAAATACAAGCAAAAGCGTTATTTTTAATATAATTTGGATACAGTTTTTAAATTACACTGTGTACTGGATATGTATTTAATGATTAACAACCACTCATTATAAATCTCACAAAAATCGTAGTCTTAAAATAGAAGAAAATACAGAAAAGAAACAATCAACAAAGTAAATCTTAATTCATTTATACTTGTAACTATGGGACTATATAAAAATATATACGAACATAAATATACAGTTTATTTCAAGGAGGCGAGTTGCCTAGAGAAGTTGTCTTTTTTAATCAAGTACTCCTGCGAACCATAAGTGTTACTAAATCAATTTTACGAGGCCATATATTTTCCAAGGTGGTCATTTAATAAATTCGTGAAGGCAGTTCATCTTTTCTTCTACACTGTAGGATGAATATCGAGCTCGGTTGTGTCACCAAAAGAGACCATCTTCTCCTGAGTCCACATAACATTTCGATTAAAATTGATGACGCACATTACGTTTAATGTACATAAGATAGGAACCATAAAATTAAGCCTTGATAAGAAACCAAAAAAATAAGACTAATAACAAATCTCAAGTAAGCGTTGATTATAGATTAAAACCGTCGTTTTATCAATATTATTTTGATTTATAATTTATGACAATGGAGTTTCCTTATTTTTATCAATTCATCCGGTTGAGCTGTAGTTTTATAAGAATTCAAATTACTCCATAACACATTTTCTAATCCATGTTTTATAGGTTAAATAGGAAAGCCGCCGAAAAATGGCATCTCAATTACTTCCTCTTGCCAAACGGTAGTAGAACAAGGATGTTTACTTAGCCCTATACTCTTTTTAACATGGTTCAATAATTCAAGAATATTAATTAACGGAACATAAACTATTGTACATTGAACTCAGCTTATTTGCTCCTGACGATATCAAATTTAGAAAAGTGTACATTTGTCAGTTAGGTTTATTAGCTGGTTGCGTTAGAAAATTGCAATGTTATTTTATAAATATTATGATTCTTATTGATTTATTGATTGTCGAAGGGTACTAGATATTTCCAGCCAGCATCGGCCCTCTCTCTCACTTACACATTCACACAAACAGCTGTTTTCACAAAGAATTTTTACAGACGTGCACACTGTAGAGCTAAAAAATAATTATATATAATATTTATAACATTAAAATCGGAACCCAACAATCCACTCTTGTGCCCAAAAACCGCCTTTATAAGGGATGGGGCGCCATGCCTGCTCGCATTCTGTGCTTGTCACTTTTTGAACAAGTGGGACACTCTGGGCAAGTTTTCTCTTTATGGGTTTACCTTAAAAACAGGTGTCAATCGTGTATGGCTTATCCTGAGCTGCCACACTTTTTATTATTATTTATATATTAATAGTATTGAATATTTATTTAGAAATCGTGAGATGCGGCCTGATGTGATGTAGGTTTCAGAAAAACATTTTCTTTATCGTGCCAACGTTTCGATCCATATTGAGATCATCTTAAGGGCTCAAAGTGTTTGTCTTCTATGTAATTGTACCATTCTTACGTGTCGTGTCGAGAGTATTGGATATATTAAGGGATGAATATCAGATTTTAAAAAAATTTATTTATCATACATTTATGCTCCTTGTATGATTTGACAATAACTTATTCTTATATTTTGTAACTTCCCGATAATTGTATATTGATCAAATGTTTTGTCTCTTAATGGGGCAGTGTTGTTAAATTTCGTCTTTTGTGTTGATTCATTGCTAACCACCTCCCCAAATAAAAGATTGATTTTTTAAAATTAATTACTTTTTTCTACGGTCTTTGTCGAGATGAAGAACCTAGATGGAGTGCTATGAACAGGATTCAAACTCACGGGCTAATATGCCTCATCTCTGATCAGTTGAGTAATCGAAACTTGGACCACCCGGTCGCCAAGCTCATCACCTCAACCGACAACTTTCGAATTTTCCCTCCTTTTGCGATATTTTCTAAAATCTTATAATCCAGAATTCGATTCTCGGCAATTTATGAAGTGGCAATAGCTCCCATTAGTGACTTAAGTACTTCTGTTATTTTTTTTTAATTTTATTTTTTTTACGAGGGTTCGCAACAGCAGAAGTCACATAAACCCTCAGGGTGCCGGTGTTTTTGAAGAAAAGCCCATTTATAAATATGTCGGGTTCGAATGCAGGGCCACTGGTTTCGAACCCGGGACCTTTACCTTCCAATGATGACCGTCGTGTTAAGAACGAAACCTTGTGGCCACCGACGTCCCTTTCTGTATTTATTAATTAATTGTGTATTAAGTAGTCAAAATTGACCTATTAATTATTTCAATTAATTATACTTTTTATATAAGGTCTTTGTTGATAGGGAAAAGCTAGTAGCTCCTCGATCTTCGGGTTGGAATCCCACACATGAGCTTTTTCATCTCAATCAAGGCGTTGGATGAAAAGTATAATTAATAGTGGATCGAAGTCACGATAGTGCAAGTGGTTGAGAGAAGGTCGTGGGGTTCGAATCCCGCTTTCGACACTAGCGTTTTCATCCCAACCAAGACCTTAGATAAATAATATTATTAATAAAAATAATTAATACAGTCAATTGTACTAAATATTTTGAATTGAAGTTGTGTTTAATGATCAGGCATCATAAAATAGTCTCGTTGCCGTTCGTTGGATAGCGTAGTAATCTAAACGGCCATCGATAACCTGAAACCTAATAAAAGAACGGCGTTGGTTCTATTCCGCCGAAACCGAATCCATTTGAATGCTTGATGAAGGAGTCGACAATCCAGAGAAAAGCAAGAGAAAAAACCCATCCCCCTCTCATCAATCGGACAAAAAGAAAGCCCGCCTTTGGATCGTTATCGCAAAGGAGAAAAACAAATCTATAAACGAAATAGTTCCTTCTAACATTTGACTATATGTATGATATCGTGTCCCATGGGAATTGAAAGCAAATAGCGTTCGATCAGTTCCTTTCGTCTAAGTGGATTAAAATTCTTCAATATAATTTATAAGTCCAGTCCGAATCATTATCACAATTTCACTTATACAGTCCTGAAAACTGGATTAGTAAGAGTAGAAGCGACAATACACGTGCAAAGTCTTTTCTGGTCGTTTCCATTCTGCTGTATTAGAAGCATTTTATTCCATGGAAGGGGGGCAAGATCGTAATCTGCTTGAAATACCATTGTTTTTCTCTTTTGTTATTTACCCTGTTCGTTTAAAATCCACTAGCTTAAGCTAATTAATTATCAAACAGAATGAAACATTTTATTTCGGTATCAATTTTCTGTTAAAATATTTTAAAAATTATTATTTAGATATGACAAAAAAACAATAAGTGAATAATTAGCAAATGGTTCTATCGTGAGTACCGACTTCTTTCATTAATAGACTTCATTCACTATTTTAGTGGTCCGCTTGACCAATTGACACATTACGGTTTTTAGTTGAGAAGGTTTTAATTTGAAAAATGGCAAAAAGGAGGGGAAACTCATAAAGTGAGGTTGAGATAGGAAGTTGATGCCCGAGTGGATCGAGGTTACGATAGCTCAAGTGGTAGAGCAATGGTGTATCAAGTCAAAGATCGTGGGTTCGAATCCCGCTCATGCCATTAACTTTTTTATCTAAGTAAAAACCTTAATTAAATGTAATGTATTAAATGATCAAGCGAGCTACGAAATTACCAAATTAAAGAATATAAATAAAGTATACTTCACTAAAAGCTCTCGATGGCCATTTCATTTCTCGTCGAGAATCCAATCCAATTACACGACATTTGAAAAATGGCAAAAAGGAGGGAAAACTCAAAACGTGGGGTTGAGATAGAAAATTGGTGTCCGAGTAGATCGAGGTCACGGATAGCTCAAGTGCTACAGCAACGGCGTATCGAGCCGAAGATCATGGGTTCGAATCCCGCTCGTGCTATTGATTTTTTATCTCAACTAAAAACCTTAATTAATTGTAATTTATGAATTGTTCAAGGGGACCTCGAAGAGGAAAAAATTGACGAAAAAAGGGAGGGTTGAGTTGGAAAGTTAGTGTCCGAGTGGTTGGTGGTCCCGATAGCTCAAGTGATAGAGCAGCGGCGCATCTAGCCGAAGATCGTGGGTTCGAATCCCGCTCGTGCCATTTTTGTTCCATCTCAACTAAAAACCTTAATTAATTGAATAGATCTAATATTGATCAATACTGATAATCAACGAAAATTGGCCTGAAAATAAAATAAAAGTCGAACTAATTATATCAATACTTCTATCATTAATTAAACTAATATTCCTGACTATTGTCTTATGCTATTCGCTGTAGTCGATAGCCGGTGTTCTATTTTATAGTGTTTGCAAAGTCTAGAGGTTAAAGGATTTCATCAACTTTGTGCCGTGCTACGTCATTGATGAATAGGTTGGTTGTTCCTTCCTTGTGCTTGTCGGCTGCTGCCTACTATTAAAGTAATACTCACACTAACCATTGAAGAATGTTCACGTCGTCTTCCAGTACATTAAGTCCCTTCTCCACGACTGGTAGTTTAAAATTTACTAGTTCGCCCATCGCACTAAGAACCGGCGAGATTCCGTAAATACGTGCGTTTCTTAGTTGTTTCATAATCTGTTGAAATAGTGAGGCGAGGTCAAGAATGAAGTAGTAGTAGAAAGAACACCTTTTTCATTTTCTGTCGAAGTTTCGACCTTTATTCGCGTCTTCAGGGCCTGACCTTGTCGATATGACACCACAAAAATAGAACCACACTTTATGTTCCGTTTCCGAATTTCTATTTACATCCAGCCAACATAAGTTTTGTAATTTATCCTGCCCTGAAGATGTCCTGAATAAAGGTCGCAACATCGGCAAAAAATGGAAGGTGCTTTTATAAATTACATCATTCTTGACCGCTCCTCACGTCTTTGACAAACATTCCACCATAAACACTTATTTTTGAACTGTTCGTGTTGTTTGACTTTGTTTAAATATTCGTTTTATTTATTCCTCCTTTATTCCCATATCTTAAATACGTTTTGCAATCACGTAAAGAATTCCTGCGGTGGATTTAAAAAAAAAATTCAATATGGTACAACAAATTTATATATTACCGGTTACTACAAATAACAGCTCTTTTTTGAATTTTGATTTACAGCATGTATTAACGAATTTAGATATTATTTATAAAGTAATGCGTATTAAAATCTCCTGATCTTTTAGCAATGTTTTGTTTAGTTGAAAGGTTGTTATATTTTGGTTCCTTTCTTATTGTCGTGTTTCTCGTTAATATTTATACAGGTAGCTCGTTCTCGAAATTTAACTCGGATGTTATATTTAGACTTAGTACGTCCTTAATATTTACAGAAAATTTATATATTGTTATAATTGCTCTATTTGCGGCTCGAGTCGAGCGGAGTTATGTAAGAAGCATACACCTGGAGGCATTCAATTTGTACACTCCGGTATTGGCGAGCGGTCCAAATCCTCTCAAGGGGGTTAGAGATGTGTAAATTCAATTTGAGGAGGTTCAAACCCAGCAGAGCCTTGGGCGTCGCCTCTAATGCTTCCAATTTAATGTCACCGTGAGCCACCTAGATATTTCTCGTTCTAACCCGTTTCCTTATTACGCCGCTGGCGCTAATGTAAAATAAATTCATTTTCTGGTTTTCGAGAAAATCCTTTTACCGAAATTGGGGGGATTTATCTTTTCCGGACTTATTATAAGGAAAAAGTACCGACGAACTCTCTACATGTGAGTGGTGTCAGGTAAAATGAGCCCGGCTCTGGAAATAAACTTGTCCAAAAACGTTATTCTTCTTCTCTTTTTCATTTTTGATCATATTTTGCGAAGTCTACATCGATAATACAATATAATTCAAGGCAGTGCGCTGTGACCTTCCATCAGCGATCGTTTTAAATGTCAACCGGAAAACTGCTGTTTGAGCAAGTAAACAATTAAAAGAGTTGGGCTCAAAGCCACGGGAACAACTCTGCAAAAAGAGACCGGTCGTAAATGGCGTTTCCTTCAGTTAGGAAATTTTATGGGCCAGAAAAACAATAAACTTACTTCTCTAAATAATACTGTGAACTTCAAATAATACAATTTTATAAACCATACACGCACACACATAGATGATGCCAGGATTTGTGGAAAACGATTTAACGGCTTATCCACGAGTAATTTTATAAAAAGTTCAAGATGTAAAAACCTATGAAAAACTTATAAAAGTTATACACTAAAAAACTAAAACACCGGATACTTGTATTTGTTGTTTATTTCAAATTATATTTTTATTACAGGTATTTTTATCAATTACATCGCTTGATAGCTTAATAAATTTTAAAAATTGCTGTATTTCAGCTTTAATACATTATAAAAAGTGAAAAACGCCATAGTAAATATACATAGGACAAAGCGGTTGAGAAAAAAAACCCAGAGTAAAAGGACACTTGCTTAAATCGAGCAAATTTTCGGAATTTTAGGACCACCTAAAAGAAAAAAAAATTAATTTCAATTAAAATTTAAATGCAACAGTGTTACATAGTTTCAACAAAGGGAAAGAACTAGATTGGTTTGAGAAATTTGAAATTAAAAAATGTAAAATTGAACATGGTGATAAATGCATTAATAATATAACAGATTTTGATCTACATCCCATTTTAAATATGTAAATTGTAAAGGAGGCTGCACCATCAGGTCCAACCCTTGACATCAAAATTCCTAAAGATGACGGGAAAAACTTTTTGGAATAGTTTTGTAGAAATCTTTGACAAGAAAAATACAACGCATCAAATGTTGGCGAGGATTACAGGTCAATGTGCTCTGAGCTGAAGAAAAAAAACCGTGGTTTTCGGAAGGCGATAGCCCAGAAGGGATTCTAGCACTATTGTACTATTTTTAGACTGAAGACAAATCATGGCTTACGGGGTAACTACAAGAACAGAATCGGTTTGGCATCTCCGAGCTGTCCCACTTGCGATTGCCCTTCAAATCCTTCCCACATAATTTTTGAATGTCCAGAATACGAAAATGAAAGAGATAAACTTCTAAAAAATCAACAAAGGGAGAGATCTAGAATTAAACTTAAGCTAAGCGAACGGCTACGTACGTCCTTGCAAAGATACTCTGAGAAATAAACGAAATAAATGTAATAAACGTATAGTATGAAAAAAGTTAAATGTGAAGAGATTAGTGACCGTTAATCGACGCTTATTCATAAATCGTGAGATGCGGTCTGATGTGATGTAGGTTTCAGAACAGAGCACTCTTAACACGACACGCAAGAATGGCACAATTGCACAGGAGATGAACACTTTGAGTTCTGAAGGTGATCTCAATAAAGATCGAAACGTCGGCACGATAAAGAAAATGTTACGTTAAGGAATAATAATTATATAAATAATAAATCTGTATTTACAATTTAAATTTACAGCACCAAAAACATTATTTTTGTATGTCCTTGCAAAGATGCTACGCAAGAAGCAAATCTTGTCCTGGACAGCAGGAATTTTTTTAGAGATACTCTGAGAAATAAACAAAATACATATAAATCTACAAAACGAAACAAATATTATAAACGTATACTATGAAAAAAGTTAAATGTGAAGAGATTAGTGACCGTTAATCGACGCTTATTCATAAATCGTGAGATGCGGTCTGGTGTGATGTAGGTTTCAGAACAGAGCACTCTTAACACGACACGCAAGAATGGCACGATTGCACAGGAGATGAACACTGTGAGTTCTGAACGTGATCTCAATAAAGATCGAAACGTTGGCACGATAAAGAAAATGTTTTTCTCAAACCTACATCCCACCATGACCGCATCTCCACGATTTCTGAATAAATAAAAAATTTAAATTGTGGCTTTTTTTTCGACGGTATTTCAACTAAGAGGTTATTTGAACTCTCGGGGTGCCGGTGTTTTTGAAAAAAGCCCATTCGCAAGTGTGTCGGGTTTGCAACAAGTCCTCCCAAACAGGAAACAATACAGTAGGCTGTTATGGATTGAACAAGAGAAAAATATATTATCCTTAAGAGTTCAGTTTTCGTAAAAGTACGTAAAATTCTAAATGTACAAAAGACCTTTCTCAGACGGAAGTATTAATATTCAAATTAGATCTCAAATTTGAGTCCAAAGTCCACCAAAATATGTCCTAATAATGTGAGTAAAAGGGATAGGCAAGCCAGAACACTAATCATCACCATCACAAGTATGAAAAGCAAATTTTAATTAATTATTATTTATTATCTTTTTTTAATTAATAGTGAAATATATTTTTTGTATTTACAAGTAGAAAATTTGAGTTTAGTCAAAGATTAATAATTTTCATGATTATTTATTGTTTTAGTTAAATTAATTAAATTATCACCTAAGAACATGACACAAGTATCATCTTTATAAATGAATATTTTTCCAGAAAATTTAATTTTCGAAAAATCATTAATATAAGAAACAAAAACCTGTACCCTGTGATACTCTAATAATCAAGAAGATTGATTTCAAATAAAAAACCTATTTCTAAACAAACATCCTTGAATTCAAAATAATCATAAAGACCTATCGCCTTATAGGAAATCCACTTTCATTTCTCGTCGGGCAAAGAAAAGCAAATGTCTGTCTTGTTTGTGTCAGGTAGTGCAGCATCCAAGGGCAACTCATTGATTCTCGAGACGGCAGACTAGACGGCGCTCGGCTTGGCCCTTTCTCCCCTTGACGACTTTCCCCATTCCTATGTAAAATAGGAATATGAATCAACAACCTTTATCAAACCTTCACCAAGGACAGTCGGCCTGAGATTAATCCTGCTACGAAAGAGGGGGCTAAAGTGTTCCAGATAGGTGCGGAGGTTTCTCAGTTGGAAGTATGCTGGACACAACGCCCTCCTGAAATATTCATTGGGATTCGTATGTTCCATTGTTCGAATGAAACCGGTGAAAAACATTCCAGGGAACAACGGTGATAATAAAAAGCTCCCTAGGTACTAAAATCAAGCTCAAAAATTTCTTTGATAAATTGATTTTTGTACTAATTTTATTGATCCAGTTCTATATTATAAACAGATGTCACGTAGAGTTGAAACAAGTTCAACAATGCAACAACAATGCAAGTTCAACTTACTACCCTAGCATCTCATTTAAATGAAATCCTACTGACAATATTAATAACCAAAATTTGCGATTCATTTCATGGCAATCATGTTATGTTCAACTTTTTGTTAAAAAGCTGATTTGATTATATTATTTTGTCTGTAAATGTTAAAACATATCTTTTAAATTTAATTTGATAAAACAACGTGAAAATTTAGTAAATAGTTCATGATTAAAGTGAGCTGTCAAACTCATTAGGGAAGTATACTTCGGTCTTTCAAGCAGAAATGCCATCAATGCTTGTGCCCTGGAAAATCTTAAAAGAGGTTACACTGACAAAAAAATCCTCATAAGATCAGACAGCCAAGCAGCTATTAAAGCATTGGCATGCAAAAGAATTACATCAAAACTAGTCAGTGAAAGCATCTAAAATCTCCAAAACCTGGGGGAACATAACAACCTGATGGTATCCTGGGTGCCAGGGCACAGGGGAATTTTGGGTAATGAAGAAGCAGACAGGCTGTTCAGAGGAGGATCTGCAAGACCGTATGTAGGCCCGAACCTATTTTTGGTACAACAAAACAAACATAGAATCCTCCATCGCAGAATGGAAACAAACAAAACAAAGAGAGAAGCGGATAAACTCTAGCAGTGCTAGACATAGTAAACGTATGATGAAACAACCCTCACCAAAACTATGAAAAACACTGCTGCAATGGGAGAGGGCAAAACTCAGAAGAGTGGTGGGACAACTAACTGGTCACGGGTATCTGAGAAAACAAATGTACAACTTGGGAATATACAATGCTGATCCCATTTGCAGACTATGTAATGAGGAGGAGGAAACAGACACTCATATCATCTTCGAACGGGAAGCAACAGCTCAATGGAGGTTCAACGTAACGTATGGAAAAGACTCAGGGAACCAAATTGCAGCAATACCAGTCAATGATCTGATACTTCTGAGAAAAATTGACTAAACTAAGGAACTAGGAAGGTACAATAAACCAAAAGGCTGCAGTGCCTGGGGTATACAAACCCCGCCTCCTAGTATCCTTTCCATCGTACCATACCAGGGTTAAGGTGTGTTAATTAACTGTTAAGACAGTCAGAAAAAAACTAGCAGAAGTTTTGATTTTGGACAACTTTTTTTGTGATTTCCCCCGTGAATAGAATTCTATATCCTATCTATATCCTATATCTTCGTGAGGAAAATCTATGTGATGAACATTTACATGGAAAACCCATTCTTGCCACACTGAATCATGAAATCCCGTTTGTTTTAATAAGGTGTAGCAACCAAGATTCAGATAGAATAACAAAAGTCCCTCCTACAAGGGAGAAGTTTTGGTTCCTACCATTTATACGGGTGACTTTCCTTACCTTCCCAACGCCATCATTACCATTTATGGGTATGACATTCTGTCTTCTAACCTGAATTTTATCCAAGCAACTTCCAACATCCAAGTTGAGGTTATGAAAAACTCGTGTTAAACTGGAGGACCTTTATCTTTATCACATTATCTTGGAATTTTATATAAGTAACCACTGCTTCAGAGTGAGGTGGAGCAACGAATACTCATATATTAGATCAATAATAGCCGGTGCCCAACAAGGGAACATGCTTGGTTCCATCCTATGAACCATTTATTCTCCTGGCTTTCCTACACATCCCAAGACCATCGTTACCAATTAGTGACACCTCAATTCTGTCTTCTAACCTAAATCCCAAGCAGCCTCCGACATCCAAGAATACCTTTAGTTTATCAACGACTTGTGCCAAGAGTGGAGGGCAAAATTGAATGATGAAAACATTTATAAAATGTAAATTTTTTACATTGAAAAAATAATCTTGCCCTCTACTGAACGTCAAATCTCAACCTATAACTCGAGACGGAATCCTGCTTTCTTCTTCGCTACCCTCCCTATCCACCTCGACTTCAGCATTCCTTTGTTCAACGAAATGATCTGATTCCGCTACAAAAGTTTCATGCTAAGCTTGCCATCCATCCTAGCATTACTGGCCAAGTCTTATCTACTCTTCCTCCATCCTCTTCCTCCATAAACAGGTCACAACGTCTTAAAATGAAATTGGTTTCTCTATCATGTATGTGTCTTTCGTGTGGAGTGCTGGCCGTAGCGTCAGTGTTGTGAGCGCTAAATAAATATATATTGCAATATTCTTTGTATATATCATTTTTTTTAAATCCTTTTGAAGTAGTTTTAATGTTTAAGTCGTCAACTTTTAAATCTACTTAATTTTACATTCAATATACCCGTCGAAAACACTTTTCATTCGCCATGTCGTACCCAACGAAACAGTCAGAAGAATAATTATTCAGAAATCGTGACATGCGGTCTGGTGTGATGTAGGTTTCAGAAAAACATTTTCTCTATGGTGCCGACGTTTCGATCTTTTATTGAGATCATTTTCAAGGCTCAAAGAGTTTGTGTTCGGTGTAATTGTGCCATTCTGGCGTGTCGTGTCGAGAGTGCCAGTGAAATATTGCTGTTTTATGTTTATATACGTCGAATCTGTCCCAGGCCCTGAAGATGATTTCAATAAAGATTGAAACGTTGGCATGATAAAGAAAATGTTTTTCTGATACCTACATCACACCAGACCGTATCTCACAATATCTGAATAATTATCGATTAACGGTCACTAATCTCTACACAGTCAGAAGAATCTTTGATCGAAAAGAGAAAAGGATATTCTTTAAAGACTTTCATGCCCTTTTGTGCCGAGAACAACTTTGAGGGATTAATTAATTAGAAATCAAGTGGAAAAAGGGGTAATAAAAACTGAGGAATTAACCCTTGCCAACCCTCTGAGAAAAAAAAGGCTTTGCAAAAGGAAATGTTTCTTAACCTTGCGATAGGGAACTTGTTGAATACCGAACTTTGCGCGCGCGCGCGTGGTTGAATTTATAATACATTATTCACTCCAATGCATAAATATATAAAAATCTATGTGCTAAAAACACTTTTTATATTATTATCTCTTCTTCTTAGGTTGGTTATTGGTAGAAATATGTTTTTGTCATTTATTTAATTTCACTCATTACGGTGTGTGTGTTTGGTTAACTAGATTAAGAAAAATGTTTATTTTTGTCGTTAAAATATTTCAACGACATTATTTTATAGTTTTAAACCCCAGACCACCCTAACTGCAAGCATCCTTGCAGAAAATGTCAATCAAAAAAGGAAAAAGTAATTTCTAAACTGCCGAACTCTTGTTACTTCAAATAATAAATTTTAAAGTAGGTAATTTTATTATTATTATTTTTTTAATATTAAGGGTTTAAGGATATTTTACACTCCGTTGACCCGGCTGTAATAACAAACAGCTGGCTTTTTATTAATGTTTCAGGTTAGTTAACGTTCTAAAATTAGGCCAGTTTGTAGAAGTTCTGACCAGTTTGATCTCTGGCACTTGTTCTCGTTGTTTGCCTTCGGCCACTTGAATGGTGACAACTGTTCATTAACTCCCATGCCACCCAGCATAATATTGGCTCTCGACCTGTAATTTTAATTTCCTGAAAGAAGGTCAACAACTGGAACATTTTCTACTGTCCAGAACCGCAATACAAACCCAAATGCTGTTCAGATCAACCAGAAATTGAACGACTCTTGTTACGGCTTTCTTCGCATTAAAAACGATAACATATACCCAGGTAATCGTTCAATCGACAATATATCTATTTTCGGGTGTTTATCACCTAAAACGTCTCTATAAATTCCCGTCTGATTTATCCTCCTCGGCTCAGTATTTATAACGTTAATGATGATTTAATGCCCACAGGAATGAGATATTGGGAGAATGGAATTGAAACCGGATTCCGTTGGGGATGGAAAAGGGGCGAGGGTTGTAGGTGAATATTGGTGTACTGCTATGTATTACCGTTAAAAAGGGGCGGATGCCTCATGATATCGACAACAAAAATTGATTTACATTTCACAATAATTGGCACGATTTGTTTTTGGTATAAGACAGTTTTATTGTTGACTTTACGTGTCGTTACATTCGAAACCCTTTACCAATAAAATGATCAATATATTACGGCCTCATAAGAAGCTCATGAATATTACCTTATAATTTATTAATATTTCTGACATTAAAAATAAAAAACAGTTTAGAGTATTAAAAGAATAGACCAAAAATGTATATGTAAGCTAAAGTAAAACATGATATTCTCTGTAGAGAATTTCATACAATGAATTCAAGAAACTACGACGGAAATGTGTAGAGATTAGTGACCGTTAATCGATGATTATTTAGATATCGTGAGATGCGGTCTGGTGTGATGTAGGTTTCAGAAAAGCGTTTTCTTTAACGTGCTACGTTTCGATCTTTATTGAGATCTTCAGGGCCTTCCGACTTCCTTCCCCCCCCCTTCAAAATCCAATGTATATAAACATAAAACAGCAAAATCTCACTGGCACCCTCAACACGACATGCAAGAATGGCACAATTACACAGAAGACAAACACTTTGCTTGAATATAAAGCATATTTTGCATTGTATAAAATCACTTTTTCCACATCCTAAATGTAAATAATGTTTGTAAATCCCAGGCTCTGAAGATGATCTCAATAAAGATTGAAACGTGGCACGATAAAGAGAACGTCTTTCGGAAACCTACATCACACCAGACCGCATCTCACGATATCTGGATAACTACGAGGGAAAGTGTCACTAAACTATTAATAAGAAAACTTTCAAGATCGTAACCGAGATCTTCTATAAATTTCGAGACATTTCCTTTCAAATTCAAACTTACTGAATTGAAATCAAGATTTAATTCGGTAGTTTTAACACCAATACTTTGAAAACTTTGAAAATCTGGTGACTCGGAGTATTTCTGAAAAGCGAAGCAATAATTGTTATTACTATAAGGTAGGATCATTATTTCTTCCTACCCAAGCAACCTCCAACTCTAAGAGGTTTGAATGGATTACTTCGAGTTTATGAAAGACTTGCAGTGAGTAGGACGAGTCCAAACGAGGAAAAATGTACCCAGTGTACAGTTATATTGAACAAAAATCATGCCCTTCACTCTACATCAAAACGTACATCCAGGTACAATACCTAGGATTACACCTAGACAACAGAATTACGTGGAAACCTCAGACAGGTTTAGAAGACTGGAATTTAACAGAAGGACTGGACAAATACAAACATGTTTAGGACAAAAATTGACCATTAAAATTTAAGTTTATCAAAGACTCAAAGTGTAGGACAAGACTGAACGAGGAAAAATGCACCCAGTGTACATTTGAAAAAAACAGTCATGCCCTCCAATGTACATCAAAAACAAGGACTTACATCAGACTGACGTGGAATTCTCACAGAATATTTAGAAGAATGGAATTTAACAGAAGGATTGGGCAAATATGAAACATCGAAACTAACCGTATAACTTGCGCCGCAATATAACTGTATTTTTTGAAAATAAGAACTGATCACCAAGAACCAGATTTTTAATTATTCTGTTTTAGTCTAGTATTTTCTTACTAAATCTCCTAAGCATTAAGTCCGAAGGCAAGAACCACGATTACAAGTTACAAGCACAAACTAAAAATTACAATTTTGTCAGTCTGACCAGCTCAATAATACGGCATCATTCGATTATTCATATTCTCCGAGCAGCATCCGTTCTCTCCCGACACTTCCATAAATTTGTCCTCTCTTTTAAATACGGGTAACATAACGTTCTCATAATTTTTTTCTCTAATCTTACAAAATAATTAATGAGTAGAGAGAGTAATGGCTAAACAGTAAATTTTTACAAACTCGATTAGGATTATGTCCAAGTTATTTATGACAATGCTTAAACTTCAGCAGGGGAGGTAAAATCTCATTTTATTACAACGACAAATAAACTCCATTCAGTGACCAAGGAATCGGATTTGGAAGCAATTTATACATTTTTTATTATCATCTGTACATTATTTTAAATGATCAAGACGTTTCTCTGGTATAAACATAATTCATTTAATTTTTCAGGAGCCAATATTTTTTTTTTTTTATAATTTAAAACAACTTAAAAGTTTGATGCTTTTATTCCAAGATGGTATACTGCTTAAACCCAGGCTGCCTCAGATTACACGATTAATTTTATCCGTTGTTAATTGGTTTTAAAACTTTTTAGACAGCAATTATTAAACTGAGGCCGGATGATGGCTTAAAACATTTCATTCAGCATAAGTAGATTATAAGAATGGGCAGCCCCTCTTTGAAATTTTACCGGATTAACCCAGAAAGGCGGCCGCCCTGAAAATCCAAGATGGAAAAATTATGGATAGTTCAAGATACGTTATCTAACCTTCTGTTTAGATTGAGGTTGTATCGAGGCAGACGTTTGCATGCTTACACGAACTTTCTAGATCAAGGTATCTTGAAGAAAAAAGCAAATTTAGTTACTGCCAAGCTTTCGGCCTATTTTAAGGTCATTATCAGGGCACAATCATCTTCATTTTTTTTTCAGGTGATCACAAATTTCCTTGAAGACCTACTCAGTCTTCTTAACATTGCCAACTATTGTAACAGTTACAGTGATGACCTGCAAACAGCAATTCGCTATTTTCTTCAAATCGATGCGTTGATGCAGAGTGTTTATGAGATAAAAAATGCCGATATCGCTACGACAGTTACTGTTTATATAGTCGTTCTGGTTCCGTGGTCTTTGTGCATTGTCAACACTACTTGATCGGCCTACTTAAAAAAATTGACTAGATTCTGCAAACAAAACTGAGCCGAGTTGCTTTTGTTTATTCCAGATAACCTTCATCGTTTTCGGGTTTTTTTGGGGGGTTATTTTTCTGGAGCTTCCGACATCTAGGACATTTCAGCCCCAAGCTAAGTTGATACTTTATTTACATTTTCAAACACTACATTCATACAAATATACAAATAAATACATCCATACAATACTCTCATTCCGTTTGGTCAGAGGAGTACTTGACCATTCCTCCACCGATCTATACTCAAACTAATCTAGATTGGGGTTGATGTAGTACTTTTATAAATATTCCGCCATCGCCCCCGAACACACACACTCATATGCTCTCAACGTTAGAGGGGCGATGACGTTATATTTCACCCTCACCACTCGCCATTCACGCTAATAAATACACGCACTCGGACAAAACATATAGACACACAACACATGAGACATACTATACACAATTTTAAAAAAAAACCCTAATGTCCCCTAAAAAGCGGAACAGGGGACCCTGAAACCCATCGCAATGCACGAGTAACATCTTCAGATTGAATGGCATGCATACACGTTTTCGGTTATTAAAAAAATTAAAGTCTATTTCCAAAGATTCAAAATCCTTTAAGGCAGAGGAATGTCCAAGATATCCGAGAAATACATCAAATCAAAAATAATCGACATTGAAAATTTAAATTGACGAACTTTATGAATTGAAAAAATGATGATCAGAAGTGGAAAAAAATATAAATTGTTCCAAACATAATTTATCAAAAAAACACACGGAAGTGTAAAGCCTGGTTGTTATAATTATTTAATATAATTATTTGCTGTTGTAATTATGTAATATAACTATTTGCTTTTATATATTTAGGTGGAAGATAAATCTTTCTCTTGGGAAAATATTATTCCAGGGTGCAAGTGATGGATGCTGAATGTAAATTTCAACTCCCAAAGTGAATTTTTAATTAAAAGTGGCCTCTTTTGAATAGTAAGCGAGATAAATTGATTTTTAAAATGAATGTAAATAAACGTAATCCATCTCTGTTTGAAATGAAGCGACTTCTTTCAGTCTGGGTGGATAAATTTGTATTCCATTAGTTATTCTTGTCAAAAATCCTCGTCCGGAACATTTCTCCTCGGACGGACCAGGTAAACAATCGATTTCTTGCATTCGGACGTTGGTTGGATATCTTAAATACAGTACAATCTTAAATAAAGCTGAGAGGACAATTAAACACTTTCAATAAAATATCGATCATATTTGATTATATGCGACCTGGTGTGACGTAGGTCGAGGAAAACATTTTCTTTTATGATACAGTCCGCTTTGCTCTATACTGCGACGGACTTCTAAACTTACCTTAAGTCCGGGAAATGGCTCGCAGTTACCAAAGACCACGTACAGCGAAATCAGCAGAGTGCGCTGTGATGAAAACGTGGGGGAAGTAAAATAAAAAAAAAAGTAAAATGAAAAACAAAAGTAAAACAAGGCCTTCTTGATCAAAAATAAATGTATTAGCTCAATAGTAAAGTTTATGGAAACTAAAAATAAACAGACCTCAAACTTTCTTGTAGCAATTAATAATTGATAATTGAACGAACGGAGAAGGTTAATCGGTGGAGACAAAAAGCACTTACGGTTTAACCAGTTAGAGAAGCTAGGATCAGTCCCGCTGCAGAAATCAGGAGCCGAGTCCTTAGCCCGAAATTTTATTGACATTCCTTCTGTTATGGAAGGGACGTTTGTCCCACCTAAACGTGTCCATAGGCAACCCCTGGCGCCTCGGGACAATATATATCGACATACATATATCATTATTGCATCACCCAACACATATAATACAACATACAAAACATGATCATATTCAACACGTCACTCATTTCCACATAGTCTAATTCTTCAACTATTGGCTTTCCTTTCCGTTCCCTATTTTTTCCATTCCTAATTACCCCTATCTGTATAATCTTGAAAAGATAATCATGCGGAACCGTTCCCTATTTTTTCGTAATGTCTGCTCTGTAGGCTCTTTTCACATCAAACAAGCCAACTCCCGATATAAAAATGTCTTCCTACTACCGAATTCCCTCTCCACGCCTTCGAAATCCTAAGTACATAAACATAAAACATCAATAACTCACTGGCACTCTCAACACGACACACAAGAATGACACATCTATCTACTCGGAAAAAAACCCTTTGGTTGAATACAAATACTTTGATTGAATCTAAATTTTCTAGCATTGTATAAATTCATTTTTTTTTTCACACGAATGAAAGCACAAATACATGAAGGTGTATTTGTTAAATTTAAACGTTTATAAATCCCAGGTCCAGAAGATGATCTCAATAAAGATCGAACCTGGGCCAGGACAAACGCAGAAAAGTGTCAGCTACTTTCCGATCACTTTTCCACAGTTTTTATTCCCCATCCCGATATGAATGTCACTTCACAATCAAATTATATTAATGAATACCTTCACTCTCCTCTCCCTCTCGCTTTACCTCCTAAGCCCATCCACCCCGCAGATGTCATGTACCAGATTCTCCACCTTTCCGAAAGAAAATCCCCAGGCCATGACCTAATTACCCCTAAAATCTTCCAAAATCTACCCAAAAAAGCAATAGTGTATATTACCTCTATTTACAATGCAATATTTCGCACAACTTATTTCCCTATCCAATGGAAACTATCTTTAATAACTCCAATTCCAAAACCACACAAATCCCCCAGTGCCCCATCCTCTTATAGACCAATAAGCCTCCTTCCTATTTTATCCAAAATCTTTGAACGTATCCTCCTTAAAAGACTAATTCCTATATTTGACTCTAAAAACGTAATTCCTAACCATCAATTTGGGTTTCGACCTCTCCATTCCACTGTTCAGCAGTGCTTCAGAGTAGTCGACATGATTTCCAATCCTATGCTAGCAACAGAAGCACTCCAACAACACCTGAACCTTATTACCAACTGGTGCAGTCTATGGCGGATCAGGTTAAACGAACGAAAAAGCCAACACGTTACATTTACACTCAAACGACAAACCTGTCCACCAGTGCACATTTACAACAAAATAATACCACCATCGAACCAAGTCCGCTACCTTGGGTTTTACTTAGATAGTAGACTTACTTGGAACCCACATACACGATTAAAACGGCAAGAACTTAACAAAAGATAAGGACTACTCAGACACCTTCTTGGATCAAAATCAAAACTAAGCATACATAACAAACTAACCATTTACAAAACACTCATCACACCTATTTGGACCTACGGAGTCGAGCTGTGGGGCTCGGCTAAATCATCAAATATTCAACGAATTCAGTCCTTTCAATCTAAAGTTCTTCGCCGTATCCTCAATGCTCCCTTCTACGTCACAAATGAAACGATCCATAAAGATCTCAAAATCCCTTTCGTAAAAGATCTTATCCAAACACGCTTCATCACTTTTCACTCTAAACTCGCCCTCCATCCTAACCCACTAGCCCTAACACTTTCCTCAACATCTCACCCTTACAATCCTCCACGCCGTTTAAAACGACGATGGCCTCGTGACCATCTAACAATCTAACCCACCGAAATAACTTCTACCCCCCACCCCCAATTAAACAAAGTCGGTTTCTCTCCCCACTGTCTCCTGGTCTGGCAGATCTATCAAATTTAACTATTTGCTCAATGTATATCATGTACAGATAGCAATAAATAAAATAAATAATTTAAACCAAAAAAAAAAAAAGGGTAATGATCGGTACGTAGGATATATTTATACATCTTTATGTTCTTGTGGTGAAATAATAATTCAAGCTTAGGGTAATAATTCTGTGAAGTAACCCTTTGGCTATGTTTATTATTGTATGAAAAGGATGATGAGATGTAAAGTTGTGGTAGCGATCTGTGTTTCTTGGTTTTTGACGCCAATCTGCGAATAATGTGCCATCTGGTTGTTTGTAAAAAAACGGTGTTTTTTTTTCGAGTTCCTGTGTAAATTGACATCTTATACTGAGATCTTATCTGACGGATCGATTTTGTCGAGCCCGTCAGGGACCTGAATTCTCACCTTATATACGCATAAAGGCGGGTGTTCCTCATGGAAGCATACTTGGCCCTTTTCTATTGTCCATATACACTTCAATCCTACACATGTTAATATTTCGACAAACACATTCGCTGATGATACAGCGATTCTTACACACAATTCGGACCCATCAATTAGCACTCAACACTTTCAACACAATTTAAAAAGCAAACTAAATTGATTTTAACAAACTTGGGCGCTAGGAAAACAAAGCCAAAGAAACGAAAAATGAGAAAAGGAATCACTTTAGTTAAATTCATAAAAGATAATATTAATGCTCACGACCAGTCAGCGTAGGCGAGGTAGGGTTCGCGTATCAGCAAGAAAAATAGTTACAAAACGAAAAATAGAATATTAACAAAGCAAACAAGTACAACTCTAGGCGATGTGGGCCTGGACCATCCAGTCTCCCTGTGGGGAGAGCCGTGTCTTACGGCAATCCAAGCCACTTGGTTACACTGTTTTATCTAATGTAGTCTAAATTTGATCTGTGGGAACTCCTGTTGCTATCATCTATGCTTTTGAGGAAGATGGCTAATGTGAAGAAAGGAAGTTGTGTGTATAACTGTATAATCTGTGCGACTGTCCTGAGCAGGACCTGGACCTCCTTGTGATAATTTTTCCCCTTCGTTTCGGTCTTTGGCCTTGACATCCATTTTTTTCTTAATCCTCCACATCGTACCAAAACCTAAGCCAAGAGCATCCTCATAGTCTTGAACCTCCTGGCTTCCCATAGAGGAATCTTCGAAGCCTATCTAGAGGGATCCTCTCCAGGTGACCCCACCATCTCAACCTTCCCTTCTTCATTTGAGCAACATCCGGCTCATCAAATAATTACTTTAATTCAACATTCTTGGGCACTTTCCATTCGCCGTTTATGCACTTCGGGCTGAATATATTTCTTTTTTTATGCACTTTTCTTTCCCATACTCCAAGAATCTTCTCATTTTCTTTACTCGACACCCGTTTCGCTAGCGTGCTAATTAACTAACTGGCCTTATAATCGCCTTGTGAGCTGATGATAATCTTAGCCTTGCGAAATAGGTGCTTGAACCACAGAGGCTTTTGTACCGCAAACAGACATCTATTTTCTGCCTTTATTCTTACTTCTGCTGTTACATCATTATTCATTGTTACTCAAGAACCTTAGATATTTAAATTTACTGATTACTGAGAAACTGTGGTTTCCAGACCGCGCTTCTTGCTAACTGTGTTTAATAGATGTGTCATAATTATGTATGCAGGTTATTACCCATGGCCAAATAGTTATTGTTGTTCGTAAGAAATATTACAACAATAGTGGAAACAGTACATCAATCTTCTATCTGGCATTTATAATTGACTTTTATAAAAAAAATTTCATTTTGCATATCTGTTGCTTGAAGAGAAGAAGGTTGTGTTTTATGCTTTCGAGGCATGTTTCTAGGCAGTACGGAACTTTTACAACTCGGTAACTTCGTTTGATGGGGTCAATTGGGTGATAGTTGGCACGGTTTCTTTTCGCGCGAAATCAATAGCTTTCCTTTAAACGCTATTAACGATCTCCCCCTTGGTCTCACCCAGTGATCGTATAACCAGTGCGAAAATCTCGTTAGTTCCGGGACAAAATTCCTTTGGACCGATTGATATATACCGATTTCCTTACAATTATCTTCGTCTAATAAAAAGGAAAACAAACAAACGCAGGGTATAAACTGTCCTTGCCCTGCATTATCGATAAAAATAAAAAAAAAAAAGGAGAAGAAAAAATTATTGTCACATTGACGGAATAGCGAGTTTTATACGTTTTATTCAGCGTTGTAAAAGCTGCGGAAGAGGATTGGGACGATTTGTGGCCCGAATAAAAGTCGAAACTCGTTTTTCAGATTTAGCGATTCGTCCGCGCCCTGACAAGAGGAGGACACATTGCCATTTAGATCGTGGCTGAGAAAAAAATCGAAAGAACCATTCAATGCGGTCCACAAAGTGAATCCATCTCCGCGTAACAGTCAACGAAATAAAACAAAAACAAAATCTAATTGAATATATAAACGTTTTTCTCATCTATTTAATAAGCCTGTTCAAGTTTTGAGCGGTTTAATATTCCTGGCAAGACTCCCCTTTATGAGTGGATTATAAAATTTGCCTCCCTGGCGAAGGTAAAAGTTTTTAAGATGTTGATTTATGCAAAGACGTGTCGGCTTACCCCTATCAATGTTTCATTACTCAATTTTAAATTGTCTTATTCTCCCATCTATCTCGTATGAAACCAGTATAAATATTTACCGTGGGTAAACCATTACTGCGCTTATATCTTACTTTTTAAAGTACAAATTCACATTCGATTCGTCGAGACGATATTATAAGCTTAAATTTATTTCTTCTTGAACACATTTTACCTTACTTTGGAAAACAAGCCTGTAATAACAACGTGCCAGCAATAAAGCCGGTAAAACTTGTTTGGGCAAATTAAGCGCCTAATTCTAACTCCGTCCTCAGGGGATAATTAAAAAAGCTACGGGCTTATTTGCCCCTTCTGGCTTTTGCGGAACTGAGAGAAGAATGGTTTTCTTAATTCCTCACCCTATGATAAAAAGCTATTTTAAAATTTTGTAATTAACTAAACAAACTGATGTTGCAAAGAGAACAATGTGGATAGATAATCAGTTCGTTTGCTTAAATTCATTATTTAATTTAATAATATATCTCAGCCCAAAATTTATTAATTTAAAAAATTAGTCAATTAGTTAGACATAAAAAAACAATGCTAAAGGCGTCAAAGTACTTCGGACAGACTAGCAGAAAAATGAAATACAAATACCACGAGAATAGATACTTTAGTGGCTTTGGGTGAAAGTGGACTATGGGCTATCCAATCATAGTGACAAGCTGTTGTTTGACATAGGCATTCAAAAACGAACAAACCAAGTCAAAGACATCATAATAACCAATAACACCCCGACACACCTCTTTAACTTTTCAATTAACAATTAATTACGGTTTTTGGTTGAGATGAAAAAAAGCTAATGGCACGAGAGGGATTCGAACCCACGACCTTCGGCTAGATACGCCGCTGCTCTACCACCTGAGCTATCGTGACCTCGATCCACTCGGCCATCAACTCCCCGAGGTTGAGATGGGGAGTTGATGTCGGTTTCTTCACAGAATTATTACCCTAAGCCATGCATCATCATTTCACCACAAGAACATAAAGATGTATAAACATATCCTACGTACCAATCATTACCCTAAACACATAATCAATAGAATTATGACAAACTACCATTGAAAACTAGCACGATTCACTATCACAAAATAACACTACATCAATTCTATCAAACATAGACAAACCGACATACATATCTTCTGATAACTTTAAATTCGACTTCAACTTTAAAACTATTCACACTCTTTTTTCCAAAATAAAAGATCCCACACCATTAACAAATAAGTCTCATGCAATTTACAAAATCAATTTCATAAATTCTCCAGTAACCTAAGTTCAACCTAAGAAGACAAAATATCTTAGCGAACTTCTGACTATGTCATTTTTCGTTACTTCTTAAATGTAGCAGTATATTTAATTTTTTTAAACACATAGTATTACAAAATGCCGAAATAAAGCAAATAGTGCGATGTTAAAAAGAATATAGTTTTCTCTTTTTTTTTTCAATTTTACTTAGTGGACTGTGGTTTAGGTTTAAAAAAAGGTACATTCTTTTTTTTTGTCATTCTTACTGGTGGACACATATTTTACAGACGTATAAAAAAAAGACACAAGTAAGAAAAATAACACACCGACCTAAGCGTAGAAGTTGGCAAAACGCGACTTACAAAAAGCGAGGATAGGATGACCAGGAAAAAAAAGACAACAGCTTAAAAAAAGTAACGGACTTAATAGCCCTTCTGGCTTTTTTACTACAAAAAAATTTTAGGGTTACTTCATTTTATCACTAGAATATAGTTACTTACTTAGCTTATTCTTGTCAATTTTCTTTTGATTGCAATATCAACCCCCGTGTTCGGTAAAATATTTCAGTATGTCCACGATAACACAAGTAAACAAAATAGGGTTTAAAATATCCCCTTGCATGACTCCTTCGGCAGTATTATCCCATTTAGAATGATTTATTACGCCGTCAATATTCAAAACCATTTTTATGTTTATTGATTCTGATGCAATTTGAAGCTAATTTTATCAGGATTCAATGTCGAAATATCAAATAAAGAATACAAACAATAACCATAGCTTTATAATGTATCACATTTAATTAATTTAAAATTATGCTCAACAAGGCATGAAAGGTAACAATAGACCTTATATAATGGTAAAAAATGTAAAAATAGATAAATGGAAGATCGATCATTTTGGAAGTGCGTAATTAATTCCTCGTTCAAAAAAAAAAAAAAAAAGTGGAGAACTTCATCAAGTACTTCAATCATATTTTCTTTACTTATCTACTTTAAAAAAACCTATTAAGAAATCATCCTTAAAGGGATTATTAGGACGGGAAAATGTGACTCTCGCGTGTATGCGGTTTTCGTGTGACGTTGTGACATTTACTCTGGATTTGTGGGCATATGTCCATGTCAGTGGTGCGAATTTGGTCGGACGCTAATGAGGGCTCCGGCTGGCTACTGTTTCTTGCCCCTTGGATTGTAGAAAACAGAATGTTTCACTTGACATGAGATATCTGCCAAAAACAAAAAAGCTCAGTCAGGCCGTATCGATGTTCTAGTTTTTAGCATAACATGCCGCCATCTACTTTTCGTTGATTTAAATTCTGACAGAATTCAATTGTGAACTCCTTCCTTGTTGGAAGTTTTCCGTTGAAGTTCTGAAAACAGGTAAGCTGCTTAAATAAAGAAGAATAACGAATTAGGTTCATTTACAATCGTTCGAGGTACATGAGTTACTCCTCTAAATAATTAATTAATTAACATGGGAGACATTTAATTAAACATTCTCTCTCTTTTAGCCTGTAGAACAATTTGCAGTCAGCATCCATTACCCTTATAAATAATACAGTTTTCCTTTTTGTTTGAAATTTTGGACGTCTAAGTGTAATATAACCTATTATAATACGGAATTATAAATTTTTCATTTTCTATAATTACAAAAAAAAATGCTTATAAACAAAATATTCGTAAGTATAATGATAACGGAACACTCGAAGCGGGATTTCTCAAGGACTGCAGCCTTCTAACTGATTGTTTTCTGGCTTAAAATTATCCTAAAAGTTCCTCAGTTCATCAATCGACTGGATCCTTCTTTTAAGAGATAATAGGTCATTGACTGATAGGTCATCATTGAATATACATACTCATACTGTGTAGGTGTTTTCTCAATGCCAGGTATCGATTTTTATAGTTCTATCACTCTTCGATTTACCCTCTCAAGCTGAATCCATGTATATTCCGGTTTTGGTAAGTTAATCATCAATAAGTTGCTTTAATCATGAGTTTACTGTGCTTGGCGCCTCTGGAGTTCGTCCAACTCATACTGAGAATGATCTGTATATTGTACGTTTTATCCCAAGTATAGGCACTGGCCCTATATTTGATCTTGTAGATCCTCGGATGGCCAGGTTGCGTTTTTGTTACCCAAAACTCCTGGCACGTGATTGTTGTGTTTTCCCAAGTTTTGGAGATTTTGTGTGGATTTGCTATTTTACGTTCTGTCCGATCTTATAAAGAGTTTTTCGTGAGTGTAACCTCTTTTCAAATTTTGTATGAAACAAGCATTGATAGGATGTATATCAGCTTGATTAACCGAGGTGTACTTCCCTAATGAGTCTGACTGTTCATATTTTAGGTTTCCTTTCCATCATTTGTTAAATGAGACATGTGTATACAATGTACATTAGATATTCTCCAGTTTCTTCTTTTCTTTTATAATCCGTGGAGATGCTTTACCATGTTACAAAGCATGTCTTCTGGATCATATAGTCAATTTCTAAGAATTGATTGATAGCTGAGGTTAAGATTTAATATAAAAAAAATTGTTTGATTTTTACCTAAGACGGAATCTGTATGATTGATAAATATCCGCGATTTTCATGAATAGTAGGACATCAAAATGTTTAACAGCCATAACTGAGTTGATGATTAATATTTAATATCCTTACGAAAGCATATCCGGTATTCATGCCACTAGGGAGATGAACAGGATATACGAATTAAACAAAACCTCCAGACAAATCTAAGTGCCGAAAAAGAATGGGAACAGAGAAAAAAATACCTCAATCAAGGGAGATACTGTCTATTGGTACATCGATGGATCTAAGAGGAAAGTAAGCACAAGGACATGATTTTTATCCCCGAAACCAAATATCCATACCTCATGGGCAACAGTCTCTGATAGTTCCTGAATCCTTTTTAATAAATGAATCAGCGAGCTCAGTGAGTACAAACAGTCCGAAATCCTAGCTTGATTTGGAAAGAATGGATGGAATGCATCCACCTATCGAAGGAAGCGTACGGCATACGTCTTGTTGGAGATGACGTACATGCCGATTCCACCCAACGTGACTGTAAAATGACAATTAATTATGGTTTTTAGTTGAGATGAAAAAAAAGTTAATGGCACGAGAGGGGTTCGAACCCACGCACGACCTTCGGCTAGATACGCCGCTGCTCTACCGCCTGAGCTATCGTGACCTCGATCCACTGGGACATCAACTCCCCATCTCTACCTCACCTTGAAATATGGCAAAAGGAGGGAAAATTCATAAAGTGAGGTTGAGATAGGAAGTGATGTGAGTGGATCGAGGTCACGATAGCTCAGGCGGTAGAGCAGCGGCGTATCTAGCTGAAGGTCGTGGGTTCGAATCCCTGTCGTGCCATTAACTTTTTTTCATCTCAGCCAAAAACCGTAATTAATTGACATATATTAATTGGTAGAGCGGACCACGAAAATAATGAAGTAACTACTGTAAAAGAAATACAATCACCGAAATCGGGTCTTAATCAAATTTGGCCATGAATGGGGTGCAATAAGTACAAAACAGGATACTCTTGCTTTCAAAGGGCATACCATTTTTCCTGATATACACCTAGATCGACATAATTACGAGTGCAACATATTGATGAGATATTTTTCATCTTTCCTGTACGTGTGATACTCAACCTATACTTGTTTTTTTAGTATTTATGGTCATGTTCGTTCCCGCCGTCCATCTTTGCTGTTTCCTGTGTCAGACGCATTTCGGTAATTTCACCATCTTTATTGGTGTGATGTTTTGCCTGCCACGTCCATTTTTTAAATTTGTCAAAAGTGAAAGGCTGAAAGAGGTTTACAATCTAAATCTATTTTCGTCTAGCAAGCAAATCTAACAAAAAAAAATCAGACACTGTTTTATTCAGTATATTAATTTCTCTTGTGTCTACTAACTATTTTCATAACATCAATATCTTTATAAAATTAAGTACCAAACAAGGTAGGAAACTGTCAAAATTACAATAACATTTTAGGTAAAACGACAAACTAGTGTGTCTTTTCAGAAGATCCAAGTTAGGAAAACTTGTTTTAATGAATCGCTAGTTAGATATGATTGGTTGCTCTGCCTGTTGCACGACCGCAATCATACTGGTCAGCCTTTCACACTTGTTCGATTCGACCAAACCCAAACCCTGATCAGGATTAAAAGTACATAACATTTATGTTTTTCGTTTATTCAATAACTGCGTGTTTTTACTAAGAACTTGGTTGTTCATAACGTATTGCTTTTTCTGTTGTTTATCGACATCAATAACACGATTGGAAGGTGAAATCTAAAGTGAGATGGGTAAATAGCAAACTTGTTATATATTGCGACTTCGGTTTCACTTACGGCCCAGCCGGCAATAAAAGAAGGGCCGTTCAGTGGCTGAGGGTCTTTATTTAATACCAATAGCGGGGGGGAGTCTCATGGCAATCCATGGGAATTGAACACGAGGGTGAGTTTTATACCGCTTATCAGAAAGATGTCGGTATGTGTATTTGATATATGGAGTTTGACACCCGCGCCTCCCTGAACACGTTCTGACTTCTGAAACGAGTCGTTAGGGGTTGATTGTACTGAGGTGCCGGGTATTTCCAAAAGTGCCATTCACGTCATTTAGCTTAATTCCTTCCTTCGCCAGAGCTTTCTTTCTTAATGACGTTCGCAAGAGAGGTCCTTAAAACCGAATTGCGGGGTTATACAGCATGTAAAAAAAGAAAGAAGACTCATTAAATCAAAATGTCACCTATCTCAATTAATTATCGCTTTTCAGAAGTGTTAACTTTAAGAAGCAATATTAAAAGGCGACATTTGCAAATTTAAAAAAAAAATGGTTTACGTTGCGTACGGCCTCGTAACATTGTCCAAATAAAATTTAAATCCTGCCAAAAACTTTATTATTTGATTCACTTCCTTCACAGCAATCTTGTTCAATTCAAAATGCATAAACGGGAGATAGATATATAGGTGTAATAAATGCCTGGTGCCCCGCAACTCTCAGTGGTTTATTGCATTTTATGTGCTTGAAAGGTTGTTTAAAATTCGCTTTTCGGCTCGCCTTTTAGTTAGGAGCCGCGTGAACTCCATATAGGTTGTAATCCCCGGCTTAAATAAACCGCAGGGCTCGAGGGGCCCTTACAAGTAGCGTAGGACGTGTAAAGCGGTTTTCTTCTCTTCATCGCAAAATCTGCATAGCTTTGCCTTTTGCTCAGACCGTATGCAACTAACAACTGTTTGGGTTTTATAAAATTTGAACGATTTTTGTAACAAAATTTATAGTATATCTCAAACCAATAAAAGATATCTCAATCCTTCAAAAGGCAATAATTACAAGTTGCAACTGAAAGGCACTGATTTATGTTCATAAGGTATTTCATCTTGTCTGTAATTACCCTTGATTTTATTTTTACTACTTCAGAAACAAACAGTGAAAACTGTCATACCGTACACACCACACCCAACATTGATGTCATGGACATCTTCGAAAAAGAAGGACGAACAACAACTACAACAGTGAAAACTGTATTCATTTTTCATTAAGCAGCTAAAATGATGAATTCTTAAAGGAAATATTGCTTCTTCCAGTTTATTATCTTAATTAAAAGGCTCCAGTGTTAATTAATAAACTTGATGAAGTGAATCTAGAAATTAATTTAAATAAGTTTATTGCTGCTCTCAGGTTGAAAGCTTCTAATGTTTTTGAAAAGCAAGGCAAAATTTTGTTAAATTCATTATATTTCACGGTCTGATTGACCAAATAACTTCTTTCAATTAATCTTCTTTATGTAAGGTATAGGTTGAAATGAAAAAAGTTATTGTCACTGGCGGGATACGAATGGGGTAGTTGGGTAGTGGGTTCGAATCCCGCCCGTGACACTAATTTTTATACTAAGCAAAAATTTGTGTTAAACTCACAATGGCTAAGTTAAAGATTATAAAATCGACCATGTTAGATTCAGTCGTTTAATGGTATTATTGAGTGTTAGATCTATCAGATTTATATTGATAAAAGTCAGCTCAAATCTGTGGTTGAGAAGGGTCAAATTGTTCGTGCAATCATTGCTGTGTGACAACTAACTGGATGTTAACCTTTTGAGCAGCTACGGGCAGAGATGTTAAAAGATGAACATCAGACGACAGTTGTCATGCCATTTGCCCACTAGAGTGTCACTCTGATGCTAGGTTTTTTTATACATTCCTGAGACTCATTCAAATATGCTGAACCACTTCAGCAGTCCTCTTAGGAAGCATGAGAAGGCGCTTCAGCTTAAATGCGTGACTTCATGTACTGTAATATCAACAAATATATATATATATGTATAAAATTGTGCTGAATCTCGTCCGATAACTTCAAAATAGCTTTCAAAAATTATAAACAATTCAAACACTTTTTTCCAAAATTAAAGATCCCACACCAATAAAAAATAAATCTGACGTAATCTACAAGATCAACTGTTTAAAATTTCCAGCAACTTACATCCCAATATCTGGACAAGAGAGTAAAGCGTGTAGGAATATCTGCAGTGTATATGGAAAATAGAAAAGGGCCGAGTATGTTTCCATGAGGAACACCCGCCCTTATGCGTATATAAGGTGAGAATTCGGTTCCCTGCCGGACTCGACAATATCGATCTGTCAAATAATATCTCAGTATAAGATGCCAATTTACATACGAAATCGAAAAATCAATGTTTTTATATAAACAACGAGATGGCACATTAATCGCAGATTGGTATCAAAAACCAAGAAACACAGATCGCTACCTAAACTTTTTACATCTCGCCACCCTTTTCATTCAATAATAAACACGGCCAAAGGGTACCACCCACCATTTTGAACACAAACACCATTTCGACTTCAAAAATCCAAAAATATTATATAAAGAACAAAACAAACATAAACGTAATTTCTTAGAAGTGGTATAATTACCCTACAATTTAGTTTTCCTTTTCCCATTTATCTCTTTCTATGTAAACCTAAAAGGATAATCTGGCCGAACCATTAACAACACATTTTTTCCGTTCGTCGGCTCTTTTCAACACAAAAAAGTCGACGCCTTATACAAAAATGTCTTATCTATACCCACTTCCTTTCTCTCCCCTTCAAAATCCGACGTATATAAACATAAAACAGCAAAATCTCACTGGCACCCTCAACACGACATGCAAGAATGGCACAATTACGCAGAAGACAAACACTTCGAGTGAATAGAAATACTTTACTTTAATATATAAAAAAAGATATTTTGCATTGTATAAATTCACTTTTCCACATCCAAAATGTATTTGCTAAATGTAAACAATGTTTGAAAATCCCAGGCCCTGAAGATGATCTCAATAAAGATCGAAACGTAGGCGCGATAAAGAAAATGTTTTTCTGACGCTTTCATCACACCAGATCACATCTCACGATTTCTAAATAAATACTACAAATTATTAAATTCAAAAAAAAAAAATTAAATAAAAAATAGAATGTTCATCTAGCTGGGGTTTGTCTGTGGACATATTAATGACAAGGATCGACCTGTGATGGTCAATTTGTAAAGAGGCATATTTATAGCCATAATCAGAGGGACAAGATGAGTGGTGGCAACTATTTATTAGGCAACTATTATTCTATTTTGCAGATTCCCTTATGTTTCTTGTATGCCTTGATCTAGTCTTTAACAGAAATACTATGGCAGTACACTCTGGAACGGCATATGGATAGATATTTGGTATCATTAATTGTGGGTGATCATAAATATGTAATCAAAAAATTGTATATACGTGTCATATTTTTGTTTGATTTACTGATTTACACAAGCTCAAATTTGCCTTATACGTACATATATTCTTATTACACCAAGTTGAACCTATCGCTTCTCGCGGTGCTATGTCAATTCCGGCTTTTGGACATTATAATGGGGGGCGTCGGTGGCTGCAAGTTTTAGTCTTGACACGGCGCTCATCACTGTAAGCTAAAAGTCCCGGGTTCGAATCCAGCGGCCTTTTTTTTCAAAAACACCAGCACCCTGAGGTTTTATATGACCTCTGCTGTTGTGAACCCTCGTTAAAAAAAAAAAAAAACTAAAAAAAACTTTATAATAAATTACCAGCAGGCTTCAAGATTAACACCCTCGAGTGTTCGCAGTCCAGGGTCAGACCTCAGTCTTATCTGTCCATATGCTTGTGTACCAAGGGTTATCAACAGCTAGGTCATTTCAGCCTCCAACTCGCTCACTTTTTTAAATTCAAACTCTACTTCTGTTATGATTATAAATACTCAGAACAGGGTTTTTAATTGCCTAAATTAAATATTACCAAATTGTATAGGTTTTACATCCATACGAAAAAATATATTCCAAGCTACAATACAATACAATTCCAATAAGTTCCAAGCTACAATGTTATGTAGTTTGGCTGTTTCCAATCATTTTGGTTTGTCTGACATGCTTCGGCTTCTTATCATCCCAGAGGGCACTCTCAACACGGCACGCAATAATGGCACAATTACGCAAAAGACAAACACTTCGAGCCCTGAAGATGATCTCAGTAAATATCGAAACGTAGGCACGATAAAGATGTTTGTTTGTTGTTTAAAGATAAATGTTTTTCGGAAACCTTCATCACACCAGACTGCATCTCACGATGTCTGAATAATATTAATAGTAAATAGCTATAAAATTATTGTTCCCTTTTTAAAAGTAACAAGTTAAGAGAGAATAATTGCATTTTGATTGTTTCAGGGGGGATGAGGTTGAGAGGTCATTGGAACTTTTGGACAGGGTGCTGTCTGAGTTTGACGACCTTGAAAATGGGAATGTCACCCTCGAAGACGACGGATACATGAGTATGAACGGGAGGAGGCAGCAGAAAGAATTTCCACCACCCCCAGCAGAGGAGGCCCAAAGAATCATATCCACTCTTCTTCCCAGGTATACATTTATTTTTATTTCAATCAAAATCTTATATTTTAATTATTTATTTATTTTAGGGTATCACCGAGTAACTCAAGTAAAAGGACCAATGGACCTAGACCACTCCAGGCTAGTTTGACTTTAGGGCACGAACCAAGGCTTGATCGTAATCACATAACAACAATAGCTACTCAGACAACAATTGTAACATTATATCTAATAGTACAAAAAGCGATATAATTTTAAATATTTTCCATTTTGTTTCTACAGCCTAAAACCAAGCATCTTCGACCCTATGGTTGGCAAAATGGTGCCATTGGAAATGGAGGAGTAAATGTATGCATAGGGGGTGGCTTACCCCCAAGGACGGTTGCCACTGCAGTTGAGCGCCACCGGGAAGTGAAAAGAAAAGACGAAACCCGCTTGGGTTCAGTCGCAGAGGCCAATGATGGAAATTTTTCTGATGATTCACTGGAGGGTGTACCTCCTCCACCTCCTCCTCCGATTATACCTAATAAAAGAGGCAGTATCGCATGGGAGGTTCCTCTCGATGACGATGAAGCCCTTTATACTCCAGGGAGCACCAAAGTTATAGGACGAAGAAGGAGGCGTTCTACTGATAGATCAAGTAATAGCCTCCTAGTAATTCATTTTTTTTTTCATTAATACAGCATTTTCAAATTTTATTTGGATTGTTCTTCTTTGATCAGAGCCTGTTACCTCTGGTTTTGTACCAGCTGGCCGTATGAATCATGCACCTCAGGTTTTAGCAATCTGGTCAGACTTCGGTCATACCTGTTCCGCCATCCAAGTTGAGAACCAGTGGATGTCAAAAACTAGGTCATTTCAGCAAACACATATTCACGCTAATAAATACATTCATTCTCAATGCACACCAAAGGGGACACAAAGCAATATCCATCTGTTCCAAATACAATAAAACAGCAATATTTTCTCCAAAAATTGGAACAGGTCAGTGACTCACTGCCATTCTCAAATAGAATTGTCATATAGAGTGGCATTCTTACACACTATAAATGGAACCAAGTAGTGGGAACTTTCAATTAAGTGAGACTCAAGAAGCAACTTTTCTCTACGTGCCAGATACTGATGGAGACTTGTCACCTCACATAGCCTATTTTTGTAATCCACTGAGAATGAATATTCCCTGGAGAGCCACCCAAAGGCTATGCCCTTAATACTTAGGACTTTCTCTTACACTCCAGCCCACTAATACTGGCTTGATTTTGATCATATTTTTTATCCCATCAGAGGACTCGACAGTTGTGGTCAGATTATGGTGATTAGCAAATCCCAGCCTTAGACATCTCATTCCTCTCACCTATTAGACCTATGAGTCTGGCAACCCAGACAAGGACCACCCTTTTGCCAAGATATTACAGTTTAAAGTATCTCTCCAACAAGAACACCGGGATGATCAATTTACAATAGAATTTGAATGAAATTAAGTTCTTTTATTTTTTTAATCATTCTCCACATTATTCATTATCAAATTTTATTAGTAGTGTAATTATTGTAGTATTATATTATTTTTTAAATACTAATTTAACGTTTTTTTATGAGGTTCTGGATCAATGGGTAGATTAAGAGATATGGAGGAATGGCCAGATCCACCAACAGGTACTGAAGACGGATCAATATCACCTTTGTCGGACTCAAGCCATTTGGATTCTTCAACCAGTAGCCGACATGAAGAAATCTTAGCCGAATTATCCGATAATATGTCTTCTGGAGGCACGTATGTAATACGAAAGGGAAGGCGAAAGGAAAGAAAGCCCATGCCTCTTCCCCCAGAAGCTAATGCCATTGAAAATGGCGATTTGAAGCGGGGCAGTTCAACATTTGATAATATAAAATCTCTTTTAAGAGAAGGACTAATTGAAGGCCTTGATGAAGCCCCACCAGATTTTGCACCCCCGAACCCACCTTCAATTGTAAGAGTTGTTTCATTACCTTCAATCGCCTCAGAGAAGCTTCCAAAATCTAAATCCCCAAGCCTAGACGAAGTGCCTAATGAGGCCGATGAACAGCCACAAAGATTTGACATTGGTAAATTGTTTTTGTAATGTATTATTTCTTGTAAAACTTATACATATAATATGTGGTATACATTTTTTTTTCTTTGTTTAGGGATTCAAGTAATAGGGGACCCTGATTCCCAACCTCAATCGCTTCAAACTGTTGCTGATCAGACTGATTCAGACAGTGAAAAGAAACGTGGTAGCGTCATAATGCTCAATGGAGGAACTGATACTTCTTCAAATGAAGCATTAATGGCGGAATTAAGAAAGGAATATGACACGGAAAGTATCAACAATAATGAACTGACAGAACCGGAAGTTAAAGTGGAAGTTGGAAAGGAACAAGTGTTGGAAGACCCTTGGCTCACAGCCGCAGAGATAAGTCAGGTAATTGCCACCCTTTATCAATCAGTTATTCTCACATCCGAACAGAGTTTCACTTTGATAAATTTTGTAAAGGTTCAAGTGATACCAGTAGTGGAAGAAAAGTTGATAAAAGAGCCGGAAAAACCTCCTAAAGAGTTCAAAGTAAAAGTCGAAGTTGTACAACACGAGTTTGGCCCTTTACCACCGTCCCCGGTAGAGGAAGATGAAGACGAGTATGCAGATGTCCTCCGTCCAAGTCCTGCACAAACTCCAAGGGGCAAAACTGGAGATAAAAGGGAACCATTTTACAAGTAAACAAACTAACCTAATCTTCTGACTGAAAAAAGTACTTTACTGTTAGATCAATTAATTATTCTTTTTTATCGTTGTATCTAAGTTATCGTCATGACAGCTCAAGTGGTTTGAGCAGCAGTGAATTTAGCCAAAAGTTGTGGGTTCAAATCCCGCTTGTGACTTGACCATTAAACATATATACTTTACCATTAGAGTTATTCAAATATATTTAAAATTATTAATTTTGAATGCTCATCTGCTACGCTCTGATTACATGAGATGATGATATTCATTTTCAATTATTTAAATCACAAATTGTAAGCTTCCATATAGTCAGATTATATAATATCAAAGTTCTAATTAAACAGAATTAGGAGATTACTTTAAAAACTACATTACTTTTAGCACCATAGAAAATTGTCTCTCCATTTTTGAAATGAACAGAAATTTTATTAAAATTGTCTACCCATTTGATATTATATATAAACTAAAAGAGGAAATGAGAGCGATATTGTCAGCATAAAGAACCATTTTTATGATTTTTGGATGAGATATTTTTGTTAAAATATTCAATGAATTGAATGGGTCCAAGGATAGAGCCTTGAAGAACACCAACAACCTCCAAATTTGTGGTTAAACAACAGTCAAAACATAACCTTAAATGAACTCACCACACTTAGAAACTTAACAACAAAATCATACTTGTTTTTAACTGTATCAGCATAAAAATATTATTAGTTTTAAATAATGTGAGAAGTTGGCTAGATATGCAAAGTTGATGAGGCCATTTAAAAAACCAAAAAGTGAGAAGTTAACCATTGAACAATTTAAGTCAAGCTTACCGAAATTACTTTTGTAGATGCTTAGAGCCCCCGGCCTCTGATCCACTTGGAACTAATTTCCTAAATAAATCTAACCCTGACCATCATCATCGAGATGGTACATCATCATTGAAGACAAGGTCTATGGATGCAGGGTTTACTAGAAACCATAGAACACAACATTCATCTTCAAGAAGAGAGGTTAATCTAATGTTTACCAATTGTTGTAGTTTTACACATTTGCTCTCATACTGTTTAAAAATTAACAAATAATTAAAAAACTGAGGTGTTTGTTTTAAATATTTAATCTCAGATTCCAGGGGAACGGCGGACTCTCCCTACAGAGCTCCAAGGCCCTTCAAGAAGAAAGACTTTGCAGAAACGGAACTGTGGGGTGAGGGAGGAAGGGTCAGGTGGACATATGCAAGTGTCATGTTCATTACCTGAGACCCCGATTTTTGCCAGAGGTTGCGACATACCTCGTACGCCCCATCGGAGGGCTCCAGACGTTCCAATTACCTCCAGGACGACTCCAAGGCAAATGCCGTCCTCCAGCTACAGGAGCACAGGTTAGTTAAGCTTCATTGATCAGTTTTAATAATGTACATATTTGGGACTAACCGTATTTATCTTTTATTGTTGAATTCTGTCGTGGAGAACAAAAATATAAAGTATTGTTTGATGTTTACTTCAAAATGCATTCTATACAACTTTTGCTTATTCGAACCTTTAAAAAGAAAATACTTTGCTGGTATTAATTTTATTTTTTATACAATTGGTATTGTATATCAATTTTTTGTATATCAAAATACGATAATAGAAGTTTAAATTCTAGAATGTAGTAATAAAACTACATTTTTACCGTGATATTTAGCACTCTGTTAGATGTAATTACAAAATGTGTTGAAAAAATTGAAAATTCAAGAAATAAATTTAATTATCCTTGCCCCCTATGTAAGCATTTGCAAAATATTAATATATTAAAACCAAAAAATTAAATTAAGCCTTCTTTACATGCAATTTTTTATTATTATTATTATTATTATTTTGTCTTGGAAGCTCTAAAAGATCAAACTATTTAAATATTTCTTTTGCCAAATTAAATTTTAATGGTTATTATTTTCAAAAGTCTGTAAAATTATAATTTACTACTCGCACATTGATTATTTAATATATATTAGCATTGTTGGCAAATAAATTGCCAATTTATACTACTCTTAAATAATGAAATCGAAGTTACAGCAATTTTTGTAATTATCAGTTTGTTTATAAAAAATAATACTTATTAAACTAACCCGCTTTTGATGAAAATACTAATCACTTACTAATGCCAAGGTTTGCTTACTACTAAACTTTTCCAACTAATAAAAAGAATATTTCCAGAAAAACTTCTTTTTTTCTCTCTCTTTCTACCCTATCTCTCACTGTTTGTCATAGTCTAATTTAGATATGTTTAGATTTTTTTTTTAATAAAACACTTTTTTAAGCATATTCTGTAATTTTCGATGTCTAGTCATTTTTAAATTAGATTTAAGCTTTGTATTTTTGTCTTAAATGTTTTGCTTGTTTAAACGAATATTTCTGTATATTCATTCTTAACTTTATAATTTTAAAAATCAAGTAGCCAGTGGTATTTATTATTAAAATTGTCAATCCTTTCTACTCTAATCAATTTTGCAATTTCAAAAACTCTCTTTTGTTAAGAATTGTTTTATTATTTTTCGTTCTCCATGACATAATTTGATTTAAACTGTTAAATTTCTTGTTATATGTTAGTTGTAATGTTAGGAACATTAATTCTCTTTAACCAAATGTTTCTACACTATTATGTCATTCCTTAATAAGATATTAAATATATTTTTTAAATAATCAAAATGGTTTCAAATAAATTTTAATATTTGCAAAAAGTTTATAATTACTTCTTTATATAGTAAAATATGACATGTTTTCCCTTTAATTAATGTTCCAAACAATATTATTTTGTATTGAGAAAATCAATTTTATCTCTATTTAGCGTTGTGAAAATTGTTTGAAATACTTCATTTATTGTTATTCATAAAATTGATATAGGAAATGGCATATTTTATTGTTAAAAAATGGAAATTAGTATTTTTGTTCTTAACTTGATTTAGTCAAATGAAAAAGTATTCAAAACAATTGATATCAAAGATTAATTATAAATTAATGATACTTAACTATAATTAGATAAGATTGATTTATCATATTTCAAATTTTTATTTTTATTTTTCATGGCTAAAAGAATTTTTAGTTACTTAATTATAATATAAATCACGTTTTATTCAACAGAAACATGAATATAAATACAAACGCCGGTCCACACAAATAACATTCATTTCATACAGATCATTTACACTGCATACATGTTCTAATTCAGACAAGAAAGAAAATGCAAAACACTCAAAACAATTTATAATTGAAAGTCTTTTGCCTTTATGATGAAAGTATGGTTGACCCACAGCATAAAGAGGTGGTGAAGGTTCATCGGGTGGTAAAAATTAGATGGCATTTCTACTCTAGTGGTTCTAGGTTCGAAACTCAGTAGAGCCCATGGCATTTTAATTGATTATAGTACAATAAATATTAAAATCACTAATTTTGTGGTCCACTCGACCAACTAATATATTACAATTAATTAAGGTTTTTAGTTGAAATAAAAAAGTCATTGGCATGTGTGGGATTCAAACACACGATCTTCGGCTTGATACGCCGCTGGCCTACCACTTGACACCAACTTCCCATCTCAAATGGGATCCATTGAAAAATGGCAAAAAGGAGGGAAAATTCAAAAGATTGGTAGTTGAAATGTGGAGTTGGTGTACTGGTCGACTGAAGTCAAAATAGCTCAAGTGGTAGAGCAACAGCGCAACAAGCCAAAGATCGGGGGTTCGAATCCCGCTCATGCCATTGACTTTTTTATCTAACTAAAAACCTTAATTAATTGTAATGTATTAAATGGTCAAGAGGGCTACAAAATTAGTGAATTTAATGAATATAAATGAAGTATACTTCACTAAAAGCTCTCCGTGGATTTTTATTCTAGATTTTCTGCTGAAATGGACAAAAAATGTATGATTTTTGTAAAAACTTGTACCAAATTCACAATTTTGTTTGTTTTAGTTTAAGCTTCGTTATGTTCAATAAACTCGTTTTGTTTCCATCCAATTTGGTGTATTTGATTCTCGTAAATCCTAGCAAAGGCTGTCATAACGGTGTTTTGGATTAAATTGATTAGAGAGGAAGGGGGGGGCAAAAAAGTTAGGTGGCCTGTCAGGCCGGGCGCGCCTGGTTTTGTTTCATTCAGAGGTGCGCCCGATGGAGGGTTGAGAAGTAAACAGTAATCTGATTAGTATTCTTAAGTAAATCTGTTATTAAAAAAAATGAAGATAAGTAATTTTTTTGTTTTTGGATTTTATTTTCTATTTTGATTTATCCAACTGGCACAAATATATCGGATAATGTAATTAAAATAATATCCATTTTTGTGTAGTTTAGTTTGAAAAGCAAAATTGAACTGAAATAGCAAAGTGAATTTAATGATTTAAAATGAAGTATACTTCACTAAAGCTCTCCGTGTCCATTTCATTTGTCGTCGAGAATCCAATCCTAATACACGACATTTGAAAAATGGCAAAAAGGAGGGAAAATTAAAAAGGTGCGATTGAGATGGGAAATTGATGTCCGAGTGGGTCGAGGCCATGATAAATCAAGTGGTAGCGGCGTATCAAACCGAAGATCATGGATTCGAATCCTGCTCATGTCATTGATTTTTTATCTCAACTAAAAACCTTAATTAATTGTAACAAAATATATTGTAAAGTGATTTGACTCTTTGTCCACGACGCATTGATCCTTCAGGTATGACAGGAACTCTAATTTGTATCTTGCCCCTTATATGATCCTTTAACATCATCAACTTCCTTTAGAAATGGAACAAATGATTAAACGATAGCACAATTTCAGTAGTTGACGTATAGAATAAAATGACGCAACGAAAATTAATAAAAGCAAAGGAACAGATAGGATGATTAGAAAAGATCAAAATTTGGACAAAATTGACAACTTTTGACCAAAAAGGCAGTTATTATTTTTCTAAAATCCAGAATCACTAAAACAACTGTTTTTATTATACTCAGAAAAAAAAATTAAAATTAAATTAATTGCTAATTTCATTAGTTTTGTTCAAATAATATGAGTATTTTATTGGTAGATAATAAAAACTAATGTTATCAAAAAAATTTCTATTAATTGATCTGTTTTGCAGTTAAAACAGTTGTTCATAATTTTTAAAGGGTTTAAGCTGACAAATATAAAAGTAAAATGTTTTACATTTTTTATTGAAAATTAGACCTAAAAGGAGCATCATTTAGGTTTCTCACTGATGGTTGCTGGGTTCAAATCCAGTGGTCCTGCATTCAAACACGACATACAAAAACAATTTATTTTCCAATTTTCCAAAAACGCTGGCGCCCCAAGGGTTGGTATGTCCTCTGCCGTCACAAACTCTCATTAAAAATACATAAATAAATGAAATTTTAAACAAGAAAACAATCAGTTTATCAATAAACACATTTACTATTACTCTGAACATTTGACTGAACATTTAATAATTAAACAGGAGGGCAATTTAAACATTTTAAATAATCCAATCCAAAAAAATATTCCTTTTTGTTATTTTTGTATTTAGTTGTTAACAATGAAAACTTAAATTATTCCTTTTAGGTAGGTCTTGGTTAAGATGAAAAAGTTAGCGCCATGAGTGGGATTCGAACCCACAACCTTCAGCTAAATATGCCTCTGCTCTAACCACTTGAGCTATTTTGACTTATTTTGACTTGAGCAGTACACCAACTCCACATTTCAACTACCAATCTTTTGAATATTCCCTCGTTTTGCCATTTTTCATGTGGGTTCGAATCTCACTCATGACACTAACTCTTTCATCTCAACCAAGACCATACATAAAAAGAATAATTAATTGAAATAAAAAAATAGTCAATAGACCACTAATCATAAATGGACATAAATTAATATTTAATGTTATCTGTAAAATTCAATAAAAAATATGTATGGTTTATCAATTGTAGTTTAAAATAAGCCAAACTTTAAAATCATGTTATGTTCAGAACTGTTGTCCTACTGATCGCCCTGAAATAAATGTTAAATTATATTTATAATGATTTTGTATAGTTAGATAATAAAAAGTGTCGTCTTTAGGTATGAGTTTGAATGAAGCGATGACAGGAGCAGAGTTGCTCAGATTGGCAGGTGGACCGGCAAGAGGCTGGTATCCTCGCCATCGTCAGCCAAGACCCGCATCCGTCGAACACTTAGACAGACTCAACCACCACGGCCTCAGCCCTGGTACTCACCAACCACCGTCAGGCCCATGGGACCCAGCAAGAAAACCGCAAACCCTACCTCCGAACCTAACCCCGAAATTCTTCCACCGATCGCCACGTGAAGCTCTCAGGAGAGTCACAAGTTTACTCATCAGGAGAGGTAACTTGCAATTTTGCAGGCTTTTCATTTTGCATGCTTCCCCGCTTTTTAGTATCATGCTTTGACAGTACATAACTTTGTCACTTACTTTTTGCAAGAATCAATGCACAAGTTAACAGAGGAATATTCATTTTACTCTAGTTTAGTTAACTCAGGAAAATTTATATATAAATTTAAAAAGTTTTACTACATGTGCAGGCTCTGTTAATTTTGTTTTTAATGTGGTAGCTGTTTAAATGAAATAGGTTTTTTTTTAAACCTGGAAGTAATTACATTTATTGTTTTATTACCATAGGCTATTATTTACTGATTTTGTTATGAGATTTGTTCATGTTTTTGACCCTGTGAGGGAGCGCGATTTGGGCTTTTAACACCTCTGGATTCCCAGTTAGCCAGAAGTTTTCAGAAATGCATTCCATAATCCTACTTTTTTACCACTAATTAGTTTAAATTTGGGTTCTACTTTTAGACTTTTTCATAACTTCCAGTTGTGGCTTCATAATCGAAGATAATGTGAAAATATTTATCTTTCACAGTTCGCTGATATCACTGCTATAAGCATCTTGTCTAGCAAGTTTTACACCTTCATTCAAAACAGGTGAAAAAGATAAAATAAGGAAATATTATATTTATCTGACAATTAATTGAGGTTTTTAGTTGAGATGAAAAAAAGTTAATGGTACGAGAGGTATTCGAACCCACGATCTTTATCTGGATACGCCGCTGCTCTACCACCTGAGCTATCGTGACCTCGATCCACTCGGACATCAACTCCCCATCTCAACCACACCTTATGAGTTTTTCCTCCTTTTGCCATTTTCAAAAGAATGATTACATGACATTTGAAAAATGTCAAAAGAAGGAAAAACTCATAAGGTGTGGTTGAGATGGGCAGTTGATGTCCGAGTGGATCGAGGTTACGATAGCTCAGGCGGTAGAGCAGCAGCGTATCCAGCCGAAAGTCATGGGTTCGAATCCCTCTCCTGCCATTAACTTTTTCTCATCTCAACTAAAACCATAATTAATTGTCATGTATCAATTGGTCAAGTAGACCACGAAAGTAGCGAATTAATTATATTTATCTTTTATCCTAATTGTTCTGAAATATTCTTTGATCAGCTGGCCTTATTTTTATATAAATATATTTTATTTTTAATTATTATTCATCAATTAAGAGTTTTTGTTTAAATCAACCTCCTTTAATTGTGTTTCAATTATTTGAAAAATAACCAATTTTTTGGGTTTATAGTTTTACTAAAATGACTAATGTTAAAAACGGTCTCCAAAGAAAAAGAAATATAAAATTTGCAAAGGAGAAATAAAATTGTACTTTCTCTTGCTACATATGGCAACGTCGTTGGGCCCGAGTCAAGAGTGATATGCTAGTGGTTCTGGGTTTGAATCCCAGCATAGCTTTTGGACTTTTAGTTGAGAATAATTTGGAAAAAGTATTGTAGTCCTTCTGACACCTCGTCCAGGATACCCAATAGTGATAATATAACAGTCTTATTGTATAAAAAGAATTACTTTATTGGTCTTTTCCGATAATCCTAGTCATCTGAATGTTCTATTTCAGTCTGTCTGCTATGTATCAGCATTGCACCATCTTTAATTTGTCATTTTACTTATTAAATTGACTATTTATTCATTATTCAGAAAAATAGCAGACTTTTAAAATCCACTTCTTTAAGTACAACTCATATGAAAATTAATGATAATGCGCAGCTTTTGATTCTTTACATCATTCTGTATTACATCTAAGCTTTTCTATAAGAGAATTTTGTCCCAATTTATTACTATCTTAAAGAAATTGTATTCTTCTGCAGCTTCAGTGATTCAGAGTCTGGTGAACAGCTTGCATTTGTTTCAATGTGGGTGCAGATCTGATGCAGGGTTGATGGAATGGTACGGTATGGTGGAAAGGGTACTAGGAAGAGGGGTTTCTATTCCCCAGGCACTGCAGCCTTCTGGCTATTGTACCTTCCTAGTTCCTTAAGTTCAGTCAATAGATTCAATCCTTCTTCTTAGAAGTATCAGGTCATTGACTGTTCCTGCTACAATTTGATTCCCTAAGTTTTTTCCATACGTTAAGTTAAAACCTTCATTGAGCAGTTGTTTCCCATTTGAAGATGATATGCTGTTTCCTCCTCCTCATTACATAATCTGCAGTTGGGATCATCATTCTATATGCCCATGTTGAGTAGATGATTTCTCAGATACCAGTGACCAGTTAGTTGTCCCACCACTCTTCTGAGTTTTGCCCTCTCCAATTGCAGCCGTGTTTTTGCCAATCTTAGTGAGGGTTGTTCCATCGTAAGTTTACTATGGCTAGCACCACTAGAGTTAATCCACTCCAATCCAATGTTTGTTTTTGTTATCCCAATGATAGGTACGGGGCCTATGTATGGTCTTGCAGATCCTCCTCTGGCCAGCCTGTCGCTTCTTCACCCCCCCCTCTGCCCTGGCACCCAAGATATCATCAGGTTGTTATATTTCCCCAGGTTTTGGAGATTTTTGGATGCATTCACTGATTAGTTTTGATGTAATTCTTTTACGTGCTAATGCTTTAATAGCTGCTTGGTTGTCGTCTGATCTCATGAGGATTTTTTTTTATCAGTGTAACCTCTTCTAAGATTGATGGCATGTATTTCCACTTGAAAGGCCAAAGTATACTTCCCTAATGAGTTCGATTGCTCATATTTTGGGCTTGTACAGAAAACGCCTGATCCGGTTCCTTCGTTTGTTTTGGAGCCATCTGTGTACCATATCATTGTATCTGATGCTCTCCTGTGTTCTTCTTCTCCTTTATAGTCCGTCGAGACTTTATAGGAAGTTGTGAGGATTGTTTCCGGGATGGAATGAGAATAAAAATATTACTCTATATCGTGATTATCACAGACCACCGATTTGTTCTGCAGAAGAATATAAATCTAATTGAAGCTTATTATGTACAATAGAATTGTATATTATTATTTTACTTATTACTTTGTTTTACTGATTGTGCATGATCCCCTGTGTTGATATGTTAAAACTTATTGTTATTATATGAGTGTAGACAGTGAATACTCAAGATAGATATCTCACTTGTAAAATCCTCTCCTTTAAGTGACTCACCTAGAAAAATTTTCATAAGGTTTTTATTACCGTAATAAAACTAAAACACAATGCCCATGATCCACCATGTTGATATGTTAACGTTTAATTTATCTTTAACATTGTCACATCGTTTTAATTGAGCATAAAGTACTTAGATGTATATCAAGCTTGAAAAAACTTCTAGTTTAGTACCCCAATTATTAGCATTTAGGTATGTGTGGTGGAAGGTGTTTATTACAAAATAAAAATACAATGTGTTGGATCCATGATATTGGTACGCATGTTAAATTTGTCTTTAACATCTATACTTCCAAATGAGCATAGATTACTCAAAAGCATAGCTCTCCTTTATGTATTTCAATTATAAAAGTTTATGTTTAATGTAAAGTGTATTTTAAAAAATACAACACATATAGTAGACAGAAAGATTGATAGGCCATGTTATAGAGGATTTGCAGTACAGCAAAAATTCTCTCGAAAAAGTTATCTCTGTCATATAGGGGAACCGCAACCGGGTTCAATTAAGGCGTAGTCAAGGTAAACCGGAGGAGGACAGACGATGGACAAGGGGAAAGGAAGTGAGAAAGTGCCGAAGTTCACGTGTTTCCAAGTCTTGAGACGGTTAGACTGGGCACGTGGCGGCCGGAGCGTGCTGCCTTCTAGCGCGTCGCTGTGTAACGTCGCCCGTGCCACGGTGGTGCACTTGCGTTGGACGTGAGCCGATCGAGCACCACAGTCCGTACAGATCCGGCCATCCTCCCCAGAATTCGCAGTGAACAATTCGCCCATCCCCACCCTCGGGGGCTAGCTTTTATCACCCGGGAGCCCGATCGACATCTACCCGATCCACGGGCTTTGGGGTGTGGCGAATTTTCAGAACTGGCTCCCTCGGTTTTAGTACGATTTCAAAAAAAAATGTTTTTCCTTTATTTGACCCTAACATGGACCAACCCTTAAGTCTCACATTTCCATAGGGGATGAATTAGCAATTTCCAAAATGGAAGCAGAACTTTTGCTCAATTGCACGACTCTTCCCTTTTCCTCAAGGCATGACTGACTACAGATTATCCGTTAAAATCTCTCAATTAAATAATCCATAATTAACACAATTATCTTTTAAATCTCTCCTCTTACTGCATACTTGCACCCACTTTCTACATGGCTCCATCTAAATTTCCTTATAATCCCATTTTTATTAATTAGGCATACAGATTTATTTATATTTCTATAGTATTACTTTCTCTAAATTATTAAATAAGTAATTTATTGCCGTTCATGAAGCCTGGCAGCCATTATCAAGTTAGTCAAAGGGAAGGAAGGCTTTCATTGGAAATATCAAATTGAATTTTCCAATTACCCAAATTTTTCATGTAACGTCTTATTGAAGGCGAAAAATAAGCCACTGCAGATTATTCGCATTTATACATACATGGGGTGGCTCCAAATCATGGGTCAAAAATTCAAAATCTTTAGGAAATGGTGTCCTATAAACTTGGGCCCCGGAAAGCCAGCACAGTGCTAGGGTTGAAAAAGGTTTTCTGAACTTATTTGTGACAACTCGAAACAACATTCGTAGTGCATTTACTGCAACATCGATTGAGACTAAAACCATCCTGATTGGTTGAGAAATTTTTAATTTTCGCGATTTTTCAGTTATGACGGAGAGTGGCTCAAAACATTCACAGTTTCCGGCATTTTTTTATCGATAAATTCAAAGACGCACCCCTATTAAAAAATGCCCGAAACACCCCTTGATGGAATTCAGTATCCAATTAGACCAATCCCAGTCCAATTGATAAAACATGTCAAAATTTATCGTACACTAACTCAGTATATAGTACCCATTAACCTCATGAACTGTGCATATCTAGCCAGACAATGTATTCGTTTTTTTTTTTTTTTTTTTTGGGGGGGGGTATCGTGAAAAAAGGGCCAGAGGCGACGGTGGGAATCGAACCAGCGACCGCGGGGTCTACTAGCAGAGAGTCTCACGCTAACCGTTCGGCTACCGCGGCCCCAAGATTGATTTTCGATTTGTGCGAAAAGTAATCAATTTGCCAAAATTGGAATGCTGAACAAATTGGAAAATTTAAGAAATAAAATTAATTATCCTTGCCCATATGTAAGCATTAGCGAAATATTAATATATTAAAATAAATACAAAATAAAGCTTTCTTTACATGCAATTGTTGGTTTGGTTTTTTTTATTTTATCTTGAAAGCTCTAAAAGATCAAAGTATTTAAATATTTCTTTTGCCAAATTAAATTTTAATAATTATTATTTTCAAAAGTCTGTAAAATTATAATTTACTACTCGCACATTGATTATTTAAAATATATTAGCATTGTTGGCAAATAAATTGCCAATTTATACTACTCTT
>CM077099.1:30765039-30800246 GCA_039619505.1 Cimex hemipterus
TATATATATATATATATATTATGCAGGTGGGCGACCAAGATCCGAGGGATTAAATGCCTGGGTAGACTCGTACCCCATCCCTAAAAGGTCCGGGACTTGGTCGGCTCACGAGTCCTGCACAAACCTCTTGGACCTGTTCACAAACCCCAAGATTTTGGACCAATTTATTTCGGGGAGTAATTTCCTTCCCTCAAAAGTTTCAAATCTGTCCCTGGCATACCTACCACACTCTACGAGATAGAGCCTTGCCGTTTCTTCTTATTTCGCAGAAGCGGCAAAAGAGATCTGGTAGACTACCTATTACGAAGAGGTGTCTTCTCAGTGGGCAGAGGCCTACTAATTCCCTCCATTGACATAGAGAATGTCCATTTTGATTCTGCTTAACGAACTCTTTCGATTGCCTGTGTCGGGGGGAATAAATTCCTCTCCCTAAGGAATTGTTTCATGCTCTAGTTATCGATACTCACTTTCGCTGTGCTCATAGAGTGAGGTAATATCGGTTGTGGCCCGATAAACCTTCTTTGGCTAGTCAATCCGCCTTTTCATTGCCATGGTGTCCTTTATTTTCTGGTACCCAAACAATGGTTACCTTATTCTCAAACCTGCAAGATATCCTGGTGATAAGATCTATAGTTTGCTCCACCAGTCGTGAGGTTGACAAATCTTTTTGTAATGCCCTAAGACTAGCCTGACTGTTAGACAACATTTTAATATCTTTTCCCTTAATTTTATTTTACATAAGTGTTCTACAACACACGATTTCCGCCTGAAAAACGGGGGTGTTTCTGCCAAGAGGGGGAGGAGATGCTGATTCCTAATTTTGGTATGTAAATTCCTGCACCACTCCCTCTTCCTCTGATAAGTGATCTGTGTCGCAGTCTATGTTTCGATGGTCATCATCCAGACTATAATTATAATCACGGGGTGACTACCTGAAAGTGCTTTTTCCCCGAAAGGGTTGTAATATATACATACATTAGACGTAATGTTATACATTAGGATTCTTAAAGGAGAGGATTTTAGTTAGATGCGTTTCTCTCGGCTCAACGGAATAATGTGTAATGTTTTTGAAGATAAATTAACTTTTAACATATAACATACAGTGGATCCGGCTTGATTGTGTGTAATATTGTGCATTTAAGTAATACCTATTTTTGTCATAATTGGTGTATTTTAAGGAGAGGATTTTAAGGTCTATATTCCTCTCTCTGTTCAATTAAACCAACGTAATATTGTTAAAGGTCAATTAAAATTAAGTTTTAATCAACATATTATATATCAACGGCACGCTGTGTCTGTTTATTTTATTTTCTAATATTGCTCACCTTAAATAATGCGTAAATTTTTGTAATTGGGGTACACAAAGAAGCGTATTTACAAGCCACCTGTTCGATAAGCAAGTACAAGCACAGTATGTCGCTCAATTAAATCAATGTATAATGTTAAAAATAAATTAAGTTTTAAAATATCAACATATTGTGGATCCGGCAAGTAGATTCTTTTTAATATTATACATTTAAGTAACACATAATATTTAATATTGGTTAATTATTTAGAAATCGTGACATGCGGTCTGGTGTGATGTAAGTTTCTGTATCGTGCCTACGATCTTTATTGAGATCATCTTCAGGGCTCAAAGTAATTGTGCCATCCTTGTGTGACGTGTTGAGAGAGGGCAACTATCAGCTCTATGGAAACAATGTAGTAACGATAAATGTTAAATAATAAAATGACTGAGTGAGAGGGATGGAGAAGGGGAGAGAGGGGGGGGAGAGATTTTAGATAAAGAGAAGTGAGTGAGAGGAAAAAATAAGTATTTTTGTGTGAAAGAAGGGAGCGAAAAATGTTTACAAAAAGAAAGAAGAGTGAAAAGTGAGAAGGAAAGTAAAAAATATAGATAGTGAAAATGAGCGAAAGAAAAGTGAGTTTTTTGTATCAGAAAGAAGGGGAGAGGAATTTTTATGGAAGGAAGAAGTGAAAAAACGAGAAAAGAGTGCGAAAGATAAAAATTTAGATTGTTAGATAGAGAAAATGAACGAAAGAAAGGTGAAAAAATGAGAAAGAGTGCGAAAGAAAAAATGTAGATTGTCAGATAGAGAAAATGAGCGAAAGAAAAGTGAAAAAAACGAGAAAAGAGTGCGAAAGAAAAAAATTTAAATTGTTAGATAGAGAAAGTGAGCGAAAGAAAAGTGACCTTTTTATGTGACTAAAAGGATGAGAGTTATGTTAGTAGAAAGAAAAAAAGGGTGAAAAGGTGAGGGGAGTCAGAAAAAATATAAAAGGGTAGTTAGAGGAAATGAGCGAAACAGAGAGAAAGAAATCGGAAGGATGGGTGAGATTAAGAACGAGAAACGGAGAGAGTAAATAAAATAGCGGGAAAGTGTGAACGGTAAAGAGCGAAAAGAGAAAATAAAAAGCCGAAGAAAGGGGAGAGTAATAAAGCGAGTTAAATAAAGGTCCTGAATGAAAGATCGAGACTGGGAGAAATAAAAAAGCGTGCTTGTGGGTGTGTCTGCATGTGTATGTGCGTGAGGTAGGATGTGTCAAAAAAAGTGTTTGGCCATTCAATATTCGTATAACCTCATTTTCAAAATAAAAACAACCTCGTTTAATTAATTAATTTTTGTACTAAAATATTTAAAAACCACAACCAAAATCCATTTCGACCTTGTTTCAAACCCAATAAATTTATTTTTCATTGTACATCAACTCTTCGTATCTAATTTTTATACCATCATGGCATTTATTTTTTGTACTGAACAATTTTCAATTTATACAAAAACTCAACGAAAATAATGTATTTGAATACAACAATATCTAGCAAAATAAATACTGCTGAATTAAGCTCAGTGGATATGCTAGCTGTTAAGTATTTTTTTTAATGTTCCCATAATTGCCTAACTGTTCAATCCGTATAGAGTAAGTTTAAGCAACAATTAGACTAATCGCTAATTTTGTAAAATCAATTTTGAGTTTATTGAGACAGAATTCATATTTTCTTTTTTTAAATAATTTTGAATTTATTGACACAATCCTCCTTGTCGTACTTGTATAATAAATACTCGTAGAAACGACCAAAAAACCCAGATAATTATTTCATTTCTTATGATTATTTGGAGGTCGTGATATGTTTTCTAAAACCAATGTTGCACTAGGCCGCATCTCACGATCTCCAAATAATCATTGGCTCAACGGCCACTAAACTCCACACATTAAATTTTTACGGTGAAACCAAAAATTACCAGCTTTAAAAGGAACACAGGCGAAAATATTAAAATTAGACATTGCAAAATATTACCTATTATTTCAATTTTTATTCCATTATAAATTAACTTACGAATTACTTGAAAAATGTGTGGAGATTAGTGACCGTTAATTTATTACTAATTATTCAGAAATCGTGAGATGCTGTCTGGTGTGATGTAGGTTTCAGAAAAACATTTTCTTTATCGTGCCAATATTTCGACCTTTAATGAGATCATCTTCAGAGCAGTGATTTTTTTTTTCTGCGTAATTATGCCAGTCTTGCGTGTCGTGTTGAGAGGGCACTCTGCACTGAAGCGCTGAAGATGATCTCAATAAAGACCGAAACGTTGGCACGTTAAAGAAAATATTTTTCTGAAACCTAAATCACACCAGACCGCATCTCACGATTTCTGAATAATTACTTTCAAAATATGGAATGTTCAAAAGAATAATCTCTAATGCAGTTCTAATTATTGTAACCGGAAGGGATGGAATATTTACCCACACCGCCTGACAATATTAATTTCTTAATATTTAATTGTCATACATGTAATGATTAACGTCCTTGTTTTTGTTTAAACTATTTGGATTTATTTTTCCAAAAGCTAAACTTTTTCTAGCAGTTTATAGGCAGCATCCACCGGTTCTAATTTCAAGGCGGTGAATTTCATCTCTAAAACTCGTTTGTTTTCTTTGGTCTCGGGTTCGTGGTTAGTACAAGATACTATTATTAATTATTACAGACACAGATATTCAATTATGTCAGGATTTATATAGTCGCGGTTTATTAGTAATAAATTGGCCCCGAGAGTTCTCGTGAACTTTCTTCGTCAATTAGGCCAAATCCGGAACGGATGTTTGAACGTAAATTCTATTTTATTTTATACGTAAATTTTCAAATGATTTACAAACCTAATCATTTCCGTGGATGCTAAAAATGGTAAAGTTGCCTGTTTGACCCATATTATTCGCCCATCCGTCTCGAGGTTCGAGTCGTAGCTTAACTTGAACATCGGTAGTTTCGATATTCTGAAGGGTTGTGAAATAAGAAAATATACCTTAATAAAAATCAAGGTGAAATGTCGACTAAAAGTAAACCCAAACTTATTCATTTGTTTGATTACAGTAAATAATGTGTTAAATAGTATAAAATTCATATTCATCGAATGAATTAAAAATACCTTTCTCTTTGTCTTTAACAAAACAATAATTTTAAAATATTCAGTCTTTATTTAATGTAAAATTATTTAAAAGAAGTGTTTTAATATTTTTTAGCAGTAGGTACATACGAAGTACAATAATATTTAGAATTTTATTACATTTAATGGTCCGTTTGAACAAATAATTTTTTTTCAGTTAATTAAGGTTTTAGTTGGGATAAAATGTAACGTCACAAGCGGGTTTCGAACCCGCGACCTTCTGTTAAATGCGCTGCTGCCCTACCGCCTGAGCTATCGTGACTTCGATCCCCCCGGACACTAACTTCCCAACTCAATTCCCAATTATGAATTTGGAAAATAGCAAAATGAGCAGCGGCGTATTTAGCCGAAGGTCTTGAGTTCGAATCCCGCTTGTGGCTCTGACTTTTTTTTTATCTCAACCAAAACCTTAATTAATTGAAAACATCTCGAATGTAATCGTAAACCAAACAAACGTGGTTTAACTATTGTCCTATTGACGGCAAAATGTTACTATGAAAATTTGGTAGCCAGAATTTAAAATACTTTCCACGAATTTCTTTCAGCATAAAATAATTTATTATTACCAACAATGTTGTATTATTTTATTTAGGCTATTTTTAGGAGTCAGGTAATTTGTTCAAAAATAAACATCTAATAAAAATAATCTTACAATAAAATAAAGTGTCCTGCGACGTTTCCGACATCTATGTGCCAAAAATATGCGCATATTTCATTAAAACTTAATTGACTAAAAATGAAAACAAAATCAAAATTTTAAACGTGTCACATCCAACTTATCCAAAGTGAAGTTTATAATTCTAAAAAAGTGAAAATGTAGATAGAAAGGTGGGGAGTTAGATATTAAGAAAAACCGATCGAAATAAAAACGTATGTGTCAATGTAAAAGAAGTAGTACAGGTATAAATTACATGGTGTGCAGTAATGAGAGAAAATATGGACAAACAATATAGAAACAATGGGCGAAGGCGAAGTGAGTTTTTCTGTAAGAGAGGAGAAAGAGATATTTAGAGAGACAAAAAGAGTGATATATGAACAAGAAAGAGGCAGAGAGAGGAGGGGGGTAGCTTGATTGTCAGATAGTTTGATAATTATGGAGAGATATCAGAGAGAAAAAAAACTGTTGTGTTTGTGAGAAAAAAGGTAGAATGGGATAAGGGTTGTTTACATAAAAAAAAGGAGTGAACAAGTGAGACAGTGAGTGACAGAAACGAGAAAACAAACTAACAATTCTGTAGATAAAATGAGATAAATTCAGAGAGAGAGAGAGAGAGAGAGAGAGAGAGAGAGAGAGAGAGAGAGAGAGAAAGCGAAGAAAACGATAAAAACAAAAATAATAACAAATCAGTATATAAAAAGAGAGAAATATATGTATAGAGGGAGAGATGAAAAACATAGGCACAGAGGAGAGAGAGCGAGAGAAGTATGTGCGCTGGTGTATTGATGCTTTCCATTTATTTATCTCTTTTGTGATCAAATGTCACGATAAAGTAGTTTAAATATTATGATTTGCTTAAAACGGAGAAAGAATAGTAAAATGTATAATTTACCTATTGGTAGTTGGTAACATTTACTAAGTAAGTGTATTCATTTGAATTATCTATTTCCGCATATATCTAGTTTATTTTGTAGGCGTTTGTTTGCTTTGGTGCTAGTGGTTGATTAGTCTTTAGCACTAACCGTCCAGAAGTGATCAAATATACCTCAAATCTTGTCTCATCCGTGAGTAATAAGTTCTCGGTAGAAAAATTACCCTTTTTGAATCAGTCCTATACTGGTGGCAAAAGGTCTCATCGGACTTCGTCATTGGTTGATACCAATGAATTCTGAGGACGGCCGGGTTGATTCACCGACGGTGACTAACTTTTCGGTGACTCATCGGTGCAGCCCTGACGTCAGCCGGCCTCACGACTTTCTCAATCCATGCAATACTGGATATCTCCTTGCGCAAGTCTCTTGCTCTCGACCAGTCTCGCGTTTGATGCATCATTAGGATTTGTATCGTTTCAGGGACTTATCTCAGGACATGATGCATCGTTTTTATCCGTCCAATTCCTCTTCCTTAAAGAGAAAGGACGATAATGGAATACTATTTCCGATCCTCGATACATTTATTTAAAAACGTTTTTGAAGATGAATTTGTATTTTTTAAAGGAATTCTTTCCTAACTTATTCCTTCGTGAAGAATGCAGAGAGGCTATCTATCCTAATTGGCCCAGTGATGCAGAGAGCTGTATACTAGCACACTGGAATTGCCTGCCCTTTCATTATTGTAATCAAACTTAATGTATTTTTTTAAACATAATTTTCTTAAATGAATCTGACTAATTTTAGCATCCTGACACCCCATTTTGTATAATGTTGAACGATGAGATTCTTTTTTACGCAATTTCGTCGTTTTTTGTTTAAATAATTGTATTTAATATCTATATTGTAACTCACAAGAGTGTAGAGTGATTTGGGTTGATTGGGAAGAGATATTGATTAAAAATGTACAGCACTGATGCATAATATCATTATTGAAACTTTAAATAATTTTTATAATGTTTAAAAAGAATACTAAACGTGATTTTGGTTCTTAAGTTGAGAGTTCAAATGTTTCATTAATAGATCTCGTAAATTTGCCACCCCCTGGCATAGCCTTCACCCCCAGCTTGTTCCAATGGGAAAGTGATATCCTGAGTGACTTCATTACAAAAGCTCTCGTGTCTCACAAAACGATTAAATTAATTATTCAGTTGCTCCTGTTGAAAATTTGTTCATTATAATATTACCTAATTATATCTCTAGTTTCGCAAATAATGAAGGCTAATGACCGGTTCCTTGTTGGAAATAAGTAGATAATCGGACCAAGGGACTAATCAAGAGATCAGAAATCGGATTAGACGGTTAAAAAAAGGGGGGGGAACATCTGTAGAATTTGTCATTTGGACGAAAGAGACCGAGAAAAAGAGGATTCCCGGTGTCTGAGCTTTAAATCAATACGAGCCGAGGGAGAACCCGACTCCGGTTGCACATTCCTCCATTTTTGCCCTGTACCGGACACAAGGACGAGACGACCGAAACGTCTTTGTGTATCTGGACGGTTAAAATAGGTGAACGACCTGACGCCTTCTAATACTCTCTCCACGTTGGAACCTCTACCTGTGATCCCCGCCTGTCTGCCTTCGGTCTGACTTCAACAAGTCGGAGGCGTGAAGTTTAAAACCATGAAATTCCATTTTCCTGTAAGAATACCGACGGCTTAAAAGACCGTTTGATTCTATCATGAATTGAATGTATTAAAACATAAGAAAAGCCTATGTTTAATCACTTTATAAACAATTCAATTAATTAAAAATAATGAAATTACTCGAAGTCTTCAGAATTATTCAGTATTAATAATGAAACACGTAAAGAAATAAGGGAAAAATTAAAACTAATAAACATTGACCGGTTCCAGTTTTCCAATACAAGCAGTTTATTTTATTTTTCATTTTATTAGAAAAAAATGTCTAATAACTGCGATCCGCGAAGGCTTCGCCAGGGCCTCCACCAAACTGTGACCATCGTTGATCAGGGTGAACACAACTGCCCCAATTTTGGATTTTGGATAAAATAAGTTAGAAATGATTTGCTCAAGAATATAAATAGTTTTTAAAAAATAGAAAAATTAATTATTAATATTCATTGTTTTTGTGGTCCGCTCGAACAAATATGGCAAGAGGAGGGAAAATTCGTAAAGTGAGGTTGAGATGAGGAGTTGATGTCCGAGTGGATCGAGGTCAGGACAGCTCAGGTGTTAGTAGCACCGGCGTATCTAGCCGAAAGTCTTGGGTTCGAATCCCTCTCGTGCCATTAACTTTTTTCACCTCAACTAAAAACCGTAATTGTGATATATTAATTGTTAAACAAGTTAGCCTCTTGAGGCATGGATGTAGTTGCTACACTCACTTGCACCTTTCAGCATTGAACAGTCGTAATAATTCGACGATTGTTTGAAGTATTTAACCTTAATAAAAGGCTGTTATAAAATAACCGTTTTTACCACTCGTCAGTTCCCGTAAGTTTTTCTCAAAGTTAAGACCTTATTAAAACAATGCCCTCACATGGTAGATGTAGATAACTAAAGGAAAGTGATTTTGTTTTGTGAGGAAGGAATGAGTGAAGGGTTTCTACATGGAGATACAAGAGTGAAAAAGTCACAAGGAGGGATAGGGTACGAAAATATAGGAGTACGTAGTTGAGAAGTTGGACGAAAGAAAAGTTAGTTTTTTTTGTCTGTAGGAACGAGGAAGGGGTGCGTACAAAGAGAAACAAAGAGTGAAAAAGTGAGAAAGAGAGCGATAAAAAATATAGATAGGTATAAAGAAAAAATGCGCGAACGAAAATTTAGTTTTTATGCGAATAAATGGGAGAGAGGGATGCTTGCAGAGAGAAAGAAGAGTGAAAAATGTAAGTGTACAGAGAAAATGTGCAAATGAAAATTTAGTTTCTTTATGTGGATAAAATAGAGAGAGGGATGTTTACAGAGAGAAAGAAGAGTGGAACAGTTTGAAAGGACAACTAACGGTTTCCACAAGGTCCTTCCACATCCGAACTAAATTTTGAAAATTTAAAATTATGTACTGAATATATATACAAACTATACACTATAATATATGCTAATTTTGAATAATAAATATACTTTAATAGTAATTATTTAGAAATAGTGAGATGCGGTCTGGTGTGAAGTAAGTTTCAGAAAAAACATTTTCTTTATCGTGCCGACGTTCGATCTTTATTGAGATCATCTTCAGGCCGTTGTAAACAAACATTGTTTAAATTTAACAAATACATATAGAAAAAAGTCAACTTATACTGTAAATCCCAAGTCGTGAAGATAATCTCAATAAAGATTGAAACGTTGGCGTTTTGGTTTAACACGTTTTTTGGTACGTTTTTTTGCAATTATAGATATGTTGCTTTATTCTATTGTCCAGAGGCCTTCGTCGGCTCTTTTCAGCACAAAGAAGCCGACGGCTTATGTGTGTCTTTCTCTACCGACTTCCTTACCAACCCCTTCAAAACCCAACGTTTATAAACATAAAACAGCAAAATTTCGCTGGTACTCCCAACACGACATACAAGAAGAGTGAATAGAAATACTTTGGTTGAATATATAAAAAAATATATTTTGCATTGTATAAATTCACAATTCCACATCCAAAATGTATTTGCTAAATGTAAACAATGTTTGTAGATTCCAGCCCTGAAGATGATCTCATTAAAGATCGAAACGGAGCACGATAAAGAAAATGTTTTTTTCTGAAGCCTACATCACACCAGACCGCATATCACGAGTTCTAAATAATTATCGATTAACGGTCACTAATCAACACACAATTTAATCGCAATATACACAGAAAAGATTCACTATGAAATCAGCAAGACAGCTCAAACTAAAAGTTACATATACAGAATAAACAACAATCGCATCGAAACACATGCCCCACACATATGATCATTGCACTCATTCTGCAGGGCTTATGTGTTGGAGTATGTTAAAGTTTCAAATTAAAGGTTTTTAAGTTTGTTTTGAGAGGTATTTTTATTTTCACACCAACTTAATATTTTAATAAATACCTGTGGTATAAAAAATATCGATCTTACTGAAAAAGGGCGTACATAAAAAATATCAAATTTTCAATGTGTTCCCCACTTTTTTTTGTGGTACAGAATTATATAATCCTTAAAATTCGTGAGATGCGGTCTGGTGTGATGAAGGTTTCAGAAAAACGTTTTCCTTATCGTGCCGACGTTTCGATCGTTATTGAGATCATCTTCAGGGCCTTGGGCCTTGTGTTGTCTGCATTTCAGCAATTTTCAACGGAACGGTCACTAATCACCACATATTAATAATGGCATGATGCAGTGCCCGCTGACTTAATTTTCTTGAAATATTTTCTTCTATTTGTCTTTAAAATCGAACAACTATATGTTTTTTAAATTTCTTCACTCTAAGTAATGTCCCGTAATGGTATAAAATCAGGTGTGAAAGGTGTTAAAATTTAAATTTACTTGTTCATACCTTGCTTTCAACATTAGTTTTTCATAATACTGTCATAATCAAGATAATAGTCCAGTTAGAAGTACATTTTATGAAAAAAAACTTTTTCTAGCTGTTATGTATGAGTCTATTGTCCTCTAACCCTTACATTGTAATGTACAACATTACTGGTTTCATAATTTTTTTTTTCCATGAAAAATATATAAATTTTGGTAGCATATATCAACCAGTTTTAAGACTTTTAACACATTTTAGACACACAATCCTAAGGTGTACAAATACACACTAATCATTTCTAGCTGTAAATGTAAAATATAATCAGAGCTGCTGTTAGGGAGGCTGAAAAGCTATTGTTCCTAAAATTCTTCAGTTTCTCCACTTGGTCATATATTTGGAAACCGAAGACGTTATGTTACGTAAAATAGTTCAAATAGTTTTTTTTTTTTTTTCAAATAGTGTTTAGAAGCAGTTTTGAATTTATTCAAATATTCTTCCGCTTACAATTAAACCCAGATTTAGATAGCCTTGTCTACATTTTTCACGAAAATTAGTATGGAAATTAAAAAAGAAATCAATTGTGCACTTAATTTTTGTACTTTTTTTTTCAACTTCTGTTTCTTTGCCCTTGAGAAACACATTTTCCATTATTCTCCACTTTGCCTCCCGCCCTTTTGAATTTTATTTTTTTAGATTTTTCCCAATTAAGTCCTAAACCCAAATGCTCATACGGTGCCTAATGAATTAATCATTAATTGCAAAACGTTGTAAACAGAATATCATCGTTGTACATTAATTTTGTACTTTTATGTCAACTACACTCACCCTTCCGCTAATTTCTTCAATTAGATCATTTAGGCCTAAAGAGAACATTACCGGAAATTAGAGACAGGCTGGTTCGATACCGTTTAAACTATTGAATAAATAATGGTCTAATTACATATGATTCATTGGCCTTAAACCATAAATCGATAAATTCCCAGATTACTCATCATTCAAGTATTATTAACCAGATAATTAATAAACCTAGTAGAAATAATATAGCGACAAAATATAGATTCTATGGATAAACTACTATTTTTCTAGATTTACAAGCTGTTCAAAAATAGATTACGGTCCGTTTTTACATTAATACAAATTACAATTAACGGGGGGCGTCGGTGGCCGCAACGGTTTAGGCGTTGACAGGCGCTCATCATTCTAAGGTGAAGGTCCCAGGTTCGAATTCAGGGCCGCTAGACATACATACTGTTTGTTTTTTTTTCTTTGATTTTTTCAAGAACACCGGCACCCTGAGGGTTTATATGACCTCGTAACAGCAAGGTCTTGACCCTCGTAAAAAAATTAAATTAAAAAAATAATAACAGAAGTACTTAGTCACTAATAGCTCCCTGTTGCCACTTCATAAATTGCCGAAAATCGAATTCTTGATTACACGATATTAGAAAATATGGCAAAAGGAGGGAAAATTCGAAAGTTGTCGGTTGAGGTGATGAGCTGGCGACTGGGTGGTCCAAGTTTTGATAACTCAACTGATCAGAGATGAGGCATTTTAGCCCGTGGGTTCGAATCCTGTTCATAGCACTCCATCTAGGTTCTTCATCTCGACAAAGACCGTAGAAACAAGTAATTAATTTTTAAAAATCAATCTTTTATTTTGGGAGGTAGTTAGCAATGAATCAACACAAAAGAACGAAATTTAACATTGTCCTATTAAGAGACAAAACATTTGATCAATATACAATTATCGGGAAGTTACAAAATATAAGAATACGTTATTGTCATATCATACAGGAAGCATAAATGTATGATAAGTAAAAAAAAAAGGTTTATCTGATATTCATCCCTTAATATATTCAATACACGACACGCAAGAATAGCACAATTACACAGAAGACAAACATTTTGAGTCCTGATGATGATCTCAATAAAGATCGAAACGTTGGCTCGATAAGGAAAATGTTGAAAACCTAATTCACACCAGACCGCATCTCACGATTTCTAAATAAATATTCAATACTATTAATATATAAATAATAATAACAAATGTGGCAGCTCAGGATAGGCCATACCCGATTGACATCTGGACACCTGCTTTTGGCGCAAACCCATGAAGAGGAATGTTGCCCAGTGTCCCACTTGTTCGAGAAGTGCGAGTATCTAGCGGCCCTGCATTCGAACCCGACATACATACTGTTTGTTTTTTTTCAAAAACACCGGCACTTTTAGGGTTTTTGAAGGTCGTAAAAAAAATTAATTAGAAAAAAAACATTTCAGTAATTTCCCCAACCACAATTTATATGTTTAATACAAAACGATCGGACAATTGAACAATACAAAAGCATGCAAACTAAACTTTGTAATGAGCAGCGGCTTTCTAAAGATTAATGGGCAGTTAACTTCATTTGAATTGCACAGTTTCAAAAGCGAGCTGGAGCGTTTAGAAACCCCGTCCTAAATAGTAAGTACTTGTCGATAACTTCAGGTCTAAAAGGGTATAACCATCCCTAACAATAACGGAGTAATCGTTCGGCTGTTTGATTTGTATGTACCCTACTTAATTAAAACATTATCAATCCGGTGTTTGGCTCATTAGAGGATGTTGGACTTTTCCTTTCGTTAAAAATGAAAAAAGGTAATATAGTTAGGCTCATTATTTTTCTTAAGCCAGTTTCAGTAGTTAGTAGATAGTTATTTCCAAAATAAAATGTCATTTTTGTTATTGCACGCCATAAACATTTTTCAGTGACGAAAGGAGTTGGTCAGCAAGTCGGTGAACTCGTCCTGAACTTGGGCATTGCGCCATCATCAGTGAGGAACCTATATCTTAGTTCCTTACTGAAAATGACGCCTTGGTGTAATTCAACAAACCCGCGAGGGAAGACAGACCCAATAAATGACCATATGCCGGTTCACCATAATAATTTCTGAAAACTTATTTCACTAAAAATAACATGTTTTTAAAAAATGTAAAATTATCCAAATGCTTCTCGTTGCCCGTGGCACCAGTTTTAATACAATAAAAGAGAGTGAGCGGAAAATACTAGTAAAAAGATATGGTGTAAAGCGTACAGAAAGTGTGTGTTTGTGCGTGTCTATGTGGAAGAGTGAGTAAACAGATAATTGCAGAAAGGAAGAAGAGAAAAAGTGAGAAAGAGAGCGAGAGAAAATATATGGGTATATGAAGAGAATGAACAAAGAAAGAGAGCTGTCATTAGAAAGAAGGTAAGCGGTGTTTACCATGTCAAAGATGACTGTAAAAATGAGAAAAAAGGAGAGACAAAAATTATGGTACGCAGTAAAAGTAAATTAGCGAATGAAAATTGAGTTTTTAATTTGAATAAAAGAGAGCGGGGATGTTTAGAAAAAGTAAGAGAGTGAGAGGAAAATATTGATAGGTAGGAAGAAAAAAAGAAAAACGAATTTTTGTGAAGAAAGGAGATTGGGATGTTTACAGAGTGAAAGAAGAACGAAAAGGTGCGAAATAGTGTAGAAAAATATAGGTTAGGGAGTTAGATATAATACATAGCAAAAAATTTAGTCTTTGTGTGAAAGAATGAGGACGCGATGTTAAAAGATCTCATTCAGATGAGTGAAAAAGTGAGAAAGAGTTTATAAAAAACTAGGAAGCTAAAGAAAATGAGAGAATGAAAAGTGAGTTTTGTTGTAAAATAAAAGTTAGAGGGATGTTTACAGAGTAAAATACATTGAATGTTAGAGATGACTAAGGATACTACTAACTGATCTCATATTCATGGTCGACAACAAAATTAAACCGACGTGGATGAATAAATAATAATTAAAGATAGGAATTTACTTTTCTGTACACCAGCTCATTATCTTGCCTTGACCATTGCTTCCAAACATTCCAATTCACTGATCCCACATTGTTCCTGGGGTTCTGGGAATCAGACACGTCTGGCAACCGACTCCCACTGAAAATCGTTCTAAGGAAAAAAAGAGACCTACAGCGAGAATTAAACGGGCTCAGAGGGGTTAATCGAGTTTAATAACACTACTGTCAGCAATATGTCAAACGATTTTGCACGCGCTGTTTCATTTCTATCGAATCTTGGAACTTTTTAATATTCCCGGGTATTTTTTTTAATCCATTCGGTTAATACGGAATTAGAAAATGACGTTTTACTGTTGTACAATCCTACAAGTCAAGTTTTTCCTAATGAAGTTTCTAGCGTAGCATTAAAACTTTTTTTTAAATTTACAGTTGATTAATGTTTTCAGTTGAGATAAAAAAGTCGACGTCACAAGCGGGATTCGAACCCACAATCTTCAGCTAGATACGCTGCTGCTCTACCACTTAAGCTATCGTGACCTCGGTCCACTCGGACACCAACTTCCCATCTCAAACTCACGTTTTGAATTTTCCCTCCTTTTTGCCATTTTTCAATTGTGCCATTGACTTATCTATCTAAACTAAAAACCTTAATTAATTGTAATATATTAAATTCAAGAGGACCACGATCCCCCCCCCCCCCAATGGATAGCAGGGACTCAAGAGTGAGTTCCCTCCTGAGCACTACAGCTGTACAGCTTATCGTACTGTATCCCGGGTTCCATATTTTTGGGGGAGGGCTCACAACACAAATATGAACTTGAGCCCCTGTTGTACCAGTGTTCTTCCATCGAAGAAACTCATTTTTGAAGGGGGTTGGGACCAAATTCAGGGGCGCTGAGATCGGGTCCCGCCCCTTCCATTGACTGCCGTGTCAATTTCTTTCAGTTGCGGCCACCGGTCCCCTTAGGCGTCAGAAAAATTCCAGAGGCGACGGTGGGGATCGAACCCACGACTGCGGGATCTACTAGCCGAGAGTCTGACGCCTTAACCGCTCGGCTACCGCGGCCTCCCAGTAGTATTTTTATTCGTTCATCCCAGCAATGTTTATTGTCTATTTTGTATAGCCGATCCTATTATTTACTTTTGTTTTCTAAATAAAACTATGTTTAGATAATTTTCTAAGGGATTGAGACCAAAAGATTAGTTTACAAGCCAAATAGTTTATAATTTATAACTGTGTGTATAGATAAATATGAGGTTAGGAAGATAAAAAAACTCACGGAGGTACACACGCAAAACAAACTACTACTATTACTGTATGTCTTTTTTCTTTAATATATATACACAGTTATTATAATTATACACAAGTTAATATAATATACTTACAAAACAAGAAAGACGTTCCTCCTGGATTACAACGTCGGAGGGACCAAACAAACTATAATTACACATGAAAAATGGTTGACATAAAATCTATATAGATAAAATAATATAAGTACTCCAACAAAGATGTTATAATTTTAACATTGTGTCATGGCCGAGAAATGTATATAAAAGTCGCTACTTAAAATTATTTTGAAAATAATTTATCCGAAAAAACTGAAATTTTTAAATTATTTTCCCATTCATCCAGAGCCAAAATTAGATTAGATAAAAATATTTCATTGTGTTTGGAAGACGGTTTTGTTCGGAAGATCTTGAAAGAGGAGAAAGACACATTAAATCGTGCCCTTTCCAATGCCACCCTGTGTTCTGGAAAGTGTTCCTCCTCGGTTTACTATTTCGAGCTATTTGGAGGGTGGGAGGTTCTCTCTGTGGGAATTGTAATCTTTTTTTTCAGTTCCGTTGGAACTACCTCCAGGGCCTGTTAGACATATGGAGGAGTTTGGACTGTAGCCGTCCTCCTATAACGTCATATTACCCGGATTATTCAAAAGATCCACGCGCATTACACGGATTATGTCATGGCTCACACGATAAAGAATCATATGAACTGAATTTCCTTGGAATTTTACTCAAGATCGTTTTTTACCGTGTAACTCTTATTTTTCTAAACAACCCAATTAATACTAAAATAGTTTAATATTTTTTCCTTTCTGTATTAGAAGTATCGACCACTTTTTCTTTCAGAAACACTCTGGCTCAAGATATGGTCATGAAGAGAAAAGCAAATCCAGTTGTTACTGCCAAGCGTTCAACCTATTTTAAAGTGCCCTGATGATGACCTTAAAATAGGTCGAAATCTCGACAGTAACAACTGGATCTGTTTTTGTTCTTTCTTCAGGACCGTACCTTGTTCTACAGAGTGTTCGTGACGTTTTTGTTATCTGGTTTATCGCCGCGACTTAAAAATCTAAAAAAAAGATCGATTGATAGGAGGAAAATAGCGTTTTTCCAGGGTTCTTAGCCTTATTCGGAAACTCCTTTAATAAACCTCTAGTTATTTATAATCGCGGTATTTCTAGAAGAGTTCTGAGTCATCTTTGTATGGAAATAGACCTCCTCCTTGGTTACACATTCCCGATTTAAGTCTTTCTTTAAGTTTCTCACTTCGGATCTGATTTAGATTTGCGTGCCGGATTGATTTCCCTCTCTTGATCGGTCAGGCATGTGATTTTCTACCTCTTAGGGCTGTTTAATTCCACGCAATTCTTAACACAGATTTATACAACGGTCTATCTAATTGATATAGGTTCTGGTAAAAATAACTCTGAGCACTTTTAAGTAAATTAATGCTAAAACATTTTTTTAACTTGATATACAATGTATCCTAATATCATCGATTTGAAAAGCGATCCTTGTGGTTTAATTTTTTAGTTACGCAAATTTATACATGTAGTTGAAGATTGAATTTGAGGGTTCAATTTACCTGAAGAGGTTTTTTTTTTGTAGTTTGTGTATGCAATTTAGGCGGTCAGGGAAGGACCAAGGCAGCAAAGCTAACACTGAAGACGACGAGAGACGATAACTGAAAAAAAATGAACAGCGAGGCATGCCAGTCTACAAGCCCGTAGATTCTAAGAGAAATTTTCACAAAATTTAAAAATATTTTTTATCCGTCCAATCAAATCGCATTGGTCAAATTCCGCGTTTTACCTGAATGGCTCCCTTCTCTTTTTGTCTCTTTTCCTGGCCTTCGCTTGAAGAAGAACTTGAGACTTTTATGCATTTTTTCTGCAGTCGTGGGATTGGCTGGAATTAATGGCTCTTGGAGTAGCAATAACCCGCGTCTACTTTTTTATTTTATTTTTTTTTTTAATCCACTTTGGCACATGAGGCCATAAAAAAAGTCAACTGGATTCCTGAGTCGTATGCGAGTTAAATTGGAACCGTAGGATCAAAACTGAATAAGTCTACCATCTCGAACTCAGGACAAAGCGATTTATAATAATCATATAAATTGTGTTTATTTTATTGCAAAACGTTGGCGGGTTGGTCATAGCTTATAAAATAGTTCAACTCTAAGGCAGAATCAACCATCGGTTGAATTATGTCAACAAGACGAAGACATCTGTTGGTTTTTAAGCGTCACGGTTATATTTATCGTGCACCTGTTTTTTTTACTCTATCCCGTCAGCTTCAGCTTAGATTTGTAAATATCGCCAGTGTAATAATGAGAAAGCGTGTAACGAGGAATTTTCATTTACAGAAAAAACGGGGACCATGACTTCCACCGGCGTATAAATAAATGTCGCGTGATACGTGTGGAATCTAATTTCCATTTCGAACGGGCTTCTTACGAGGAAAAAGCTCTGGGTTTCTTTTTTCGGGGCTATTAGCAATTTTCGTCTCTCTAAGGAAAATACCCAAGAGGATGTATTATTTTATTAGGCTTAAATCGGATTATAATATCAAATTGTTGATGTCATACGGTCATTGATGATAGCACGTTAAGTTTGAATGACGACATTCGGCCATTTCGTAAACAAAGTAAATTGCATTGACTTTGCACAGATCCGCGTGCGACCTCTCTAAATTGCGAGCTTCCTGTAATCTTAAATCTTTTTTTTATTATACAAAAGCTCTTTTTTTAAAACCTTTCTCTACTAACTGTTGAAAACAATAATTAGTATCATTACAATTAATTAAGGTTTTTAGTTGAGATAAAAAATCAATGGCAGGAACGGGATTCGAACCCACGATCTTCAGCTAGATACGCCGCTGCTCTACCACTTAAGCTATCGTGACCTCGGTCGACTCAGACACCATCTTCCCATCTCAACCGCACCTTTTGAATTTTTGCTCGTTTCATTGACTTTTTTATCTCAACTAAAAACCTTAATTAATTATAACGCATTAATTGGTCGAGCGGACCACGAAATTAGTGAATTTAAGGAATTAGTATCATTGGTGACGTCCCGCAAGCATTCTCTGTATACTAAGAATTTTATGAGATAAACATAAAGTGTAATAAAAATAAAATAAGTTTTAACACGTTGTGATGCATACCTACCATGAACATACTAACAGTGACCTATAATCTCTAAAGTCAGATTAACCGAGTTGCTCGTTGACTTAGGTCCTAGGGTGATGTACTTGATTCATTCAGTACTTTTTCCTTTTCTTATGGGATTTCGAAATTTTACAGTACTAAGGCATGGCACTACTGAAATTCGTCCATTTCTCCTTTTGTTTTGTGTGACCCCATTTCTGAGATAAATGAGTCTCTTCTTGGGCTTTTTATACCAATTACAGTTTCTGGGCTGTTAGTTGGCCTTGTGGACGACCGTTTTGTCTGCTATGCGTTACCCATAGCTATTTTGTTCTCTGACACCCAAGATATTGTCATGTTATGGTTTCCGAAATTTTGCAGGATTGCTTGGATGGCACCATATTATCATATGGTTGGGCTTGTCTCTTCATTACATAACCGCAAATAGGGTTTTATTCAATTACCGTCGTTATGTAGGTTTTTTTTTCAGATGCCACTGGCCGACATGCAGGTATCCTTTGTAGATGACTCGTCTGAATTTCTCTTGAATCGATGACTATCAAAAAGAGAAAAATTTCGTGCCTAATATTTTTTAGTCTAGTGTTAGTCGAAAAAATATACCTCAGAAAATATGTACCAGTCCAACTTCAAAATTCATGTACGACCTTATACATCCTGACTCATCTTTAAAGGATTTTTATGCTGAAAACAATGGTGCAGTTGGATTTGAAATTGGTCAAAAAATGACAAAATTATGGCAAAACCTTAGTCTAAATGTGTGAATTTAGTGTTAAGTCGATAAGCTCCATGTATGTACAGTAACATCCAGAGTGTTATTATTTTATTTTTTTTAATTTAAATATTCACTGTTCAAATTTTTCTCATTCAGGTTTATCCTCCTCAATTGGCATCAATCTCTGATAAACTCATTGTTCTCTTCGATGTTGGAATTTGCGTGTATAAGATTCAGTTTAGACGACAGAATTGCGGTGTCACCCGCATCATCAGGAGTTAATAATAACGGCGCTGAGAATAGGACAATCTACCGTACAAATGGTATACAGGATGGGAACAAAGTTCTCCGTTGTGGGTCGCCGGCTTGTATCTGTCTGATATTTGTGCATTCCGTTGCAGCACATTTTTTTTCTTCTCGGAAAAATGTAATAAAACATAATTACGAGCGGGACAAAGCTAGACGAGAAGCAGGAAGCAATCCCGGCCTGCAAGATCCTGACCCGGAGGGCACTGGGTTCGAGATTCGAAAAAAATGCACGCGGCAGACAGTTCGATGGACGATCGGAATAAGAGGTGATCTCCGCGAGGGCAAGAAAATATTTTAAAAAATGTGTGTGTGACTTGTGTAGGGTGTGATCCCAGTGGTGTTGATCGAGTACGGATTGTTTCCTCGAAGAAAATAGGTTAAGTCTAAGTGGGAGAGGGATCCCGTGAGTTTGTTCCTTTCCAAATTTGTTATCAGGCCTGATAATTCTGGACTGAAGGCATTAGGTGTCTATTATTAGCTTCATTTAAAAATAATTTGTAAATTTAATGATAAATAGAATAGCTGTTATTCGTATTCATTTTTTTAAAATAATAGTTTAAACCCTAAGAAAGCTAAGTCCTCAAAGATTTCTTGGGTTAAGAATTAACTCCGGGAGAAGAAGGAATAACTTCATTATTTAGTTCCAATATTATAACCCTGGGGGGAAGCGTCATTTCATCAGAAAGAATAGAAGCAAGAAGCGCTACATCGGTCGTCCGGAGTTCAACACGGGAACCGTATCTGTCCTTCCTTTCCCCTTACTTTTTATATATTGTTCTACTTTTCTTTTCCTTTTTTCTGGTTTCGGTATTTATCCTTCTCCAAAAATACCGTAGCCCTCAACATAGCATCAGTAAATAAACTTTCACCCCCCTCACCGACCATCATTTGCCTCTCCCTTCAACACGTCCCCCTTCTCATTTGAGCTACCGCCAAAGTACGTGCAGCCACAGTAAGGAAGCTATAACAAACCACGAATGTTGTATGCATTTAAATTATCTTTACTAATAATAGTTACAATAAAATAATTATATAAAATTCAGTCGTCTTGATATTATGATGGCGATGAGTAGTAGACTAGGAAGCAGGGGTTTGGCATTCCACAAGCACGGCAGCCTTTTGGCTTATTGTACTTTTCCTAGTTACTTAGTTCTTCTTTAAGGAGAAGAAGATCATTGGTGCAATTAGTTTTCCTGGGTCCATTGGTATCCCAGGTTACGTCTCTGTTGAGCTGTTGCTTCGCATTCGAAGATAGGTGGCAGTTTCTTTGTCTTCATACCATAACTAACAATGGGGTAATGAGGTTGAATATACCTATGTGTAGGTGATTTCTCAGATGGCAGTGACCCTGTCTAACTGTAGCAATGCGTTTGGCAGTTTTGGTGAATGAGTTGGTTGTGTTTCTCATTTCGTTTCGTGTGGACCCAATCTGAGATGAACGTGTCTATTTTTGTTCTTGTTGTGCCAAGCATACGTTTTTAGGCCTAATTGCATAAAAAGATCACAAATAGACTATTTCAGAATGGGGTCTCTCAAAACTAAAGAAGAATTTGAGTGGTGCCAGACACAATAAACTCACGTCATAGTACTGTTAGTTGGCTTTGAAGATCCTATTCTGGCAATTTTGCCTCCTCCTAAACTTCTTTGTCTTGGCACCCAAGATATTTCCAAGTTTGTGAAGTTTTGGTTGCATTCATCAAATATTTAAGAGGTGTTAGATGTTCACTCAAAGTCGGGTGTGTTCGTGTCGTTTCTCAACCTGTAATCTGTTCAATACTGATGACAAGATCTAGGGTTTGAACAATGAGAAAAATAAGATTGAGGCATTACATCAATAACAATGTCAAGAGTGCTTGTGACTCTTAGTCTGACATTGAACACTTAACACTAAAATAGATCAAGGAGATGAGGTAGTACATCCCTGACAAACGTGTTACTTGCGAGGGCACTCTCTCAGAAATGAGGCGAGAACAACCTTCCAAAATTTTATGTCCACGTACAGTCTGTATGTTTCTGAAGTTTACACTGGCTTTTCCAAACTTGCATAAATATGTAGAGATTAGTGACCATTAATCGATAATTATTCAGATATCGTGAGATGCGGTCCGGTGTGATGTAGGTTTCAGAAAAACATTTTCTATATCGTGCCAACGTTTCGATCTTTTATTGCAATCATCTTCAGGGCCTGGGATTTACAAACATTGTTTACATTTAAAAAATACATTTAGGATGTGGAAAAGCGGATTTATACGCTGCAAAATCTATTTTATATTCAATCAACATTGGCACGAAAATAAAATGATTTTCTGAAAGCTACATCATACTCGCGGTATCTGAATAATCTTGTATAAATATTTTAGATGGTGGTAGATTTAATAATAGTGTTTCCAATATCAGCTGAAAGAGTTGTTATTCCTTCCCCCCCCCCTGTGATCCGTAGGTTTGCCAATCTTTGCACGCTGACTCATTTTTGGACACATTGTTTGTTTCGAGATGTACAACCCGATTAATGAGGCATAGGATACCTTATTAAATTAGTCTTATTAATCTAGGATAACCAATATTTGATGGTCGGCCCCAAGTCGTACATTATTAAAACAATTTCAGGCTAACCAAAAAAAAAAAAAAAAGAACAAGGATTAAACTATGCAACTACATTTTTCATTAATCAAATGTAACCAGTAAATATAAACAACGTGTATACAATTTTAATTAAATTTGTTTTATGTTGGGGATAACGCTTTGCGTACAGAATTAATCTCAACAGAAAATAACTTGATATGCAATTAAAACTTAACAAAATAAGTTGAAAACCAGAGCGGGAGCCGGTATTTTAATTTTTTTTTTAAATTACCGATCCGAGTATCAGCCATGAGTTGTTAATAATGCATTAGTTTTCCATAACAGGCTTCTCAATCGGTTCACTCCTCGGCCCGAATTATAAACCATTATTAATCCTCTTCTCAACAAGTGCTACCATTTTTAGACAAACATTAAAAAATAGTTTTAAAATACAGGTCATACTTTCAGGCAGATTTTCACGTTGTGTGAATAGTATGAAAATTATTTATTTAGAAATCGTGAAATGCGGTCCGGTGTGATGTAGGTTTCGTAAAAACATTTTCATTATCGTGCCAACGATATTTATTGAGATCATCTTCAGGGCTCAAAGCGTTTGTCTTCTGTGTAATTGTGCAGAATTTTCCTCACTGAAGACGACGAGTCCCAGATCGTGAATAAGTCAATCGTAAACTGGCGTTAATACACGAACCAGCAAAGGAGATCAGCGTCGATCAGTTCAACAAGCATACATCCACTTTCATAAGAAAAACATCACCAACTAAGAACACAGACCTGATCGCGAAACCTAACATTTACAGAACTTACTGCAAGAACAAGAACGATCAACCGGATATGCAGACCGATTATTTCTAAATGTGTATTGTCAATATAAATAGTTAGTTGATACAAAAATGGTATATTAATGGCCAAAGTGTAGCAGTCGGAGCGTAAATGAGAACATTGTACAGGAGGTCATATGCAAACCAAATTAAACATCAAACCTAGCTATCGTGAGATGCGGTCTGGTATGATGAAGGTTTCGGAAAAACATTTTCTTTATCGTGCCAACGTTTCGATCTTTATTGAGATCATCTTCAGGGCTCAAAGTGTTCGTCTTCTGTATAATGTCGCCACTCTCGACGCGACACACAAGAATGGCACAATTACCCAGAAGACAAACACTTTGAAGTTAGAAACGTCGGCACGATAAAGAAAATGTCTTTTTCTAAAACCTACGTCACACCAAACCGCAACTCACGATATCTGAATAATTAATAAAAATTAGAAAGGAGAGTGTCTAATTTAACTTGTGTGGCAGAACGTTTTGAGATTTATTGATCCTGTATATTTGAAAAGGCAAATCTATTATGTATAGTATATATAGATATATATTAGTAATAAATATTAATAAAATTAAATTTAATATAAATTATTGTGATTTAAATTAAACAAATGTAATAATATTAAGTATATTATTAATGTTTATCCTTTTCTTTGTTTCAGGTATGTTGAACAATGCAACAAATAAATAGGTCTTGTTGGGTAAGTGATTTAATAGCATGGTTTCTCCTTTGTAATTGATGATTTCGCAGTAACCCTGGATATAAATAATAAAACAGTTTAGTATTGACTTTTCTGCCTTATTTTAAGTTTTTATATATCTGTGTATTTTTTCACAAAAAATCATTGCTTAGTTGGGGGAAGAGATGAATTGAGTTTACTGTAAATTTGATAGGTCGATCTAGATCATTTTTCTGTCGTATTCTAGTCCTGCAATTTTGTGCTTTATTAACCCAATCCAAGATGGACTGTATAATTTTAAAAGTTATATCTGAATTTATCTTTGTTTTCAAAACGAATAATATCATCATGATTATTTTTTCCATACTGCGTATTTGAATTTAATTTTAAAAGTTGTCAAATAAAATAGAACAATATAATGATACAGAGCGAAAATGTAAGTGATAAAAGGGGAATTGAGGGGTGCAAAATTGAAACGAGAAACCCGACGAATTTAATTGAATTCCTAGAACGAACACAAAAATAAAATATAACAAAACCTCTACCCATCCGTGATAAATATAAAAATGAAACAATTACAAGAACAAACAGAAGGAAATTGAGGAAATTTGAGTAGTAAAATTGCAAGTTGGAATTGTGAAAATGAAAAATTAAACGTTTTCTTATCTACAATTTTTGTTGTCCTTGCTGTTTACTTATATAGGTTGTTTAACTTTTTAAGTTCACTTTTTTCTAATGGCCTTATGACGAAGGTGAGCGGGAAAGAAAATACCAAAGGCGACGATGGGAATCGTACCTAGTTTACGATAGTTAAACTTCTCATCCAGTACAGTCCTTGAATTTTTTGTTTTTGTGCTGTTAATGGTGAAATATTAATAATCAAATTGGCCAAAACATTTTTTCCAGAAGTGAATCATACATCATACTTGGAAAATGTCAAATCAGGCAACAAGATGCTATTTGAGAAAAAAGGCCAAAAAAAAAATTAAACTATCAAAAAAATGTAAACACCTACAACTACAATAAATATCAATTTATAATTTATATAAATATAACAACATTACTTTCTTAAAAGGTGTGGCGATTAGTGACCGTTAATCGATATTCTTTCAGATATCGTGAGATGCAGGTGTGATGTAGGTTTCAGAAAAACATTTTCTTTATCGTGCCAATGTTTCGATCTTCATTAAGATCATCTTCAGGGTCAAACTGTTTGTCTTCTGTGTACTTGTGCCCGTTCTTGGGTGTCGTGTTGAGAGTGTACTTTAAGCCCTGAAGATGATCTCAATGAAGATCGAAACGTTGGCTCGATAAAGAAAAAGTTTATCTGAAACTTTACATCACACCAGACTGCATCTCACGATATCTGAATAATATTTTAAAAAGCATGAACCTCCTCAACTTTATTAACCTTGTACATATTACGAAACACGAATCCAACAAACGAAATAGGCAAAAAAATGCAAATATTGAAAAAAAAAAAAAAGTAATAGGTGTTCAATACCAAGTTATTTTTCCGAGGTCAGGGCAACCTATTTTCCGAGGTGAGGGGTTCATTTTATTTCGAGACTGTTCTACAATATCACCCTTTAACTATTTATTATACGCCCACTTTATTTACGACCTTTGATGTCCTTTTTTTATTATATCTATTTCTGGATTGTTTCTGTAAAGGGCGAACTAGTTTTAAATAAAATAATTGATTTGATCGCTGTTCTTATTTATTTATTTTTTTTTTATTTTTTTTATTTTTTTTTTTAATTTGTGGTTTATTCATGCTTACAGCCAAAAAGTTTCTCGTGTAAATGATTTACGATTTTGTTTTTAGCCTTTCACTCAAGCAACTGATCAATTTTAAAAACATTTAGTGAAATTATCAAAAATATTCTGTATAAAGTTGAGATCATAGAACCGGCTCACTTTAAATTTTCTTTACATTTAACCCAGGTGAACTATGCCCATATCCATATAAATAACTGGGTTGCTAAGTTGTCAATTATTCATGCTTTCATGCTTACACGCCTTACAGGGCTTGAAGGTATCACGAAATCGTGTCTTTTACAAATATCGCATATACGATCGACTCCGATCTGAACGCATTTCGTCTCTAAGTCGCATCGAGTTTCACCGGCAAATAAAACTTCAAAAGGAACCATAAACTTTCACTGAATAGCTTAGAAGTAATTAAAATGTTTCGAAGACTACATTTTTTCACGGTTCGTTATATATCTTTCATTATTGCGCTCAGAGTAGTTAATTAATTTTTAAGAGTCTAAGCATCAATTACACATTATCATCTGGGTTATTAAACAAAGATAAAATCAATAATACATTGGAAAATAAATGTTGCTTTCACAGTAAATATGACAATATTAAGCACATTTTTACGAACAACGTTCCTTTTCGTTCATATCTTAAGTAATCAATATTTGACATTCTCTTTCTGTATCCACGTTATAATCTTTCTAATAAAATGGCTCAGTGGAAATACGAGGGAAAGTTAAATGGTCCTATATCTGGAGTTCAGTGGGTTGAACGTTGACTTGCACTGTAGGCGAAATCGTAAGTTTATGGGTGTAACTGAATATGCGATTCCTTTCATCAGAATTAACTTGTTCTATCATATTTTTGTGTTAACATAAATTTAAAATTTTTGAAGAAGTTATAATTACCCAGTGCAATTGTATGAGATTTGATGTATCTTGTAAATATTTCTTTATTACTAAGCTGCTAATAAATATATAAAATAATTCACTACTTTCGTGGTCCGCTTGGCCAACTAATGCATGACAATTAATTAAGGTTTTTAGTTGAGATAAAAAAGTCAATGGTACGAGCGGGATTCGAACTTACGATCTTCGGCTTGATACGCCGCTGTTCTACCACCTAAGCTATCGTGACCGCGATCCACTCGGACATCAACTTCCTATCTCAACCCCGCCTTACGAGTTTTCTTAACTTCTTATGAGTATTGAGTTTGATGTGGTCTCAAGTGGTCGAGCAGCAGCGAATCAAGCGGAAGATCGTGGTTTCGAATCCCGCTCGTACCATTGACTTTTTTTCATCTCAACTAAAAACCTGAATTAATTGTCATATATAAAATAATTTGATTTTTAGTGTTACATTTTTATCATCTCGTAGCCAAGTTCATAAAAAAATCCATCTTCAAATAAAAGCATATCCATCCATAAATCCTCATTGGCCCTTTTCCTCTTTTCACGGCTCCTTGAGATAAAAAGATCGTGAGTGCTTTATGCCCCCTCGGAAAGGAATTTTATCAACGAAATAGACGGATAAGTCGATAGTAAAGGAATACCAGACGTCGACGTTGGAGACGTGGGGGCAAATAACAGATTTTAACCATATGTAGTCAAGGGTGGAGTTAAAGGACGTGGAAACAGATTTTCGTTATGTTAATGTTTTACGTGCAATGTCCAAACCAAAATCCGAATTGTAGGTGTCAAGTCTTATGAAAATGCCTGGGCAGATAAAGAAATCGGATTTCTGATTGAAAATTTGATTAGGCTTAAAGATTGAATAATATGATCTGCGGGCGCCTTTGTAATAGATGTTAGATATTTAAAGAGATTTTCATGTTGCTTTTTGAGCTCGACTGAAAAAAAATTCCCTCTGATAAAAATCTATTTAAAATTACATTAATACCAGTCAAGTTTGAGAGGCTTTTAATCGAACTTTCGTCAAAACCCATAGTAAAATGACTTTTTGTATTTGAAGATGGAATATTTTGGTTTTAACCATTGAACGAAATGAACAGAATATGTCCGAGAAATATTTGGTCGAACATTTTAATGGGAATTTATTTTGAAACTGTTGAAAAACCTATGATCTTATCAATAAATACACATAACAAAACGTCGTCGCGTTGGGTTTTTTTTTTATTGTATATAGTAGTTTTATTGTATATGTGTTATGTGTTATGTGTTATGTGTCTATATGTTTTGTCTGAGTGCATGTATTTATTAGCGTGAATGGCGAAAAGTGAATATAACGTCATCACCGCCCCTCGAACCTGGTGGGGGGGAGCTTGAAATGACCTAGATGTCGGAAGCCCCAGAAAAAATAGTCGTTCGGCCTAGAATATATTTGAAGATTGATGATTCTGTGTTGAATTTAACCCAGTAAAGGAAATTAACAGCAAGCGATGTTCAAGCAATAGCCAATAGAATATTCTGAAAGGATGATTCAGATATCTTGAGGTTCAGACAGATGTTTTCTTTATCGTGCCAACGTTTCGATCTTTATTGAGATCATCTTCAGGGGGGGGGGTTGTCTTCTGTGTACTGTGTCACTCTTGCCTGTTGAGAATCACTAATCTCTAGACATACTGAAAGGAATTTTCTTGAAAATTGTTAAAAACCTACGACCAGTGATACTCATAGCAAAGTGGCGCGATCTTGTCAGCTGATAATTGAAGATCGAAACTTTTAAAAGTTAATGTTTTGACTTTCACCCGTTGAACAAAATGAACAGCAACTGATGTCCGAGAAATATATTATTTGAATCTTTGAAAAAAAAAACCTTGATTTCATCAGTAATAATCGTTGCAAAATGTCATTCTGTTCATAATATAACTTAAGATTGAAAGTTTTGGTTATAAACGAAATTATCTTGAAATCATTTAAGTTATCGAACGAAATTAATAGCGAGGCACAGACAATTGAAAAATTGCATTGAGCAAAATGTGAACAACAAGAAACCACAATGGATAGCACACAATCTTCTTGCATGAAACGTTGTAAAAACTGTTGCATTTTTCATTTCAAGCCGTACAAATTGACCTTATTTTCAAAATCCTGTTTGCACATTGATAAATTGGCTTAATCATAACTGATAATGCGAAACGTGTATTAAATAATTCAAGTTATTATCCGCAATCCAATATGTAGAAATACTTCGAAAACGTCTCGATTTTGGTTGGCAGTTAAAAGTTTTAATTTATAATCATTTTTAAAGTAAAATATCAGATGATAATTCGTAAAAGAATAATTGTAAAATATATAAGCGTGCTCTCCCCGTTAAAATGCTAGTTAAGGCTAGAAAGCCGGTCGTAAAATAAGTAAAAGGACTTTCTCTGATCTCAAAGAAAGCGTTAGCCGCACTTAGTATGTTAACAACCCTCGACAGCAAGTTTAACGCATTGTTTATTTCTGTTCGGCTTGGAAAAGTTCAAACAGTCCAAAACTGAAAAATAATTTTTTTTCTCGGACAGAAATTTTCAAACGTTATATGAAAGTTAAGACTTGATTGTCTACCTTTATCGATTTTTATTGGATTATCTCTTTTTGATTGATGTAAATTGCTATTTTTATATTACAAATAATTAAGGGTTTTAGTTGAGATAAAAAAAATCAATGGCGCGGGCGGGGTTCGAACCCACGATCTTCGGCTAGAGACGTCGCTGCTCTACCACTTGAGCTATGACCCTTGACCTCGATCCACTCGGACACCAAGTTCCCATCTAAACTCCACCTTTTGATTTTCCCCATTTTTTGCTATTTTCAAATGTTTAATCGGATAGGATTCTCGACGACAAATATTCCATTGGCCACGGATAGCTTTAGTGAAGTGTACTTCATTTTAAATCATTAATTTCGTGGCCCGCTTGACCAATTAATATATTACAATTAATTAAGGCTTTTAGTTGAGAATTTGAGATAAAAAAGTCAATGGCACGGCCGGGATTCGAACACACGATCTTCGACTAGAGACGTCGCTGCTCTACCACTTGAGCTATGACCCTTGACCTCGATCCACTCGGACACCAAGTTCCCATTTCAACCGTACCTTTTTTTTTTTTTTTTTTTTTTTAATTTGCGGTTGAGATGGGAAGTTCAAGCCGATTATCATGGGTTCGAAACCCGCTTGTGCCATTGGCTTTTTATCTCAAATAAAAACCTTAATTAAATGTAATTTATTAATTGTTCAAGCTGACTACGAAATTAATGAAATAACTATTTTTATAAATATTGCAGTTGTAAGCTTCACCTAGCCATCTTCAAGTAATTAATAAGTTTGAATACAGAAAGGTTTAAAATTCGGTCCAAGATGAATGACGTCTGCTTTGAATACAAAATCACTCGGCAGGAAATCACATATTATAAATGTCTTCCTCTCTCGCCTTTCTTTACTTCTATTATTATTCGACAAGTTATATTGTAATAAACCCGTTTTATGCGTCTTGGCTTATGAACTATAGCTGTGACTACGCTTATTGAAAAAGGAAGGCCTGATAAGTGGGGAATGAGCACATTTAGCCGTTGCAGCGGCTGATATGGGTGAAGGTGACTTTTATCGCCTTGTCCCATTTGTCCATTAAAGGATCCGAGTCAAACCGAAACCTTTTAAGGAAAGAAATCTCCGCATTTATTCTTAAGGCTGTTTCACAGAGTGATAATCCGGGATGATTCAGTTAATCGGATCGAATAAGGAAACTGTTAGTCAGTGAGAAAGAGCACCAAATTTCGATATAATTATCCGTTTTTTTAAAAATAGTTTTTACTTGATAAACTAAAACTGTGCAATAAACAACCAGGGTAGAAAGATAATTTGATATGAAATTACAGTAAAATTTACTACCATTCGTTAAATCTGTTCACATGCTGTTCACCGCAGTGAAAGTTTGACATGTTTTATTACCATAAGCATTAATTTATATGGATGAATGTACATATTACACCAGTGACTTAAAATAAATCACATGACAAGGTCGATAATAAATGGTAGCCAAAGTTGGTTGGTTTTGTTGTTTATGCAAACAGTAGCGAATCAATGATTTTGTTTGCTTTTACGCAAACGAACGGAAACGACCTTATAAAACAATTTGGGGAAACGTAAGAAGAAAAGAAAAAAAATGGCGTTGTTAATATTATTCAACACAACAGGAAAAATAATTATCGTCATTGAGATTCACAAGGGGATTGCCAGTATGGTAGGTCAAGGATTTGAACCAATGGGTGGTCTCCACTCCAAAATATCAAACGCCACTTATGAATTGAGACTGGTTTTGCCAAAGAAAATTGAAAGTTGAAATTTGCGGTTTTTTTAATTATTTTTATTTCGTCGTTCTACTTGCTTAAATCAACTAAGCGATTCAACAGTTCTACAGAATTTCCGACGTCAGGCGTAACAATTTGTATCTCCCACGAATTTTTCCGTATTGAACGTTTATACAACCGTTGGAAAGCAGAACAAATCTCCTCCCAGGCTACGTGGATGTTTAGAAACTTTTAAATTACACGCCAGAGAAAAATGAATCTTTTAAACTGCTCAGACGTTTTATTTTTTAGATTTTAATTCATTTACGGAGGCGATTTCTGCGCAATTATGTATAGTTTCTAAACAGTTTCCAGGGGAAAGGTGGAGTCGGTTCACAGTTATACATTAAGTTTGTGATTTTCGATCAAATAGAGGCCAAATGAAAGGAAAACAGTTTGATGATTTTTTTTTAAATTTTCACAACAATTTGCATTCGTGGGTTTTGGGGAAAAATGGCTGCTAAAAATAATATTCTGAGTAAAATAATGTTTTAAATCTCTCTTTCATAACACACTAGGCACGATTGCATTCGGCATCTAGCAATCCTGTATCATAGCTGCTAGGTATAAAAAAAAGTATTTATTCAGATATCGTGGGATGCGGTCTGTTGTGATGTAAGTTTCAGAAAAAAAATTTTCTTTATCATACCGACGTTTCGATCTTTATTGAAATCATCTCCAGGGCCTGGGATTGACAAACATTGTTTACATTTAGAAAATACATATAGCATATGGAAAAGTGAATTTATACAATGCAAAATATATTTTATATTCCATCAAATTATTTCTTGAAGTCAAAGTGAGTAGAAATACGTTGGTAGAATGTAAAATATATTTTGCATTGTATAAATTTACTTTTCCACATTGTATATGTATTTTCTAAATGTAAACTATGTCTGTAAATCCCAGGCCCTGAAGATGATGTCAATAAAAGATCGAAACGTTGGCACGATGAAGAAAATATTTTTCTGAAACTTACATCACACCGGACCGCATCTCCCGATATCTGAATAATTATCGATTAACGGTCACTAATTTCTACAAAAAAAAAAAAAAGATTGATGCATGACAAGAAAGACAGAAAACAATTTAAAAGAAGAAAATTATGTACATTATTTTAAAAAAAATTTCTGGCTTCTTCGATTCCATTGGCAAGAATTACTGGGCCACATAGTTTTTGACAAAGAAATGTCCTGAGACGAACTTAAACATCACAAAAGTTACAATATCAAAGGCTTCATTTTTTATAAGTTTAAAAAAATTATAGAAATTCTCTTTAAATTTAAATTTTTAAGTAGTATGAAAATGGAAATTATAACTTTCAAGAATATTAAGTTTTTACTTAAAAATGGCAAAAAGGAGGGAAAATAGAAAAGGTGGGGTTGAGATGGGAAGTTGGTGTCCGAGTATCGAGCCAAAGATTGTGGGTTCGAATCCCGCTTGTGACGCTGACTTTTTTATCTCAACTAAAAAACTTACTTAAGTGTAATGTTTAAAAAAACACCTTTAATTTCCATTCAGAAAGTCTCCTGTTTCTTAAAAGATTTTTATGAAAATGGTATTGAAGTGTCCAAGCTCAAGAATATGCAACACTAAAAACACTGCTTATATAAGTTTACGAAAGGATCAGTTTCAAAAAAATCCCCGAAAAAAATAGTAAAACTTTTCTAAAGCTTGACAATCTGGAGGCTTGATATTTTCTTTGATAGTTAGCAAACGTAATCAAAAGAAATATAAAATTACATACATAAATCAATATAACTGATACTGGTTTTGTTGGTTCAAGAAAAGTTTATAGGAAATTCTCAAAAAATATAAAATGTTTGAAGCGCTAATTTTATATGGAATTTTTAAATTTTTATCAATCATTGGAATGTACGGGGTGTTCTGCTACTCGTGTTACAAATTTTTCCAGTTGATTCTACAATTAAACTGGAGCCAAAAAGTCCTAATTAACTTCGATCCTAATCAAACCTTGCTTCAAAAAACAATGATCATTCCAAAATCAATCGTTTGTTTTTTGTTTTGGTTTTTTAAATCAAGGTCGTGAAATAATAAAAAATCAGAAAAAAGGGGAATAACTCCGAAACTGTTGAGTTATTTAGGACTTTTTGATTCCCTTTTGAATGTAATCTGCTGGCAAAGTTTGTAACATGATTAGCAGAACTCCTGTATATGCATCCGTTATAAAATTTTAATTAACAATTACAATTAAACCAGTGTAAAACGTAGAGTTCAAAAATCTTCATTGAGGTCTTCGTTTGGTGAAAAAAAAGACAAAAGTGGTGGGATCACCAAGCTTTCAGCAAAATTGTGTTGCCATCATCAGGGCCTATTTATTGCGAAAAAAATATACATAATTAATATAATTATTCAGCTATCGTGAGATGCGGTCTGGTATGATGAAGGTTTCAGAAAAACATTTTCTTTATCGTGCCAACGTTTCGATCTTTATTGAGATCCTCTTCAGGGCTCAAAATGTTTGTCTTCTGTGTAATTGTGCCATTTTTGCGTATCGTGTCGAGAATGCCGACATTATACAGAAGACAAACACTTTGAGCCCTGAAGATGATCTCAATAAAGATCGAAACGTTGGCACGATAAAGAAAATATTTTTCTCAAACCTGCATCACATCAGACCTCATCTCACGATATCTGAATAATTATCGATTAACGGTCACTAATCTCTACGCATAATTAATATAAATTATAACAATCAACAATTAAAACAACACTACTTACGTTTCCCAAGAGAAAAAAACAAAAAAATTCTCACCGGAAAAGAAAACCTATGTAAAAGTGCTCCGGGTTAGGTTATGAAGCACATGGCCAGCATTCAAATATACAAGTGACCAAGACATCTATGAAAAGTAGCGAGTAATTATAACATAAACCATTGACAAAAATAATAATTTATGTGTACAATAACATTTTTTCATGAAATTACTAACGAATTCATAAAATTACAGGCCCGACTGGTTTTGTTCTTACTAGCTATTTTTGTCCTTAATGCCATATGACTAGAATTAAAGTTTGCTAAAAAGATATGTACAAAGGCATTACAATTATGATGAGAACACGGCACAACGTCGCCTCACCTAAGGTTGGACTGTTACAGTTAGTGAAGGCTACCAGGCTCTTCTGTGCACTCTCCGCTATGCGCCCTCTAAGAGGGTAACTTTACGAAAAAATTTTATCGTACATATAAATTATTATTTTTGCCAATGTTTTATAATAATTACTCACTATTTTTCCTAGATGTCTTGGTCACCATGTATAATTGGCTGGCCATGTGCTTCATAACCTAAACCGGAACACTTTTACATTAGTTTTCTTCTCCGATGAGATTTTTTTTTCTTTTGGGTAAAATATGTAGTGTTAGTACATAATGTTGCCGATAGCTTGGTGATCCCAACACTTTTGTAATTTTTTTCACCTAACAAAGACCTCAATGAAGATTTCAACTCTACATTGATTATCTGCAGGTAGATATACAAACATCATCAGGGTAAAACTTTTTTACCGTGAAGAAATAATAAACTGAAGATTGATTTGATATGGAAGTATTATGGAAGAATTATGTTAATAATTTGAATATATAACCGATGTACTATTTCTGCATGTATTCTGCATAACTGCCTTACACGGTTTATATTTATTTATTTCAATACTTATTCAAAATTATTAAATAGAGTTAAGCGGTTGTTCAGTGAAATAGGAAAAGGTGGTGTAGTGAAAACAGGGGGTGGTGGTGTCTGCTCGGCTGTATAGGGTTGGGTGGTGAGGGAGTGACCCCGCCCAGATCAATACCCGCCGCCCCCGCCGACTCTTAATTAAAAACCATGCGATTCAAGAGTTGTATTCTCGGGGTGGAAATCGGATCAACGCCCTATCCGTTTCACCTGCCTGGTAACTTAAAGGAGGTACCGGGGGCAGAATTAAAAAACAAAATCCGCAAAATTATTGCACAAACAGCCGGTCGATAACATGTCGGGGGCGATTTGGGACCGCAGGGCGTATCGGACTCTCGGTTGTTCCCGTGGTGCGTCTGCCAAGTGTCAGCTTTTATCGCCGGGTGTTCGTGATGGACTTATTATGAATTTAGTGGAATTCATTCGGCTGTGATCGAAACCTTTTCATTACATCAAACCTTTTCCTCAAAGATTATTAATTAAAAATTTGACTCCAATAACATTTGGCTTCATAAATGAAATTGCTTATACAAAACAATAAAAAAATCCGGGTGGATGAGCGTCAGAGAGAAAACAGGCAGACAGAAAAATGTGTGTGTGTGTGTGTGTGTGTGTGTGTGTGTGTGTGTGTGTGTGT
>CM077099.1:30800256-30828444 GCA_039619505.1 Cimex hemipterus
GTGTGTGTGTGTGTGTGTGTGTGTGTGTGTGTGTGTGTGTGTGTGTGAAACAGAGAAAGAGAAATAAAAAGCGAGAAAAGGCAAGATGAATGCGCGAGTCGGAGTTAGAGGGAAACGAAAGAGCAGGTCGAAGGGACAGAAATAAAAAGGGAGAAATGAATGAATGAAAGTCATCAAAACTAAAGAGTGAAAGAAACTTGAACTATGAAAAATACAGAGGGAAATAGAGATAAAGAAAGAGTCAGGGATAGAGTGAAAGAGCAGTACAGAGAGGGGGAAATAAAAAGCGAGACATATAATAAGACAGAGCCAGAGAGGGAATGAAAAAGCTAGACAGAGAGAGGAAAATAAAAAGCGATAAAAGGCAGGATAAAAGAGCGAACTAGGTGAAAGAAAGATGAAGGGAGAGATTGTAAAGTAGAAACGGATAAAGTGAGAGATGAGAGAGAAGGATTGAAACAGAAAGGAAGAACAAGGATACGAAAAATAAAAAACTAGACTGGGAGAAAGAAAGCGTGAATCCGAGGGGCAAATATACAAAAAAAAGCGAGGAAGCCTCAAAATTGGGAATATGAAAAGAGGGAAAGTGAAACAGAGAAAATGGGAGAGAACTAAAAAGTGAGAAAGGGAGTGAGTGAAAGATGAAGAGAGAAGGGGAGAAAAAACGAAAAACGACAGAATGAAAAGGCGAGACTGGGCGAAAGGAACCACATGAATTAGAGAGTAGAGAGGGAAAAGGAAGAAAGTGAAACAGCAAGTCGAAGAGAAGAAAAAATGAAAAAGGAAGAGAGTCAGATAAAATTAAAGGGAGAGGGAAAGAGCAATTCATAAGAAAAAGAACATCGAGAAAATGTAGTGTATAAAAGCGAGACTGGTATTGAGAACAAACAGCTTGAAAAGAATAAGTGAAAAAGAGAGAGATACAGAAAGAAGGAAAAGAAAAACTAGAAAAAGTGAGCAGGGAGAATGTAAGGGCGGGGAAGAGAGAGTGATAGAGAGAAAATAAAATTTAAACTAGTTCAATAAGCCAATCAGAGTATGAATTTTATTCTCTTTAATATAAGGTGTAATTTGCTGTCATATATAAGAAGACAATAATATAAGAAAACTCCATTGACTGCGTGGTTTGAGCTGAAGACCGTTACGTGAAAATATGATACTTGGACGCTCTAACGATGTGCGAGAGAGTACCTCCATGTGTCGAAACAATTCCGATATATTTCTGTTATATATTATACTTATATATTATTACATATTATATAATAATTATATATTATGTGTGGTGATTAGTGACCGTTAGTAGAAGATTATTCAAAAATCGTGGGATGCGGTGTAGTGTGACGGAGGTTTCAGAAAAAAATTTTCCTTTGGCACGATAAAGAAAATGTTTTTCTGAAACCTACATCACACCAGATTGCATCTCACGATTTTTGAATAATATATCATATATATAAATATCAATCAAATCAGGAATCTATCGAGTCCAGATCGTAAATGGTGAGTTAGGCGACATAGACGTGGAAAATAACTAACGTTGTTTACTTTTGGACGCTTTAGACGTGCGTCAGTCGTCAGCAAATTACTAGGCATAAATAAATACCATATACAATCACGTTGTAACGTTACTATTGTTAATAACAAACATCACTTTCTAGCTCTTTCAGGAAAATTAGTGTTGTTGAACCTGAATTTTTTTTACGAATTGATGCTAAGTTTTGGCCAATAGATTGGGCGTTGCAGACGAATCGGATATGATTTTTAAATCGCAATTATCAAAGACATACATCCGTTCGAAACCCAATACACCCCCAAAGTCCGAAGGTTGTCCCAAACCACTAGGGCCAATTGTAGAAATAAAAGAAATCCACTATGTCCACAACTTACCGTTTGTTGTAAATGTAAGCGCTGTTCAATGAAGAAAAAGCGGAACGGATTTATAAAAGGATTCGAGAAGGGTTAAGTTGGAGCGGTTTGACTCAATTAGAGGTTGTTGCTCTCATTGAAAAGGTTGCCAGCTCTGATGTTTCACTCCTCTCCCCATTCAGAGAAGGACACCGTCTGCTTTACCTGTCACTCCCACAGATTCCCTGCATCTGAAATGGGACCCCTGCCCCGAAAGGTATTCACGGAAGATTCAATATTCGAATAAACAGGACGGACATTCGTGCAAATTATGTTCAATGTGTGCATTTTAGAAAAATCTGTAAAACTAAATGTTTGGCGCGAAGAGGCCACCCCATTTAGAAGGTTTGCCTATTCGGAATTAATAAAGCCAAAATGATTTTGATATTGTTGCACAAATTGCTTAATAACAATTTGACCAGAAACTTCGCGTTGCCTGGAGAGCCTAACATGATGATTAGGCACGATTAAAAGGATTTGAACGACTAATGAAGACGTCCCTAGGGAAGATAAACATTATTAAGCAGTTTTGGCGTTTTATCTGAATTTCACTTTATTTTTTGTTCTATGTTTGCCAATCTTAACTATAAAATGTAATAAAACAATTTTTTGTACGATTTGTCTTATGTTTTTACAAATCGAAAATTTTCAAAATTATCATTATTATAAAGGTCCCGACATAAATTTACATTTGTAAACCTCTTGTATTAATTAATTGTTGATATAGTTAGAAATTGTATAATAAATTACATAAAAGATGCATTGATGCAAAAAGAAAACGAATACTGTAGGTAAATTTTGAATTATTCAAAATTCAATAAACATAACATAATAATATATCCATTATATTTTGTCGTCTATTGGCCAAATTACTTCTTTCAATTAATTAATCTTTTTATGTAAGGTTTGGATTGAAATGAAAACGCTAGTGCCACGAGCGGGATTCGAACCTACGACCTTCAGCTAAATACGCCGTTGCACTACCAAGTGAGTTATCGTGACTTCGATCCTGAAACGAATTCTGATTACACGACTGAAAAAAGCAGCGGTTAAACAAAAAACCAATTAGTTCAAGTGGTTAGATGAGCATCGTATTGGGCGGAAGATCGTGGGTTCGAATCCCACTAGAGACTAACATTTTCATTTCAACCAATACCTTAAAACGTATTTAATAATAATATATAATTTGGTTTCATTTAACACTTTGTAATCATTATTTTCAGATTATTTTATTTAATTAATTTTATTAATAAATTCTGTTTTGCTGTTTCTTCTTCTTCCTCTTTTTTTTTCTTTTCTTTTTTAATATTATTTGAAGTGTAGGTTTTTGAACAGTTGGATTGCATATTCTCACTCGTTGAAAGCATTATTTTCTTGATGTCGTTTTAGACCCTCAAAGGTCTAAGGCTGCCTGTTCGTAAGTCCGTTTCCGGACATAACAATGCGTTTTAGATCCCTTGGGATGTATCCTTCTCAGTTTACATGCGATACGACTACAAAGCGCTACAATATAAATATAATAATACATACAAATATAATCCCTCAAACCTTTTGTAAAACATTGAACGGCAAATAGAGTTTGAAATTTTCTTTGATACTTTGAATATATGACTTATAACATTTACCTGCTTGCGCTTATCTAAGCTAAGGGAACAAACTTAAAAGAGAATTCGTCAAAATTTGTCACATTGATCTTGGACTTGAAATGTAGAGCTTGAAATTTTCTTTGATAATTTTAATATATTATTTATATTACAGTTATTTACTTGCATTTACCTAAGCCTAAGCCAAGGAAACGTTAACTTTAAAGCGAATCCCTTTAACTTGTGCCAAAACTTAAAGTGGAACTTCAAATTAGTTTTTAATACTTTGAATGTATGATCATATTTTACTTATTCACTTAAACTTATCTAAGTTAAGGAATGCTAATTTTAAATTAATCCTTATTGACGTATTAATTATTTGAATTAATTATACGTTTTATCTAAGGTCTTGTTTGAAATGAAAAAGTGTCCCGCTCGTGAAACTCGCTTTTCATCTCAACCAAGATCTTAGATAAAAAGTATTGTTAATTAAATCCATTACAGTTCTTGGTCCGATTGACCAATTAACTTTTTTCAATTAATTAATATTTATGAAAGGTGTGGGTTGAGAGGAAAAAGTAGTGTCACGAGCGGGATTCGAACCCTCGACAGTCGGCTAAATACGCCTCTGCTCTAAGTCACGATAGCTCAAGTGGTAGAGCAGCGGCGTTTTTAGCCGAAGGTCGTGGGCTCGATTCCCACTCGTGACACTGGATTTTTTTCAACTCAGCCAATACCTCTCATAAATTATTAATTAATTGGAAAAATATTAATTAAGTTAATTTTAAAGGGATTTGTTTTATGAGGGTTCGTAACAGCAGAGGTTATATCAACCCTCGGGGTGTCAGTTGAAAAAATACATTTTTTTAAGTATGTCAGGTTTGAATGCAGGGCGGCTGGATCCGAACCCAGGATCTTTACCTTACCGAGTTGCGGCCACCGACACCCCTTTAAAGAGAATTCCTTTACCTTTGCCAAACTTGGACTTACTGTAGTGCCTGATATTATTTTTGAATGCTTTGAATATATGATTCACGTTCCAGTTATCCACTTACATTCGGCTAAGTTAAGGGAACTTTAACGTCAAAAGAAAATTCCTTAATTGTCCTTTTTAAGCTTTATGTATTTTTAGTAGACGGAGTAGTCAATATTTCTCCATTAACCTGCATACAATAGCAAGCTAATCTAATTAGGGTCGACTTTTATAAATATTCCGCATTCGATCCGTCACGACACAGGTCGATTGGATGAGGATGCGATTTAACCCCCTCCCCATTCACACTAGTAAATACATTCACTCCAAAACACACAAACAGAAAACACGTATTTTGACGGCTATATAACATAAAAATAACCAATTACTATAACCCTGAAAACTAGCTACCGTTTTCTTAAATTCGGCGACATACCTACACGCTCTCTGTACGGACCCAAGGCATGCAACTCCTTTATTATGTTTATTGGTGTGCCGTTACATTTTCACGCACAAAACCAGTATGACATCACAAGAATAGCACCGCGCTTTATGCCTTGAAGATGACCCGAATAAAGTTCGAAACGTCGGCAAAAAAATAAACCTCATTTTTAACCGATACTCAAGACTTCAGTAAATTACGAAACAACAAATATTGAGTTTATGGTACTAAAATTTATCTTTAGTCTATATACGATATCTCCTGTATCATTACGTAAACAGAACATTTTGATATGCAAAAAACCATATTTAATAATAAGATTAAATGAATTATGTATTCGATAAGTAGTGAAATGGCAAGGGACAGCCTATAAAAAACGGAGAACGGATTATTTTTCGATTTTAAATCAGAATGCATTATCCATTTTTTGTTTTATATTTCTGCCAAATAAACAAAATTCCTTATGAATTATGTAGCAAACGGTACGGTTTTATGAGTCTACACTTCTTGCCGGACCCAGCGTAAATCCGTATTATGATTTATGCTAGTTTAAATCTTTCTGTATTCTTAATCCGATTGCGCCCAGATTTTATTAGCTGCGTACTTTATTATGGTTAAGGGTAATTTTTTTTAAATCCTTGCGTAAAAGGTTGTTTTGTTCAATATGGAAATATCAATTTGTCGATTTCTCTCACTTTTTGCAAGATGAAACAGAGCGAATGCTTTAAAATAAATGCCTTGTTACGGTCTAAATAATGAATAAATTGATATATTTGTATAAAATAATCAAAAATTCTTGCCAGGAACGAGAGTGCCAAAAAAGCTAGTTCTTAAAATATCTCGTTCGTTCACCACGATTATTTTAAATGCGGGGGATTAAAGATTCTCTTTTTGATCCTTGTGTCGGGTCAAATGGCAAGTGAAAGCCAAAAATAAATAATTAGGTCTGTCAAAATTTTTGTTTTTGTCCCAACGTTGCTCCGCCGGTTTGGCTTTTTTACATCACGGTTCGAGTCTTTTAAGGGTCTTCAGTGCATGACTCGAGATACGCTTTATTGAGTATTTACTGAACGTGCCTTCTTTCCTTTTTGTTTGTAAAGATGAGGGCGGTTAACGCTAGAAGCTCTCCAGTTTCAAACGGCCGAGGAGGCGAAAAAACTCTACTCTTGCTCCGGAAGGGACTAGTCACTCTTCCGGTCTGGCCTTTTTTTTATCGGGAAAAGATAAATTTTAATAATGGAAGTAATAGGCAGTTTTCTTGTATTCGTGTCCATTTTTTATCAAAGTCGAACGGAATCAGCTCGATAAGCTATCTAGAACCATTGTACTACGGGGGCGGTGAGAGCCTGCAGTTTCCAAACCGAGAGGGGGGCTTTTGTTCACTGTCGGCATTCCCTCAAAATAACCCTCTTTTCACTCCTCAAATGGAATTTTAGCTTTTAGTTTTCAGTCAGTATAGCGGATACAAAATGCTCAATTTTAGCTTGGTTTGGTAACATTAATGTCACTGGTTACCTGGAGGTTATATTACGTTAACATTGAAAAAATAGTCTCGCCCTCCTTTCTACATCAACAACAATACTTCCATTCAAGTCAAATCTAGGTGTCAGACTGACGTGGAATCCCCACAAGGCTTAAAAGTTATTAACTTAAGTCCAAGTCTTGGATTAAAAAAAAACTTGAAATCCGTGTTGACCGTCAAAACTAAACTATCCTTATACAAGCAAAGCACTGTGTGAGGGTTATTGAATTGTATGTAATGGATCTTTTCCCCAGTGATCGAAAGGAACTGTTTTAAAAGAAATTAAGATAGGTTTTGAATAAAAACTAAAAGAAAAATACGTTTATAATGAAAAGACCACGCACCAACATGTGGTCGTGTGTTGCAGAATGATGTTAAATTCTATCAAACTGGTGTTCCTTGTGTAATTTTATTGCCATAAAACTTCAATCAAATGTAATTATACATCAAACCAAGTAGAAATAAAAATACCTTCACAAAAAATCTTACAGCGCTGAAGCGATTAAAATTATGTACAATTAAATTCGGTACCCACAAAAATCATTTGAATCAAAACAATCACAATCATAGATATGTTTTTTTTATACGAAACTTCTTCCGAGAGCTTTCTTCAAAAAAGGACCTTCCTTGCGTCGATCCGTCCGAATCAGCTCAGTCGATCTTTTTCTTCTCGTCGATGGAGAGTAATTGCGGGAATTTAAAAATCGATCGTCACAACTGTGACCACTTGGTCATACGGGTTGGAACTATAGGGTCCTGTCAACCACCTAACACCCAGTGCATCCAATCCTTTCAATGTCCTCAGACAAATTGTCAAAGCTCGTTATTACATCACTGTGTCGTATACATCATCAGCTCCCGCTTACATCTTTCTAGAAATGCTTACAGTTAAATCCGATGATGTGAATGGACGTATTAAGATGTATAGGAACTTGGTAAACGGCAACCATCAGATGGAACTGCGATATCAGAATCTTTCAGTGTATTATTAAAAGAGACCGAGAGTAATTACATCGAATTGGAAGACACCTGCTCGAGCCCTCCCTACAGTTTTCCATCTCGAGAATCTGCCACTTAGCCTTACTGTACGACAAGATTACCTTAATTGCTCACACTGAGTGCCAGTATTGGCGGGTTTCTCATGGTATGTGCGAGTCACATTGACATACTGTAAGTAGCTGCGATAGGATTCGAGTTTGCAGACAAAATTGTGGTATCGTCCGTATAGGCTGTGATGACTGTGTTAGGGTGTGCAGTAGGCCAACAGTGTACATTATAAAAAGAATGGGGCCAATAATGCTCCCTTGTGGGACCCCCCCCTTGTACATGAGAACATTCGAGAACTCATTGCCACACCTTACTCTAAAGCAGTTAGGTAGGATTTCAGCGTAAGATGGACAATTTTTAAAGCCTGTCCGGGTGACAGACCCTATCAAATGCCTGGGTTTTATACATTTTTTTAGAATGAAAACACCTGCGGTGAAACTAAAATTAATGAGTTTTGCTGATGGTAATGTCTGGATGTGGAAACAATGCATTAAATATAAACAAGTTTCAGTCATTGTCACGCACCGTCAACAATGGTTTATGTTTTACTGTAGAGCAGTTTTAAATTATCCCTATTGTAATGTAGTAGGGACTCACCGATGTGCTTTAAGCAAAGAACGGGGGATACAATAGCTCTTGAAGGGCGCAATATACACACCCTGAAAACTTCCAATCAATGTAGTAGGCTTTATTAATTCTTATTATGTGACAATGGCTTTTTTTTCAAGATGGCGAAGATCAGCTGGCAAATTTTTTCACTTCGTATTTCTGTAAAACTATATAAAGAATGTAATAAAATTTATTTGGCAATATTGCCATGCGGGCAAATAAAAATTGACATTTTTGTTATTTTAAAGAAAAAACTCGTCATAGCAAGACATTGAAATTTATTTGGAAAGGACGTCGAATGATTGTCGGTAGAGGAACACTCTTTTGCAGTACATAACACTTTCTTTTTAAACTTTTTTTTTTTTCAACAACAAAAAGATGTGCAGTGAAGTGAAATGAGATGCCTTGAAGATTAAACGTTACCGATGTATCAGGCACATTACGACGGGATATTCTCGTCCCAGGACTGGCCCTTGATACGTTTCGTTTTTGAAGGCATTTGCATAACTTTGTTTGACTTTTTCGTATTCACCCAAGGCGGAATCGGCACGATTTTCTTTGGACGGACAAACACCGCACACGGTTGTTCATCATCTTTGCATGAAATGTTGGACGGTATTAAACAGTACACTGGTTGGACGAAATACGGCTGGGCCTCTTGTTTATTTTTTTTATCCTTTCTCTGTTCTTCGCTATCCTCGTTGTCCTGGTCATATGGCACTCGGCCCCCGCATCCGGCGCACAATTTTCCCGAACCGTCCCCCAAGGCATCGGGTCCCGTCAAGGGGCAGCACATTTTTGCAGCCGGAGGTGGCTTTTTGGATCGAATCACCTTGCCGAAGTACGGGCAATTCCTATCGTCGCAACCCAACACTTTCCTTTTTTTCTTGGTGGAAGGTTTACCGACAGAGTTCGTATCCTCGGCGGTCGACATTTTGGAGAAGGACTTCATGTCTCTAGACGACATCAGATATTTCTCTTGGTTTATTTTCAATTTGTTATAATTGACGGGTCTGTGAATGGTCGAATATTCGCTCAGTTCTTTCTGTAAAGATTCGAATAGAATATTTTCGAAGTAAGGAGGTAGAGGGTTCGGAGTTAAGGCATCGTCTTCCGTTTCTTCGACTTCCTCTTCTACAAATTTCGTGGGGGCGTTCATGTTCGCCACTTGCAACTCGCAAGATGAGGACTTGACCGGTATCTCGTTGCAAGCGCAAATCGTCATGAGCCTTTTTCTAGACGGTGCGGGACTTAGTGTGCCAACCGGGCTCAAATTTTTAAAATCGGCATTCGCTTCTCCGTACTTGTTCGAAAATTTCGTTCCGTAGTAAGTTATACGTACCGAGAGTGTCACCGTCCCTACGGTACCTTGAAGAATATTTTTTAAGAAAAATGTATCATACCGAGATTTGCAATTATTGTCTTCGTTTCTACTAAGAAGATGTAAGAATTGTCCACCCAAGTCCACACAACAGGATCCTATGCGTGGGAAATCACTGACTATATCCTTCCTATAAACGTGAATATCCACTTTACATTGGTCGAGGAGTTGGTTGTTTGTTATCGAGAACAAACACGATTTAGAGCATTGCAAGGTTGCGATAAACTCACCATTACCTGTTTTTTCATAAGTCGCACCGAGTTCTGTGCTGTCAAGCCGTAACGCCTCGTTGTTCGGTAGTCCTACTTTAATGTACAATTCATTCCTAAAGCCTTCTTTACAACGGGAATTAAAAAAAGTGACGTTATTAAATTTTACTTCAAGTACGAAAATTCTACACGTACCCTTTTTTTGAGTTGGCATAATATCAATGTACTTGCTTTATTTTTTTTTATTGTTGGTGTATCTTTTGTGAAAATTCCTTGCCGAAAATATACAATCACATGTTGTTTGTAATTAATATTTTCTTTTCATTAATGTACTGTCGTACAAAATAAATTATTTATCATAAATCTGTTAATTTAATCAAAATATTTTTACTAGTATACCATGATCATGGGAAATATTTTTTTAAATATTGAAATTCCGTACTTTTAAAATGCCGTCCAATTACTAAAATCTTTAAATAATATTAGTAATAATATGAAAGGGGCGTCGTTTGCCGCAACGGTTAGGCATCAAGACGCTTATTACTGTAAAGGTTCCCGGGTTCGAATCCAGGCTTTCGACCCTGATATACTTTACAAAGGTTTTTTTCTCTGGAAAACACCTTCACCCCCCAGGGCTGTTAAAATTCGAAATAAGTACACATTTATTGACGACAGTGGTGATTGTTTATTTAACTAATACAAAGACTGAGTTTAACTTCATATGGACGACTTCATGGAATAGCAACCTTTCTATTTTTTCGTATGCATGTTGTTGTACCTTTTGCTTTTACCAAAGGACGGATCATAGTGGCTATTTGGTAAAGGAGAAGTATTGCCTTTTTTGGTTTGGGCGAGTGCGTTCGCTAGGTGGCCTCCGTTCAACTGATCTTGGACGTTGTTCCCACATCGGTAAGATGTCTGTCGAGAGCGGCGTTCGTGAGCATTCCCACCGGTACCAGGAGGAGGCAAATTGTGATGGCCGCCTGTGTTGTAAGCCTGATTATTCTGGACGGGTTTGTTATCAGTAGATTGCTGAGGTGGAGGACTTATCTCTTTTGGTTTGGCGGTTATCCACGTGGTTTGAACTGCCGTCTTGTCTTGTGCCGTGCTTACCGTCGGATTTCCGTAAATCTTCACAGGTGCGTAATTGGCCACCGGACTAGGCTGAGCATTCCGATAAAATAATCTTAAATTATTTCCCAACGTGTTCCCCTGTGTGTAATTCTTATTAGGCTGGTAGTGTTGAACGATATCTTGTCTATTTGGTAGTGCAGAGTACTGCTGCTGAGAAGGCCTGCCTGGACCATAACCACAATTCGGCTTAGCGGGATAAGACAAAGATTTATCGTTCGTTTTATAACCTAGCTTTTTAAGATCATCTTCATAAATTCCTCCTGGTGGATAGTAAGGAACATTCACATTGTATCCTTTATTTTTTATCCCGTAGGGTGGCGAAATCGGAGGGTAAGGATAGTAAGACATGTAAGGATTGATGTAAAGGGATTGATTCGGTAGAGAGTTAGGCACCCCGTATGCACACATCGGCGGAGTTTGATTTATGTTCATACCATAATTTGCCGGGTTATTTGCATACATATTTGGTGTTGTCATTCCGTTACTCTGCGGATAAATTGAATGGAGTTGGTTTTGATAAAGTAACGCCTGATTTTGATGTTTCCACATCTCCTGTTCTTCGTAATCGGCCAGTTCTTTCAAGTTCTTTATCAACCTTTCTGTATTGGCTTTGGCAAGATTTTCGAAATATCGGTCGGCACCGGGGAAATTTTCGCAAAATTGGTTGTAGTTTTGAGGAAATAGATTATCAGGCATGTATTGTACCACTGACTTGTCTATTGGCTCGAGGTTCATCGCATTTGTGGGCGGTTTCAGATCTGCGACCTTGTTTTTAAGTGCCCCTGTAAACGCCTTTTCTATATATTCTGGCAACTTGGGCGGTATTTGAGGAAAGGCGTTTTTCGATTCTTCGTTCAAATTTTGTTTACTTACCGATGACACACCGTCAAAATTGAACGTGTCTTCGTAACGATCGAAGTTAGGCATGTCTTTCTTTCTTGGTGTGTAATTGTACATGGCCCAATTCGCCTCCGAGTCTCCGGGAATCATTTGTAAAATTATCTCTTCTTCGGTGTTAGACTCAAACCTCAAAATTGTCAAGTCGCATTCTGATTCCGCTGTCTTTACTTTGCCATAAAAAGAAAGTTTCAGGATAAAGGTTATACACCCTCTTATGATGCCTTTTTTATCGTTAAAAACGCGCGTATCTTCCACACACTTGACATATTTGTTGGGGCTGAATTTAAGCAAATCGGAGTAAATTCCTCCCAAGGTGATCTTGCAATGTCCCTCGCTTATTTTGACGTTCGACGTGTATTGGCGTAAAACCTTCAAATCCACTTCGCACGGTTTCTCCAGTTGGGTTGGGCTCGCAGAAAACAAACCGGACTTTCCGTATTTGAATATAATGTTTGTCACATTGTCCTCTCCATAGTCGCGTTTCGTCTTATTCGGTGTCTCCTTTATGGACAGAGTCTGCCCGTCTAAATGTGACACAGTTACTATTGTTTCGTCGTTAGTTGTCTTCCGCGTGTCGTAGTACGTGACTTTATCCAATACAAATTCCAAATGGAACAAAGTCTTGTACTCCCGTGGTTTCACCATTCTGTCGTCGTCGTTGTTATTCTTGAAACATTTCTAGCCGTGATTCTATTTCATGCATCACATGATACTAAATTTATTTTTAACGACTGATTGCACTTAATTTACAAGTACATATTTTTCCTTTATGCACATACAGTCCAGAGGAGATGTAGTTCCTATAAGCGTGAATATTGGATCGTAGTTCCTCGGCGGCGAATTTATACGTCCACAGGAGTATCCCCGGGCAATAAACGTTTTTGTCATCCAACAGAGTTTTCTCCTACATTTCCCGCGAGGTTTGACCCTTTATCTTCACATTTCCCAGGAGAGGATCCTAATTTCAATTTACCACCTCCGTATTAGTAGAAACCTGAATTGCCTCGACATAATGACTTACGTCTAATTGTTGTTAAAAAAAGACATTCTCAATACTGTTTAGTGATTGTATAAATATTAAAAAATTGATTGTTGAAAACGGCTTAAATTTTCTATCCTAAGCGTATGAAAACATGGCACTGAAGTTGGGCTCGGGGGAAGTCGACTAGGTCATTTCAGCCCTCAACAAAATCCAAGCCCATTCCTACCTCTCATCCACTTTTATATATTTTAAAATCATTTGGCGCGCAGACCATTATAGCCTGTTGAAGCGGTGAAATTTAGCTTCTTACCTCGTGGCAATCTTTCATCGGCTAGAGCTTCACAGTAGTTCAGCAAATGTGTTCCAATCTTATCTTCGCCACGCAGGATACAAGAGGGGTTATCCGCAATGCCTTTACGATGGAAATAATCCCGCAGATAAACATGAACTGGGAGCAGTCTAAAACAACCGACAGCCGTTATACGAGGAAGGTCTTGTGGGCGAGGGATATCAAGAAGAATTTACCACTGTTTCCCTTCTGAACTTGCTACATGCTTTTCACTAATTTCCTCCTTTTTAAAAATCTTTCAATTAATTATGGTTTTTAGTTCAAATAAAAATTGGACAAACGGACCACGAAACTAGTGAATTCTTTTTAAAAATCTGTTTGTTGTTTCTTATTGTATAGAAACCTTTGGTTGTTGAATTTCTGCTCCCAGTTTCACTAGTTTAACTTCTTAATTTCCCATTTCTTTAAATCTGCTGGAGGCAAATATTCCCTCCTGTAGCTATGAGTGCAGACATTTCCTCACTTATAAGCCTGACATCTGCCGTCAGACGAAACGCTTGTGTGGCTGCCCGAGAATCTATAAGTAAAACTACATTTCTGCTACGGGGTACTTTCTTTAGTCTCCAACTGGTTCAGATATTTGGAACCTCTCCGCATCGACTTCTGCGCCACCGTTGCTTCGTGCTCCGTCGGCTGAGCCATCTGTATACATGGATCCACTATGTGGGTGGGAACCTTTCGTAAATGGTTTCGAGAGCAGTTGCTTTGAGTATGGTGGGTGGGGTTTCTTTTTGGTTACTGGGATTACCAAGCCTAGCATTACTTCCGGACTGTAACGCACAGCCAAATCATTTGCCGTTGGAATTGGAAAAGCCTGTTTGCTGTTTATATTTATCCCATACGTGCCAGCCAGTTCTTCTGGGCTCACTCAGGGTCCATCACCGTGTATACTATCACGTGTAATTGAGAGTCGATGGGTACTCAATATTCCGTCCTATCACTCTATCATTCATACCACCGATGTGCTGAAGATTAATTGTAAGATATATGATTTCAACGCTCGCTCTCTCTCTCTCTCTCTCTCTCTCTCTCTCTCTCTCTCTCTCTCCTCTCCTCTCTATGGAGCCAAGGAATTGCACCTTTTAGTTAGGCGGGACAAATCGAGTATTGGACACCCGCTGACTTTGGTTCAAAAGCAAGTGTGTGTGTCAACCTTACGTGGCCTATTCCTAGTCGGGTGAGGATGACCCTTCTACGATATTGTATACTAATGTACTATTTTATTAGTTAAAACTTATTACTTTATGTGTCGATGTAATGTTTATGGTTTTCTTTTCAGGAAATAGCAAAGACAAAAAGGATGCTCTTTCTCCTACATCAGGATTTGCTGGTGAGTTACCTTTGTTTCATCTCATTAGCACACTTTCCAATGTTGAACATTAATTTCATAGTTCATTATTTTATGTGTCTGTTTTTTTTGTTTTTTCACATGAGTATTCCATTACGGAGTTTATTAGCCATCTGGCCCATTAAATGTCTGCAGATGTTCCTTTAAATGATAAGCAAATGCAGATTCAGAAGTTAACAGGCAAAAATTACATAATTTTAACTACCACATTCAACCCTGATGCTAATTGATTGAAATTGAATTGATTACTTTTGTTCGTTAAGGTTTTTAACTGTGTAAATCCATTACTCACCTACATTTTTCATGAGTTAGATTTCCTGATCGAATCTGGTTTTAAAAAAAAAATTCTGCTTCTCTTGGACTCATAGATTTCTCATATATGGCGAATTTGTTGGTAAAAAGATTTTTGCAAAAATGTGTTCGACATTTTGATTTTATGTTCTTCAGATATGTCTTATGTACAACATTATGAGCCCCTGTTTGTCTTTGCTCGGGCGTTTGCGACCTTTGTACTTGTAAGTGAAGGAGATTAAATTCTTCCTGAGGTTTTCTGTCCCTGAGGAATAAATGTTCCGGTACATTGAACACACCTCTTTACCAAACCGCTAGATGGAAATCGTTTCTCCTTCTTCCTGCAACTTTTATGTAAATTCAACCCTCTTAATTTCAAGAAATCTTTTTCTTTATTGATTTGTTAAAAATGGTTCGTCAAAAAGGGTCACGATATCTATATTAAAAAAACGTTATCTCGATGAGTTTCTTCCTTTGAACTTTGGATCTTGGTAAACTTTCAACGAGTGGGGGAAATAAAGAGGCATAATTAGGACGTTATGGGATAGTAAGAACCGCTTGGCGTCAAATAATATTCAATCAATCGTAGTTTGAATCAGTTATTTTTTTCCCTTCCGTTCAATCGAAAAAATCTCTTGGAGCTGATAATACGCATTTTGAACATTTCCTGTGTGTCACGACATTCCTTAGCTATGTGGTATGCAAGAACCTTGAGAAGTTAAATCGTTTGATTCTTGCTGTAAAAATAAGTGTCCTAATGATGATTCACGTAAATAAATTACATAAATGATTCCAACATTAAAGGCTGTTATGAACACCTGGTTACATGCAAATATTGTCAAATTCAATACATAATGAACACAGTTTTTTTTACGCGGATCCTACTTTGAGGGAATTGGTTGAAAACACCACACCACTACTTTGGGAGAAACAGCAACGCCTTTGGGGCAAGAAAAATGGCAACTTTGGGAAAAGGACGAATAAAGTACAAGTACATTCGTTCTTACAGCACGTCGTCGTTATCATCACAACTATTGGGACTGTAAATATTATTTAAAAAAGATAAACCAAGTACAAGACGATAAGTGCACGTATGTAGCATTGAAACATTGGAACATATAATCATTCTGTTTCCTCTCTACAAAGAGAAGCAGAAGATGTTAAATTTTGCTAAAAAAAAGTAATAGGAAATACGGTAGTACACTTCTGTTCTATTGAGATCTCCGCAGTAGAGATCTTCTTGAAGGATATAAACAAAAGATTATGATTATATTAAAATACAAATATGATGTTGAAAGTGGCTCTGGCAATCAGCTCGTGTCAAAAAAATGTTTATTTCCCCAATCTAGCCAGTGACGTTTTCCCCAAAATAGACGGTCTAACGCCGATCTTTCACTGCATCGTTCCCCAATTTACTCGTCGCCAGTAGTCTAATTGTCTATATTTTCTATGTATTTTTTAAATTTTTTTTATCAACCTTCAGCTTGGATTTTTGTACTTAATATTCTTGCTCATATGGCATGAAAGACCTGAATCTGCTGAGAGAACTCTAGTTGCTTTAAACTTAAGTCGTCGTTGATATAAGAGTTGGCGTGCTGTCATCCCCCGTTCCTGGGAAAAAGATAGTAAATGGCGGGTGGCGGCGATAAACTGTTTGTCGGTTTTGAAGTCAAAGAACCACGAAACAACACTAGAACGTAGATAAGAAAACAATGTTATTTATTTGTTTAACTCACTTTCAAGATTCCTTAAGAATTCCCGCATCTTCTCTACTCTATTATTTATTTTTAGATTATAGTATAAACCACTGTATGGCAAATTTAAGTTTGTGATAAATAGTTTCGAATGGAATAAAATCATTGGCAAACATTTGTGTGAAAAAGAATATAGTTTAATGATATTTTTCAACTACATTGGGATCAGTTTTAAGATTTTGAACCACGAAAATTTTTTTTCAACTGGAACAAAATTGGGAGGCTTGATTTCATGAAACAGGGACACAGTTTCTGGAAAGGGGTTTAAGGTTATTTCTAAAACGGACAGACCAGAATTTGTCATTTGATCTTACAGATCGTCTTGGGATTTTTCAGGATGAAACGGACCCAAATGACGGTTTGGAAAATGTTTGTCGTTTACATACCTAAAACAAACATAACTATTGTAATATGGTCGAGACCTATCATTTCGGTCTGCCCATTCTTCATCACCCCGCACATTAAAAAATTAGAAAAAGTATAGCGTGTATTATAAACCTCTCAGTTATTCCAACTAGGTTTTTCCTTTATTACTCTTTCGTCCTTTTCTCAGGCTCAATCTTATCTTTCCATTTATCGCCTTTGTTTTTCGTTCATTCCCTATTCTCGCTATTCACTTTGCGTGTGCGTGTGTGTGTATGTCTCTCTCTCCCCCTCTCTCTCACCCTCTTTCTCTGCCTGCCTCCCTCCCTCCCTCCCCTACAAACTTTTGTTCGAATTCTTTGTCAATTTCACACATTGGATACGTTTTTACATCTTTATATATATGAAATATACTGTTGTTTTTTGTTTGTTTTTTTAATCTCAATCTAGAAATATTAATTTTTATTTATTATTTATATATGATTTTTATTTCTGCGAATATAACACTAATTAGCAAAGCGTAATACAGGCATGTATTACAAATTCACATTCTGTCTGCCGGAGGAGGTTAAGAGGAAGGATAAACGGAAAAAATAAGCTAGGTTATACACCATTATACTCTAACAAAACAGGTTCAACATAATAGTAAAACTACTTCTAATAGAAAACAAACAGAGGGGAAAAATTTAATGGTAAAGGGACAAACAATTGGATATAATAGGTCATATATTGTACAAAGGAAATTGAGTGAATTGGTGGAGTCAGAAATTGAATTTCATAATTAGGTATAATCTATATTCCCAGGCGTAGTGCGTGAGCACCCGTGGATCTGTGTCATCCAACAGATTAAACAGAGTGGGTAAAAGATCCCATGTGCACACACATTCGGCCATAAAATGCAGAGTTGTTTCCAGTTGTTTCCAGATTGAGAATTGTAAAGAGCATATAATCCCCCTTGCCCTCAACCAAAGTGCAGAGTTCAAGTTAAGGGCCTCGCAACGGGTTTGTAGTTTGAAAGGCTAAGGGAATTAAGGTTCTCTCTCTGTAGATTAAATAAGGTGTGGGGCGAGACGAGTATTTGATTAAGGATAAGTTAAGCAAGGACTGAGCTCAGAGTGAGCAATCGTCCCGATGCCGTTCCTTGAGCCTTGATAGCAAAAAAGAGCTCGCCAATCAGCAAGGTTTTCGTCGGTTGGACAGGTTACTCTGAAAGAGCGTAAGCCACTGGGCATACCAGGCGGTCTTATTCGTAATGACTTCGATCGCAGTTATGTCAATTTCAATTCAAAATTTTGAAAATGAATGAAAATTGAGATTTTAAGGTGTCTACGTAGATCAGGTCAGTGGACGTTTCTAAATACATCATTTAGTTTGGGGTAAGGTTTAGGAAGAGCAAGTAACTTACGAATAAAAACCATTGAAATTTCTCGACGTCTTCATACTGTTGGTAGCCTCTTCTGACAGCCGTAACAGATGATTGACCGACATACCGAGTTGAATATATTAAATTTCACGTGGATCGGAACCACTTCCTGCTTCTTCAATGAGGGCCAGGTTTCACAGAGAGCAAGTTTCCCATATATTTTCTTTTTCAGATGGTATGACCAATGTAGTTGGGGGGGGGGGGGTGAGCGTGACTACAATATGTTTGTATTCTTTCACCACCTCAATTCTTTCCCCCTTAAAAAGCCAGCGGTTTGTCGCCTTTATTCTCCCCCCTCTTCTGAAAATCATGATTTTTGACTCTTTGAGATTAACTGTCAGGTTCCACTGGGTGCAATATGATTCGAATATTTGAATATTATTTTGAAGTCCGTGTGCGGTATCTGCCAAAATGACAATACCAGTAGTATTTTTATGCTGACGTTGCTTGTTCGGGCTCCACATTCGACAGTCGAGAGATCATCAAGAAAGAGAGCTAACAGAACTGGTCTGAGCAGACAACCCTGCCTAACACCACATTTAACATTAAAAAAATGGATAAACCTTCACGCCCTCAGACCTCTGATGCTATTTTTGTGAAGTGGTATTTTACAATATTCAAAATTTTGGAATTTTCCAATCGAGAAATAATACAAATAGTGTTTCTTACTTGAAAAGTCGTTTACTTGAGTGCCCGGTATTTAGCCCAACTGGCTGTCCTTGAACGAATTGACAACAGTGTGAGGGAACTTGATTATTTTTTTTTTACTTTTACCCTCGTTCGTGAGTGCCGGCGGATCCAGACCCTTAACGAACGCTGTTTGAACGGTGAGAAAGGAAAACGAATCGTTCCACATTGAGAACTGGATTAAAGCAGTTGTCCTGCTCTACATGTATGGCGATGCTCCACACTTAGAAAGGCTTAGAATAGTGACCTAATTCCTACATGACCCTGGCAGTCACCTACAAAGAGCCACTCTTAAGTCAAGTCTTTTCAACGGTACTTACGAGATTAATTTTATTTCTATTGGAGGTTAATTGGTTATACTTCTGACGGAACACGGAGTTCAATTTATATCGGTTGTTCTGATTGGCGAATCAGTTCTTTTGGCATTTAAAAACTTTCTGAGCTGTCGATTCTACACAATTTCGAAAGACGTTAAGCAAAACGCAATTTTCATAGCACAGCATTATTCAATATTTAAACATTGTTATTTGTTGTTTTATAACTTAATAATTGAGCTCTTAAAAGTTTTACATATTTCATCTGCTCATCATTTAAGATTATTTTGAAATATTACTTCATGACAGTGTTTATTTTGTGTGTGTGTAATAATGTACATAACTTATCGGGATTGCAATATCACGACAGTTTGAAGAATATAAATAATTATAAAAAATTAACACTTGCACATCTCAAGTGGAAGGTTTCTTGGGAAAAATCGATTTTGAAGTTTTTCTAAAAGTGTGGGAGTTATGTGAAAGTATGTAAGAAAGGTCGTGGCCCGTTGGTAAGGCCGTCGGGCTTTAACGGAGGACATGAGTTCGCTTAACCAGCTGACTCGCTTTCCACGGCCTATTTTCCTTTTGGCGGAGATCATAACTAGTACTGGGCTGGGTGTTAAAGAACAAAGAAAAAAAAATCTTAAAATTTCTTGAAGAGTAATTCCGCTCTTGTGTAATATCTGATGTGGATTTTTGTCGATTTCAAATACGTTCGTTTTTTACAAATTACTTAATTTTTCCTCTGTCTGGCCTGAAATAGGTTTTTAATACGGGAAAAAACGCGAAAATATATACACCACTATACCAAATAAAAAAAGGAAAATTTCACACAAATTATCAACAATACTGCGGCCCGTTACTACTTCCAGAGACCCAAATTGGACTTACTGTTACCAATTACTTCATTTTATCGTCTGCCAAAAAAGTGCAGAAAACTTTTGCTTCATAGAACGTAGAGAGAAATCATGTCTCAACCCTGTTCTAGTTTCCCTGCAAGAAAAACCTTCTTTTTTTTATTGATTAGAAGATTTTATTCGGCCGCAGAGAGATGACAATTTTCAATTTGAAATACGCATATATTGGTTAAATTGGTTAAAAGATGCACAGAAATAATTTTTTATTCTCTTTCCCATTGGCTTATCGTTAATTGAAGGTTCGTGCTGTTTCACCCAAAAGTATTTGGCTTCAACAATCATTAGCCTTCATACCACAGAGGAAATTCGTAATTTATCTATACCGCAAAAACACGTCTTGCCGAGTACTTGTATTACTCGAAATAATTTTTTATTTTTTATTTATTGAGTGTAACAGATGTGCCCTATTGTTAGACTCGTTAATATAAATACTTCGATGTTGCCTCACGATACCTGTAATATTTATTGATACTGAGAATTATTATTTCAACATACTTGTGATATATTTGTGTGAGAGTGAGAAAGAACTAACAGGAACAGAAGAGAACAAGAAGAATGCAGTCAAAAGTACGAGCTTAAATCTGGTAGACGGATAAAAGAATGCAAGCTAAAGATAGAAAGTGAGAACGAAAAAGATAGGAGAGCAAGAAGGAAAAATACCAAATTACCACCAAATAAGAGTGGGAGATTGATTGATCAATCGATCTTGAGATTGATTAAATGTTTTTCACGCAAAGTTAAGTGTCGAGAACCTTTATTCTAATTAACGTACTAACAATTTACATTATACATACATTTTTATACTTTTTCTTTACAGAATTGAAAAACACATTATATAAGCCATAATATTAATTTATTTATGAGATTGCATGATTTTATGATGGTTTTTAGTTATTTTCCATCCGGTGTTTTAGATATTTTCTTTTTAAATTTCGAAAACCGCTCTTAGACGAAGTAACTATTAAACAGCTTGATGATGGTAATTAAGAAAGAGTTGCTGTATGTTTTAGTTGTAAGAATTGAAATTTCGAATACATAGTTTTATTTTAATTTTTTCTTATAGTTAAAAAAAATTGATAGTTCGGTTGCTCAGTGTATAATTTTAAATATTGTTGATATTATGTTCATTTTTGGTAATTTACAATATTTTAACGTATTTATGATCTTATATTACTTATCTAATATCACATAAAGTCACATAGTTTAGTCGAAATATATATCTTACACATGCATTTTTGAGTGTTTGTATATCACATCTGTTTGTATGAGGCAATAGGAGAAAAATATAACGAGAGAAGAGGAAAAGAGGAGGTGAGAGACAGAAAAAGCGTGACAAAGTTAACGAGAGACTACAAGAAAGAAGGAACAATAAGGAAAAGAAAGAAACGAGAGAGAGAGAGAGAGAGAGAGAGAGAGAGAGAGAGAAGATAAAATAAGAGAGATGAAGAGACAGAGAAATAGAAAGAACGAGGCAGAAGAAATAGAGGGAGAGAAGAAGATATTGAAAGCGCAATATAAAGATTTTTAAAATAAGCCAAAAACTGAGAGAGTGAGACAAGGGTAAAGAAAGAGAGAACGATATAATGAGAACGTGAAAAATACAAACAGAAAGAGAAATAAAGGAAGAGAAAGTGGGATAAAGAGAGAAATAAGTAAAGAGAAAGAAATGATGGAGAGAGAGAACGAGCACGAGCGAGAATAAGAGAAAGAAAGAGAGAGAGAAAAACCGAGATATATGGAAAGAAAGTATGAGAAAGTGAAAAATTTCAAAGTGAGGAAATGGAAAGAAAGATTGAGAGAGAGTAAAGGAACGTTTTAAGTGGAGGTAATATCCCCGACGAGGCAGAGTGAAAAAACTAGAAGTAAAAACTGTTGGAAATAGTGTAAACAAGGTGTCACAATAAACTTTAAGAGATATAAAGGGAGTGAAAGAGCGATACCAAAAGAAAGTAAGGGCTAGAAAAGGAGAATAAAGGAGTAAGATAAAGATAAAGAGAGAAATAATTGAAACGTCTTATTTGTAATATTCCCTGATTTATATTGACATTTCTCACAATTTTTTTCTTACAGGAGTGAGAAAGAGGGAGACGGAGAGAGAGAGAGAGAGAGAGAGAGAGAGGGAGAGAGAGGAGAGAGAGGAGCGAGAGAGGGGGGAAGAAAGGGCAATACGAATTGAAATAAAGAGCGAGACGAAGAGAAATAAAGTGCAAGGGATTATTGAAAGGACGAGATAAAGACAAAACTACCAGAACGTGAAAGAATGAAACAAAGTATACACGAGAGCAAAGAGAGGAGGCGAGAAAAAACTGAAATGGCCATTTTATGTCAGCAAATTAGGTCTACCGGGACCTTTCTCAAATTTTTAGAGAGGGAAAAGATAGATGTGAGAAGAAATATGAGAGGCTGAGAGTGAGAAGGGAGTGAAAAAAGATGAAAATAGGGGAATAACGAGTGAAAAATATGAAAAGGGTATAATGAAAGAATGAGGTTTTATTTATACGGACGTTTTCGACTTCATGATGTGTCATCTTCAGTATGAACAACATTTCACTATCACACAGTGGAAGTTCACTGATAAGCAAATGTAATTATCACGAAGAGGACTCATATATGACGTCGGAAACGTTTTTTGATAACAACCTACATTACAGTAAAAAAAAAAAATAATAAACTTTTATTTCTAATTCTAATTTGAAACCTCTTTGTCCAACGAGAGAGGGAGAGAGAGAAAAAATAAAGAAAGAACGAAGAAGAACAAGGTGTACTAACAATGCATAAAAATATGTAGTTTATGTTGTTTTTTTTATAAACCAATGAACTATATGTGTTGTTTTATTGTATCTTATTTGTGTGTGTGTGTGTGTGTGTGTGTGTGTGAGTTTCTTCTGCCAAACTTAAATAAAACTATATTTCTTGCTGAGAATATTAAAAATCTGGAGCTTTTGATTTAGCTAGAGATCTAATGGCATTACATTCCTGTCCTCTTTTGGTCGTCATAATTATGGCTGCTGGAGGTAAAGTTAGGCTAAATTGTATTTTGAATTAATAGCAGGACTTATTATTTGTGACTAAATGTTCAATTATGGTACAAAATTGTACCTACACATTACAAATTATCTGTACATACTATCAATAACTATAGAACAATATCAAATAAAATATTATGAACCAATTTGTAAATTGTAGGCTTTTCCTATAGAGCAAATAATTGTAATCAATAAAAAGTAAACATTTTAAAATTGGTAAATAAATCGAATGTCTGCAAATTATGCTGTAAAATGGTTAATTATGTCATATTCATAATTATCAATCAATATTAATATTATAGCGTATTATAATTGAATCATCCCGAGGTTTTTTTCCCCGACCCATTTTACTTTTGCGAAGGTTTTCATTTTGGAGTTCATCGAACCGGTTCCTAATTTAATTTTCCCTTCGAAAACGCTTGTTTGTGAAAATCGTGTAGGACGGTGTATAATATAAATATGGGTCAACAGATGTCATGATTGCGTAGCGTCTCTGCCCCGTCCCGACCTCGGCCCAACTGGCTCTAACACGATTCCAAACTTACCCACGTCCTATCACTCCGTCTGAATTTAAACTGTTTGAAAATTATTTGTTTATTTGTTGTTTCATTTCCGATGCCCTTTGCTTACTTCGCACCTTAAAGTGTGCCCCTGCATTGCTGGTACACTTTTTTTTATTTTATTTATTTAACAAACCCACTTTGTAAAATTGTTACAAGACTAATTTCAAAGATCGAAGAAAGCCTTATATATAATTGTCATTATCTTTTGGGAAATAACAATTAAAAACAACAACCATCCGAGAGTTTGGGAACTTTTCAGCGCGCCTTCATAAACAATGGCTCCAGGAAAGTGAAAAGTGATTTACATTTCCCTCTCATGCTTTGTGGGTCTCTCCATTACACGGCTCTGCGTCAATTTATTACTTGAAAAGCGCTTTTAAAATATTTCTGAATATTTTGGTTTTTGAAAATTAATTATCCCTCGGCCGTGAGTGATCGTTGCCTTATTCTAGAAAAGAAAATTACAGAGAAATAAAATAGATCGATTATTACGCACCATTAGCTAAACATTTTATTTCTCTACTTAGTTCAATGTGTATTCATAATTTATCATTTCAAAAATATGTATTATTGCTCATTTCATATTTATCACGCATTACGAGTTGTTCGTAAGGCGATCTGAAAAGAATATGAGAGTACTGCTGTGGTCGATTCTTAGTCTCGCCAGTACAGTCATCGTTTTGTCGTTATCCAAAGGCCATATTCATTTCTGTGTATTGGTTCAAAATGTGGAAATAAAGTTTTACTTGAGAAGATACATTTTTATCAAATTTTGAGAGGAGTATGTTATACAAAGCTGATTAAAAAAAATGCTGAGTACTGATATTAAAAATTATACTGCCTGTGGGGCTTATGTTCACGCGGGAGTTGGAATAAATTAGAATAATGTATAAGCTCATGACATAAAAGCAGTAAATATTAATATGGATTGATTTGTTCAATTTGTTTGTTAGCCTGTTTTTGTTCTCTCCCTCTCCATTTCCCACCCTCAGTGAGGAGAAGAGAGAAAATGGTAAATACGAGGAAGGGGAAGGTTTACAGCCTTCTGGCTTAAATTCCTAGTTGCCTAGTTCAGGTCAATTGACTCGATTCTTCTTTTAAGTGGGAGGTCATTCATTGACTGTCATTGTAACTGACTTGTTGCGCAACCTGAAAAGGAGACGCTTCATCCCCATCCCTATCCACCCTGAGAAACCGTGCCCATTTTATTTGAGGGTCATGGAGAGAAAGAGTGGTATATTTACTTAAAAACTCCTTGATACCTCTAGATAGACGCACGAGAGTACTTTCTCGCCTAAAGAGCGATGTATACTCTAAATGTAACACTCCCAGGTCACCCCGTCCGATCCTGTCGGGGTCACAGAGATGTACTGTTGTCCTCTCGATCCTTTGGGAAGCAGTACCTGCTCTATGGATCTGTTATGCCCTCGAATGCTTTAATTAGCCAGCATTGGCGGCCAAGAAGCCCTAGCCATCCAACCGTGTTTGGAAGTCTCTGCTCTCGGGTGTTGAAGGCTCAGCAATATTTTCCTCGTTCCAATCCTTTGACTCTGACAAGAGAATGGTTTCCGAAGCTGTCCGTTTGTTCCCGACTCAAGGGGGCAGGCAGCCGCTCTAGGGTTACACCTCTCGAAAATTTATAATGAACGAGCTGGACGTCGCGCACAGGCCTATAAATATTCGGACTATGTCATTGTAGTACTTTTTTTTATCTAATCTTCTTGGTGCCCTAGGTTATATGCCTCCATTGGTGGTTGCTTCGTACACGAAAGTAATATAAATGATGCTTTCTTACTCTTCATTGCATAACCTACAAATGGGTCATCATTGAACATACCCCATGTCGTGTAGGAATACCCATAACCATTTCTTAATGCCAGTGACCGGATATATCCCTATCACTCTCCTGAGTTTTACTCAGTCTCCCAGTAGTATTTGCCAGTTTTGGCGAAGGTTGTTTAATCGAGGGTTTATTTGTAATTCGTACATTTCTACTTTTCGAGGAGTATATTTTTAGTCTTGTCATACAAATTAAAGGTTCTGAGCTGTTAATTTTGAAGATCCTACTCAGGCCAGTTTGTCTGCACGTCCATTACCCAAAATTCCTTCGTGCACACTAATACCGAAAATATGGTCACATTGTTGTGTTTCCCAGGAATTAGAGGTTTTGTCCACATTTGGCTATTTCAGTTTAAAAGACCATGGTTTATTAATTTCAGTTCCTTCTCAGGATTAGGAACTATTTGTACGCCTCATTCGATTATTGTATTCGATTTTCTCCTGATTTCGTTTTCCCCTTTACAGTTGTTAAACTTTATAGGATCGTACAAACAGAAATACTCTCGGTACACGAAAGGTAATATTTTTTATTTGCTTTCACTTACCCTTTGGAATGATTTAGTTTTATAAGCAAGCCAAATTAATATGGGCAAAGGTCAGGTGTTAGTAGCAGCTTATGCGTGTTTCTGGTTTGACATATTCTCAACCAAGGGGAAAACCGATCTAATTGACACAACGACAAAACCTTTATTGATTTCAATAAGCTTAAGTATATATTTTTTTAAATATATTCTGCGCTTTTTTTAATTATTTCTTTCAAAGTTGCCGAAGTAATCAACAATAATCTTTCTTTAATTATAAATATGCATAAAATTAATAAAAGACAGTATGTTGTCAGGAAAAAAGAAAATAGTATAAACATTAGCGAACATGTCTAAAGAGTCAATGTTGATATGATGATATATCTATAAAAATCAAATAAACTATAAAACCTAACCTGGCTTTTACAAAGCTTGAGTTAAGTCCAAAACCGCTTATTATGCACTCCATGAAATCCGATCCTTGTCTTGATTTATCCTGAAGCACGTGCGGATAAGAGAAATGAAAATACTGGACGAATTCAATTTCCAACTTCATAAATAAGAACTCATACATAGCAAATATTGCTTATAATATTGCAGTAATATATTGATTAATGAAAATATGTTTCTCCTTTATATTTCACTACTTTAGTGTGTAAGATTTGACTCTAGATTTTAGGTTTGTCATTAACTCTATGTATTATAGTTGATCAATAGACAGAGTAGCTTTCTTAGGTTTTGGTTGCATGTCGATATTGTCAATAATGCAAAGTACGATCATAATCAGATCTCATGGCCGTAAAGGTGTTCTTAACAGCCGTACGTGCCCCACATGCCTAGTTCCTACAGTTGGAATTCAGCAACTGATGGGTATGCCACCCTCAGTGACGTAACGGCTTATATTGATCTGAGTAGTGTGGGTGCGGGCTGAAGGTGGTAGCCACACTCTCAGGCTCACATTTCTCTTTCACCACTCTGCCAACGGTTTTCAGCCCAAGGCAAATTTATAATGATTCCCTATGTTAATTAGCTGACAACATAATATGTCCTCTAATCTCATTTTCCTTATCTTGAACGGGAATTTTCACAAATTATAAAAATTATCGTTCGGAGTGGTCTTTCAAAAAACATTGACGTGTTTGGCTGTTTACAAGTCAGGTCAGACTTCAGTCTCATTTTACGGTTTAGATAATCAAAAAGGTATTTTGGAAAAATCCTTGAACAACTCCTTTAATGGGTTCTTGTGAGCCAGAGATGATTCACCCTATACCATCGATATCAACTTTTTTTCTTGGCCCGGGGCCATTTTGGCTTCTTTCGTGTTTTTCTTGTCATTCATCTAACCCTTGCTTTATGAATCTCCCTAACGGAATAATTCATGTACCATAGTAAATCTCATCCTCATTAGAATGGGACAGCAATAATAAGAACGAGAAGCCTATTTTGTTGTAGGTGAAAGCGCAGAAGGGTCAAGGCAGAAGAAGGGCTTCTTCAGGAGTTTCTGGAAAAGGTCAAGGCACTACTCGCTCGAGCAGCAATAGCCTGAGGTGACGGCGGCGGCGAGTTCTTGGCTATGCTTTCGTTCCTGCCGTCGATAAATAAAACAAACCAGCGGACGACTTGGAGCAGTAACCCCGAAATTCGGTCTATTATAAAATTAAAAGACCAAAACTTTAACTTAACAGGTTTTAAGGGAAAAAAAAGGAAGAAAGTCAAATTAAAAAAAAGCTATAAAGAGAATAAGTTGTACGGTATACATATATATAACACAAAAAAAGTGTAGTTTGTATATAAGTGTTCAGCTTTAGGGGTTTGTCTTTTTTAGAGTCGTGTTCATGTGGAAGATTCTAGTCTGGCGGATTTCGAATGTAGAGATCTTTTTAGATTTATCAAATCCGATTCTACCCGTGAATTTGAGTTTATGCAATTACTTTTAAAAAATATTCAAATTCATTTTAATTTATATCTTTGTTTTTACAAAAAAAAATTTAAATGCAATTTCCTCTACAGGCGAAGTCCGCATCAAAAGAGTATGGAAAAAATCTCCGCACAAATTTAAAATAAATAAATAAGTATATATATATATATATCTTTATTAATCACCTAAGT
>CM077099.1:30828844-30848949 GCA_039619505.1 Cimex hemipterus
ATATATATATATATATATATATATATATATATATATATATATATATATATACTTATATGAAACTACTACTTATATGAAAAGGAAAAATAAAGTAAAAGTATATATTGGTAATGTAATAGTGGTTGTGTTTCTCCGGAACCTTATAGACTGTTCCCCAATTTAGTTCAGTCGAGATATTGATTCAGTTGAGAAAAAGATTGGCCTAAAGATTAATATATTTTGTCCCTTTGGATAGGCAAGAATAGTGTTTACAAGGCAAAAAAAAAAATTATATCTCGTTTCATATACATATTATAAATATATATAAATGAATGCTTTTTCGTGTCATATTAACTGTTATGTAACAAATTAAGGTGCCATCCGCACATCTGTCACTGCCCAGAGAGTAGAATAGAGAGAGTGTGATAATGGCACAATGCATGTTGGCGTTTTTTCCCGTAATAACAAAATTAATGAAGAAAAACATTTGTAAAACCTACCAAGGCTTCACAAGCTCCTTTGTACACTAAATGTTTTATATAATTACCCTTTAACTGTATTGTTTAAGGTGGAAAAAAAAAGATCATTTGTATTAATCAATATTGACTAATAAATATTTATTATGTCCTATATGTTCTCTATTGTTACTAATTTACCCCCTTTTTTCCAATTTTTACAAATATTAAAAAAAAATTACAAAACAAAACATACAATAAAAATCCTATACCCCGTTGTATTATTTATTAGTTGTGTGTTCTATATTTGTTAAGGATGGGTAATTTAACGTTCGAATATTTTGAATTAAAATTTAATTATCTATAACTTGTATTGTTATCAGAATTAATCACTTGTATCTTATATATATCACATATTTAATATGTACATGGTAATTATTTTTAATGGCCTTCGATCAGCGTAAATTAACTAATTTGTCGAACTGTGGGGTTGAGGAAGGTGTAAATGTAAACAAATCGCTGGATCGTCAAGCCAAGAGTAAATATGGTCGGACTCATTTGTTGCAAGTTTTATTGTATTAATTGTGGTTTTAAATTATTTATAACAAAAAATTGTAATAAGATTTCTACGTTGAATTATGTGAGATGCTTGGAAACCCTGCCCAGCTCTACTGGAATTTGGTCAACTTTTGAAACCATCAACGAAGGTACAAACAGTCATATTTAATTTAAAATTAACAACATTAAAAAATTTTCCTGGTGGCACTTTTTAAAATTCGCCAAAATAGAAATTAGAAACGGTTAAGAGTTTGACGCCACACTCATACATCTAGTGGACGTGTTATTACGTTGACTTTTCGCAGTCGGCAGAGTTTCAGCAGGCAGCTGTCATCTTTAGGCAGCTTACATTTGAGAACATGGAAACTAAATTTTAAAACGGTTTCTCCCGAACAAAAAAATTCATACTCAATTTTTTTAAAATAAATGATTCAATTAAATTCATTCAAATCAAGGCTCGTCACCGGCTTGTCAAACACGGTAAAACCGTCTCAGAAGGTGGAAGTAGTTTTAACTTTGATTTTGAGAATCTAATGAATTTATGATTTCCGTAAGGTGTACAAAATAAACCAAAAACTACCCAGAAGCCTGCATGATGTGGTAATTTTAAGGTTTGAACAAGAGCGTTGACGACTCGTCATTGCCCTGAGTTTGGATCTCGGCGTATTCGAAAAAGGGAAAACCAAACCCTGTTGATATAACCTCAGGCAAGGTAAGAGAACTATGGTTTAAAGAAGTTGACCCGAAATTAACATTTCGGAAATTCCATGTGAAGTTATACTGTAAGTACATAGTCAATTTTTACAACAAAAATGGGTTAATCTGAAAGGAAATGAGGTGTACCATCTTGTACAAAAACATGAACTCGTCAAAGAATACATACAAGAAAGATATTTAAAAAAAACAACTCCATCATGCCTTCATAAAATAGCTAGACGTGCAAAATATTCTCTTTAAACTAGCCTATTGCACAATTAAATCTGTTACATCACACAGACTTAAAAAACTGACACCAAACTATTTTTGATTAACTTTCCTACCAAAACTGTTTCGCTGCGTCAAACGCAAACCAATTTGGGAAAGTTTAACGGTTAATTTAAAAATACAATTACATTAAAAAACTGCATCTCGGCAGCCGTCAAAAATATTGTCCTGAACTAATCAAATAATTAAAGTTTTTTTTTGTTACGAGTGGAGGGTTTGCAACTGCAGAGGTTGTATCAGCCCTCAGGGTGTCGGTGTTTTTGAAAAAAGCCCATTTGTAAGTATGTGTTACAAGTATGTTGTAATCCAGCGGCCCTGCATTCGAACCCGGGACCCTTTACCACCTTTCAGTGTTGAGCGCCGTGTCGAGGCCTAACCTGTTTCGGCCACAGACACCCCTCTACAATTAAATTTTATTTTATACATAATATTCGTATTAACAATTTTATTAGATCAATAAGCTAAATTACGAAGGTGATTAAACTAAATTGCGAAATTTCTGCTATGGATTTTATCAACAAAAAAATGTTTATAGCTCGCTTAAACGAGAGATATATTTAAAGATTAAGAGGGAAAAAAAAATATTGACCATACTGTTTTTGAATGACCTTTCTACCAAAGCCCATTGTTGGCTAGACGACTCTGCCACCCTGAGCTATGGGGAGTTGATGTCCGAGTGGATCACGATTGCTCAGGGTGGTAGGGCAGCGGCGTATCTAGCCGAAGGTCGTGTGTTCGAATCCATCTCGTGCTATTAAACTTTTTTTCATCTCAACTAAAAACCGTAATTAACTGTTATATACTAATGATCGAGCGGACCACGAAAATAGTGAATTAATGTTTGACCAATGTATCACATCGATACAATTCCAATTTACTTGTATGAAAATGGAAGATGGAAATAGCAGAATAAGTTATTTTTTTATCAAATCGTATTCAGATGATACTCCGGTGTTCCAATATTTTAACGAATATTATTTCTGCCTTCTATCCTTATATATGTATCCTTACTGTGAACATGGAAAAAAGGATAGTCTAGCAGAAGAAAATAGTTTATTTCTCACTGTTACTACAAAAACATGAAATTAATATGTTTATATAATCGAAATAGCATAAAGTATGGGGGATATAAAAATAAAATATATTATACATACCTTTACACTTTCTTAACTAAAACTCTCTTGGGGTAAACCATACTTTTGTCGGCCTGTTATCGTACATTAATTAAATAATTGTGACACTTGGATCAATGAGAAACGCGTTTGCAACTGGAAGATACCCAAAGCTGGTAGGCTTTCGTAAGTTTGGCGCATTCACTGCTGAAATTTGCCGTGGCCTGGTGGGTGTTGGCTTACCTTTCCGACTCGGATTCGTAATATTTATTAAAATATCTTTTAGTGTCGTTAATATTTTCATATTTATCTCCTCGGGATCTTGGGGTTTAAAATAATAGCGATGGTTTTAATAAATGCAACTTCAATTTATTAAACTTCCTTTTTATGGGGATCCATGATGACCAATTGGTTTACAAATTGCGAACGAAAACGAGCATAACATATAAAATGTGTAGCATATTTAAAAATTCCTTTTTTTTACCTCCTTTTTAATTTATCAAGATTACAATACATAATTATAAATGTTTTTTGTTTCCACATAGTTTATTAATTATTTTTATTGAATATAATAACAAGAGGCAGCTGATCGATTCCACAAATTGGCACACATACGGAGGAGAAAAATTCATCCTCCTTTAACATATATTAAAGCACAGCGCTGATAATATGTCTAAGGTGAAAAATTAAAATTGCATCAAATATCTCAAAATCTATATTAAATTTCAAAACAAAAATAGAAGTTGCACATTATCTCAGGAACCCCAAAGAAAAAAAAAACATATACCAATAAAATTCTTACGATATTAGCCAAAAATTATTACAGTTGGCTTTTTTAATTAATAAAAAATAAAAGGAATCCACAAGACAAAAAAAAAGGATCGATACATGACTAATCTAAAGAGAAAAGAACAAAAAAAGTGGGTTTTAAAATTTTTTTAATATTTTTCCGACAAAAAAAATTGCAAGTACAGTAAAAAAGAGCAAATTACATTTGAAAAGGTTTTTTTTCTTCTTCTAACATATAGCATCAAACTGAGCATCATAGACAATTAAGTTCGTAATAATTCTAAAAAGAATATTGAATTGTTCGTGAATCCCATAATCTAATTATTAATATTATTATATTTATATAAAAAATCTTGAATCACATAAAGAATACATACACTTAGAATCGGTTTTTTTCTATTATTTTCCCAAAATTTTCAATAATTTTGTATGCACCGTATATACCAACATATATCATCCGGAGCCAAATCCATACAGCCTCTGGTAATGTGGCTTTCTTATTCTTTTTTATTTATATTCCCCCGAAAAAGAAACAAAAATTTTTGCATGAATGTAAAAAAAATTACGCCTTTTTTTTGTAAGGTTGGACTAGAGTTTTTTTTCTTTCTCTTTAAAAAATGATAAAAATTAACAATTATTAAATACACAAAAACTGTCGGATTTTTTAAAAATTTATTTATTCCATTTTTTCCGATTTAAATGTTTGGAAAGAAGAAGATTTTTTTCTGTATTAATTGAACGGCAAGACTTTCGAAATCTTCGGCTTCGAAATTGAATATTCTTTACACAAGAGACGATATAATTAAAAAAGTACACTCCTGGAAATACTAAACAAAACATGGCAAATGATGAAAAAAGCTTTCGGATTCCGAACGTCACATGTCCCCCTACATGTTTATAATTGTTATTAATTTAAGTTTCTTATTCCTTCCAATTCATTTTATTAAATTTCTGAGTAAAAAATTCACTTGAATTAATTCAAAGTTCGCCAGTTTTTTCCTTCTTCATTTTAAAGTTTTCGCTGTATTTTGAATGTCCTAGCCCCTCGATTATATCCCGGCCATCCCCCCCCCCCCGGCAGACTTGGCGACGCAGTTTTCCTATCTGAAAGAAAATTGTGTTACTTTTACCACTGTAAAACCATGTTTTGATACCAAAAAAGAAAGCCTTTTACCTCAATATCCACACGAGACTAAGTAATCTCCTAACTTTTCGACTACAGACGCTGCCTGTTGAGGTTGAATAGGATCTTCATAAAGAGAAACAACGACGGCTGGAAAATAAAAAAAAATTTATGTAAATAAATAGGTTTTCAGACATTATTTAGATGTTACAAGAACTAAAATTGTACATGTTTTCGTTAATAAACACAAGAATTGTGTATGCAGGGTTATAGTAGATGAAAGATAAATAAAAAAGGAAAAGAGTAAGAAAAAGTAAAAGGGGGTAGAAATGTGTAAGTATGGCGAGAAAGAAAAAGAAAAGGGGCGGAAGAGAGGGGAGAGAAGGGCGAGAGCAGGCAAGAGAAAATAAGACACAAAGCCCGAGAGGATATATCAAATTTCAGACATGGAGAAGATAGGAAGGTGGAGGGGAGAAGAAGATTATTTTTCAAGGGATAGAAGAAAAAAAGAAACTCCAAGGTTTGGAGTGGGAGAAGGAAAACGAGAAAACCACTAAAATGTAGAAAAGAGAATCGATGGGAATGAAGAAAAAAAAATCGGGTTTCATTGAAAGTCGTAAACTTTGGTCTAATCCCCCCCCTCTACGTCCAACGAGAAAGAGGGAGAAAAGGATGAAATTGAAAGAAAGAAAATGCGAAGTATAGAAAAAGTAAAGGATGGAGTAACACTTCTAGGCAATGTGTCTCTCCTGAAATTAATTATTTTAACATATAAATATTACATAGTTATGTATGAAAAAATTATGATAAAGAAAACTGGAACGCTATGCTATATGTACGTGCCTATTGCGTATATTATATCATAGTAGTAGGTTGCTTGTGCGTAATACAATGTTCACGAACGCTAACATTTTAAAATGATTATAGTGTTTCTACGTTATAAATTCGTGTTTTAAAGGAAGGAATGCACTATTGGGTATGTAATAGAGCGTTGGATTTTTTGTATGACTCAGAAAATTAAAGACGATAAGTTATCAATAGATAAACAATTCTCAAGACCATTCTCTTGAGCCTGGGTTCACTACGATGAAACACTTAAGCCTCTCCGAGTGAAACATAACCCCGATATTATAACTATTTTAATCAATTCGATACTAACAATTAGAAAAATAATTTTTCGTCGGTTTCGTCTAAATGGTTTTTTGTTGAAACAAGCGATGACTAAAGGGGAAAACACGTGGGCAAACCTCCAGGATTAATGTTTTATCTGTACGTGAGTACGCTGACCTTCAACATTTTTTCGCTTACACCGTCATCGTGTAATACAATCTGTGCCGTTTATAAATAATTTATATAGATAATTGTACAGTAATTAGAAATAATCAAACGTGACTAAATAGGATGAGACTTTTTTTTTAAAAATCTGTTGTTAATGCTAATAGACGTGACCGATAACAGATGAAACTGTCTCCCTTGGGAGAAGACGGCGGGAGGAATAGAGGAGGGAAAGAGAGAGAGAGAGAGAGAGAGAGAGAGAGAGAGAGAGAAGAGAGGGTGAGAGAGAGGAGAGAGTGAGAGTAATGGAGGGTTTGGAATATAAAAAAAAATGCGACAAAAGTAAGAAGACACAAGTGAGAGGAGGGAGAGGGAAAGGAAAGTATGTATTTCGCACAAGTCGTTAGAGCAGTGCTATTTTTCCCGATTGTCATCTGCTTAAAGGACTAATTAATTATAACACGCAGTGGGTAATACTAAGTATTCGATGGAATAGATCAACATGTGAGGCTAGGTTATCGGCACAGTCCTCTATCATCAATTTATATCAGTCACAGAGGTAAACAGTTCGTACTCAGTGCGTCCTTTATCGTCGGTTTATTATTTAACTGTACATTCTATACTTGGAGATCGTGAAATGCTGTCTGATATGAAGTAGGTTTAGAAAAGCATTTTTTTAGCCGTTTCCGTCTTCGTTGGGACAATTTTCAAGGCTTCTGTATATGCTTAGTTTTCTTTGTCTGTTGCTTTTAATTCAATGAAACGATAAAAGTGTAATGTTTCTGCCGTGAACTCATTAGTTAACGAACTTTTCTAACAAGATCCATAGAAAGCGAATCTATAATTTCAGTAGTCTAGGCCAGTAAAAGATGAGAACGCCAGGCAATTCACCCGAAAAACGTTCGAGACTCTACTCGCCACAGGAGAAATTCAGCAAAGCACGAGGCCGATAAGACCACAAAAACCTCCATTTTCAGGCATCCAATACTGGCTAGACAGACTTCCAGAAACAAAAGAGCTACAACAGGAGTGTTTACGTACAACCCATTCGCACCACTGAAATGATGACACATGAAATGGAGAAATCCGTAAGGTAAAGAACGAGGAAATTAATAAAACTGCATATTCCAAATTTTACATCGTGCTAATGGGGAAAGACGAATTCACCACAAAACCGAAGATACCCGACATCGTTAACAATAAAAAGGACCAAAGCTATAGAGCAAAATTAGACACCTCGAGTAACGTAGCACTTATTACCCACAGGTTCCAGTTATAAGAGGAAATAGGGTATAGAATGGTAATATGAAAATCTTCACCAGAAATCTCGACTGTACAAATCAAAGAGGTTAACTTGGCACCAATATACAGTGTTACACCTATAATTAATTCACCCGGCCATCAAACAGACCCTACCCTACCATTATTTTTTGTGGATCTCGATCCCAATTCGAACAAAAAAGACGTTTTCAACATCAATACTCTTTAATATAATATAAACTTTTAAGAACCAAGCAACGTTTAATTGCGCAATGCGAATGTTGCCAAGAATATGGGCCCGCTCGAATTCTACTGATGTGCTGGTGAGCCATGACCCACCCACTAGAAGAATGACATGCGCCACATGTGCATTAATGCATCTGACAACATCCGTTTGCATTGTCCATCAAGAACTTCAGCGTCTAAGGTCACCACCCGTTTACGAACATCGAACAGCCCAGCGAAAAACTTCGCAGTCAGACAGTCGACCTTGGAACTTCTTTCTTCCAGACCTGTCGCCAACATGCACAACTCAACAAAAATATTTCTTTTGCTCATGCGGTCGCGAGTACCCATCCACCATCAGCCTCACGCCAACAACAGGAGATACCACGAAATTTACATTTACATCCGCAGCAACCTCAAATCAATAATCACCTCTTCTAGCTCTCCCAACGACAGTAGCGAACAGCATCTTTCCTAAACATGCCCCTACAAGGTTCTTAACCCAACACTCATCATGTTGTCATGGTGTGTTCTTGGATATACAAACTTTTGTCCGAGTATGACACTCTGGACTGTTGTGTAAGCTCAAGAACACGCTACAATTTATCTGCTATCCTATATTAACGAGTTACTTCCAAGTATCCCTCAAATCTGCATTATACCATTATAGTCCTACCCAATTTATACCTCCGACCGACTTACAAAATCGTACACCTACCACCCTCACTTATGCCAATGATACCTGATAAAGATCCCTTCATACCAAAATTACTTGCATTCATCGAATCAAGTGGAGAATGAAGGTTATCGTTACTAAATCAATATCCTCCACGATCTAAACTCCCACTAACACACCAAAAAGAAAACTGCATTCCCCTCCTAGCACCCAGTTTGAACGTAAGGACGTATCTAAAACTCTGAGAACAATAGTCAATACCCCTTTTATGTTTCCAATCACACCATTCACTAAACTCTACAGCTACATTCTATCCTACCAAAGGAAGAGGAGAGATAAAAAGCGAGTTAGAAACAGAAAAAGGGAATATGAGAGCAGGAAGTGATGACAGGATAAGTCATTGTTAGAAGAATAGAGGGGAAGAAGAAAGAGCATATGTGTAAGAGAAAGGTTAAAAGAGAGAGAAAAAGAGAAAGAGAGATGGATAGGTAGAAAAACATACGGAGTGATAAAGAGAAAAAATTAAAATATAGAGCAAATAAGGGCAGAGATAAGAGAGAAGGCAAAAATATTATTTATTGAAGGCTAATTCACTGGATGGTGGATGATGGCCGGTCAAATCCTTCGAGCCAGAAAAATGTATCTTTACATAATTTGTGTATGTTAATTTGTATCTGTATATATTTTTTCATCATTTTGCATGCAGTGATTAGAGACCACATCAAAATTATAAATAACCATGTTTACGTACTTTCGAGCAAGTTAAAAGTTTTAAGGTTTAATTAACGAACCCTGGATACCATCCTAAATGCTTAGACGTTTAAAAAAATCGTTTTTATTATTAACGTATAGATGTTTACAACTTTTGATATTTTCATCTTTCTGTTGGGAAAAATTGCAAGAATTTGCGATGGATTAATATTAATATTTCCAAGCAATTGTTTTAAATTTAATAGTTACAAAGTGGCTTTCACCTCCAGTGTGTCTGTGGGTGAAGGTGAAACAATTAAAACGGGCAAGGAAACGTAGCAGAAGAAAATGAAAATGTTTAATTAGGAAGTACAAAGTCGGCAGCAATTAAACCCTTAACTCGTGTATACCTAATTCTTAACATACTTTGTTTTCGTGTAATTTTACTTTTGACTTACCTTGTTGGGTCTTCATACAGTGGACACCAACTTTGCCTAATTTAGCTCTTACAACTTTATCCGTACCGGAAAGGTAAATATATCGGTTGCCGGCCAGCGTAACACCCGCTGAGGTCAGGAGGTCTTGCTTCTCAAAGCCTTCGACGAGCTTCTGCAGTTCATCTTTAGATAACTGAAACAAAAAGAAGAGAAAAATCGTTAGTGTTGGCGTCTAGGATTAGAACCGTTGATTAGATTGATTAGATGAAACTAGATTTGTTGACGTGGCGGCTCAAAAGCTTTGTGCAATTACGTCAAACAGCACTATCCACGTAAGAGTTACACTTCTACATATAAACCACCAAGCTTCACGTTCTCTTATTAGCTTCAAGAGCTTATGTGAAACATCTACTATTGTTTTTCTTGGTAGAACCCATAATTACTGGCGGCCGCCTTATCACAATGAAATTCCATATTTCCATACAGCCATAAAAGACTTGCTACCAATGATAAATTTTTCAGGCCTGTTGTATAGGCAACTTTTCCTTGATTTTTTAATTTATTATATTGCATTTAATGTGTATAATTGACTTAGTACTAAAATATTAAAACAAGCCAACAATTTCTACACTTTTATTCAAATCAACCGTCCTCTTATATACAATTTTACCAAGAAAAACAACAACTATTTTAGAACAAAATACAACAGACAAAAAATATCTTCAACGTGCAGCTGTTTAAACTCTTGTTCCCGGCGTATTCTAACAAAGTTGGACTAGGATCTGGTTAGTACACGACAACACCAAGGTGATTATTCACAAGGAGAGAAAAACTGCGGTCATCAACTTAAGTCGTTTCGTTTTATCACTAACCCCTTTATTAAAGTCCTAACATTTTTTACCACCGCCTATTTGTTTTTTTTTAAACTGAAAGGCACAAGGAAAATTAAAAGACTTTCCGTCGCCATTTTCAGCTAAACCGATATGTTAACGACGACCTGCAGAAAGCTAACGAACACAACAACTATCTGAACTATCTCGACTAGAACATTCGCGATAAACATCGCGTCGTCCGGCTAATCTTTATCCAACATCCAGACCTATTGCAGTCAACCATACACTTCCCAACCACAATTGCAACAAAGATGAAGAAATAATTCAATTTTAAAAGATTAACAACAAGAAAAAACCAAAAACGAACACACTTGTATATTTACTTTTTAAAGAAAAAGTAAATCTTTATTGTCCTTTGTAAAACTAACTAAACCCACGAAACAATTACAAAGGGGACAATGCAGTGACAATAACTGAGAAAACAAAATTTCGAACTGGTCTGACCAATGCGTAAAGTAGACAAATTGACCTGATGACCTACTTTCCTTTCCCAATCTCAACCTTCGATGCGACCTTTGGCTCAGATTTAATTACCAGTTGGGTTTCCAATTTGTCGGTCATCTTTAAGCCGTTGACAATTATTTATATTAACTAAACAAATAAAAAGGAGGGGTTTGTGTATACGGATATATTTTCTACCCTAAAAGGAAAAATTATTTCCCCTTAACCTTTAATAATTCAATGAAATGATCTATTTAACTTTTTATAAAATCAATTTTTTTCATTCCTATTAACTTCTTTATAATAATATAAGCACCGAGGAACCTCGTTAGATACAAATTTGCCACATTAATGGACATAAATACGCATTAACTGTTGTAAAACCATAAAACCAACTGCTAACAATGTTCAAACAGTACAAAATAGGCAACACCATTAAAACTTAGCAAAGAAAACCTCCCAATGGTCAATAGTCAATAATGGGACTTTAAAAAATGCGTATGCAAGTACGACGTTTGTGAATTTAAAAATTCAAAATCATTAAACCCAAATAGACAATTTTGAGAAAGATTCACCAACGGAAGGACGTTGCAGATATTTCGGATATATAAACTATTCATGAAACAAATTAAAAAGCGAATGCCCTTTTCCCCGTTAAAAAAAATCACACAATGAAATACTATTTCTGAATATTAAAAATGACAAAAAAATTTTCACGTTTATTTACGACCTGACATCTATGCTGTGTGAATAGTCCTTTTTTTCATAAACGTAATATCCTTTTTAATAGTTATTATAAAAATTAAACATCAGGTAATTTACGAATAAATCTTGTATAAGCTAAGAAATAAATTTTGTATTTCATCTACGATTTCTCATGTTTGTTCACTCTTCTTAAGATAAAATTTAACGCCCAAAAATTGTATATGAAAACAGAAATAATTGAGGACTTTCTTTCGCCTGAAGATTATTATATGCACATAATCGGATATACACGGAGGGCTCGTTCAAACACAATTCGTAAGGTTAAATTTAAGATTATTCTTTATTTTCTCTTTACTTCAACCGCCTAGCAATAAAATACCCTATGGTTTCTAATGGCATGATTAAGTTTTATGTGCATAGCTTTAGTTGTTACGACCCGAAGCATGACAAGGAAATTCAAATGCACCGTGTAAATTTCACATAAAAACAAAATGCATTTAACCAATTTGATATAGATCGATGGTTAGGGTTACCTGGCGCAGTGGCAATACCGTAATCAATGAAGTTCAACGTTGATGCTATTATTGGGAAAAAAAAAAAAACTATAGATCGATTACTTATGTTTTTTAAAATTTGTCCTAAACATTGTACGTCGTAAAAAACATCCGATTCTATGTGTAGCTGCTTTCTACTTGCCGAGATGCAGCAAAGAATTTTGTTTAATTGATTAAATTTAAAAAAGGAAATGTGGTTGATACGTCAGTTTTCAATGTTTTTGAGGTTTTTATAAAGAAACGAAATCGGTTTTATTTTTAGATTTAAAAGATGATGCTGTAGAAGATCGTTTTGTTACGTATATTTTTGGTTTTAAGCTACCAAGAAAGGGTAAGAACGACAACGACAACTCCTCTATTATAATATAAAAATTTCTAGAGAAAAAAGTCGAGTTTAACATACAACCCTCAAACTGATTACCGTCACATCCAAATTGACTACAGACTAATTTTGAGAACGGCCATTTTCAATTATGTCACCTTTTTTTATTACTTGCAAATCCCTGTTGACAATAAAAAAATGAAAAACATAAAAGAAAGATTTTGTCTGCTAAAAGAAATGTTTTAAAGAAAACTCACGGACGATTCTGTGAAACAATTGTACTAATCCGTATAGTCGGTAACTTTAAATTCAATATTATATAATACAATATTATACAATAATCGCATTATAGGACGGCTTTGGACTATTGTGGTTAAATCATTTTGCATTTTAAAAAATCAGGAAATAAGGCCAATTTGAAAGAGTCCTTCGACAAGTTGTGAGAAATAAATCCATTTGACTTTTAAACAATAATAATCCTCAATATTAACAAATATGTGTGTTGATTAGTGACCGTTAATCGATAATTAGTTAGAAATCCTGAGATCCGGTCTGGAGTGATGTAGGTTTCAGAAAAACATTTTCTTTATCGTGCCGACGTTTCGATCTTCATTGAGATCATCTTCAGGGCCTGGAATACTTTTGGTTGAATATATAAAAAACTATATATATTTTGCATTTTATAAATTCACTTTTCCACATCCAAAATGTATTTACTAAATGTAAACAATGTTTGTAAATCCCAGGCACTGAAGATGATCTCAATCAAAGACCGAAACGCCGCACGATGAAGAAAATGTTTTTCCAAAACCTTAATCACACCAGCACGCATCTCACGATTTCTAAATAATTAAACAAATATGAACTTTTATTTTGTAATTATCTTGTATTTTCTGTATTGACTATCCTTCTTACCATTACGGATAATCGTAGTCAGGTTATTGTTTTAGACCGAAATTCCACGAGATGAAGGTCATAAATGAAAAACGCTTCATTCGACATAAATATGAGTTATATTTGGAAGGAAAAAACCAACCTCTTCTGAAATCTTGGCCCAAAAACCATACAAATAGCATTCATTGATCATAAACTTGTCTGTTTCTTTTTTCAAGATTTTTTTTTTTTTTTGGTTTTTGTAAAAAATTATGTGGTATATATTTCCAGGCAGCCTTACTGCCTATTCACAATACATAAAGCTTTGTAATAAAGTTGTGCTTCTTATTGGAAGTAATTTTCAATAAAAGTTTAATTACTTGCCAATAATAGATGCATCTGAATTATTACAGAGAGATTTTTTGTATGTTGAAAATGAATCAAGCCTGCTTTGAAATATGTAGTATACACCTTTTTTAACGGTTTGTTTCTTTTCTTCCTAGAAACGAAACCTATATGAACTTAAAAAAGAAGAAACCCTTTTAATAAAAAAAAATGAAAACAAACCAAATTAATTTGCGATAAAGCTGTACAAGACATTATTTATTCTTTTTTTAATGTCAAATAAAAAATATTGTTATAATAACCGTGGGTGGTGTGCAAACCAATCGCACATTAAAGATCAGTGTCGGGATTTTTATTAAAAATTTTTAGCTATGCAATTCGCCCTGTTCCACAAGTCCCATTATCAGCCTCGACGAGGGACCTGTGAAACAGGCCTAGATGCAAAGGAAAAAAATAAGGAATGAATGTTTTAAAGAGTTCCAAACTTCAAACAAATGTAAAACCAAAGGAAAACGTAATTTTTGACATTTTTTTCCTCCCCCCAATTTTTTACGAGTTAATTTGGAAACAAATTCAATAGTGAAAAATATGGTTCCAGACATAAAATTGTATTTGTATTTCCATCCAACCGAGGCTCATCATCAGGCCCATTCCAGTAATGTACACCGTAGAATAGTTGCACAGACTGATTGTGAGGTGAGCATACAATGCTCGATATCCGGATCATGGCCGTCTGTGGGTAAACCATCAACCTCGTGGTAACGTGCAATTTCATACATATTTTATAGGATATTTGTTATGTACGTATAAAATGACGATGAAACATTATTTTTAGTCATTTCGTTAAAATCGACTACGAGTTATTTATTGAAAATCATCGTAGTGAATTATGTTCCTAAGGCGATATGAAATATATCTTGTGAATCTATGAAATATACATATACCTGTACGAAAAGTATATTGCATCTTTTTACATACGTATTAAGTAATAAGGTTAATTATTATATTAAAACGAATTTGCAGGTTATACATTATGCACAGTCAAAAATCAACATTTTTTTCTTCTAAGTTTTGTACAATTTTATTAACTACGTGTACGAAATGTGTGTAAATTTTTAAAAAAATTGAACATGTGAGAGTAATAAATTTGCAAAACTTAACAATCTGCATCGAAAAAAGTTTTAATGCGAAAGTTCTCAATAACAAAAAATTATTCTTACTAGGATCCCCTATTGAGTTAAAACAATAGAAAATTAGTAATACAAAAATGAAACAATGGTTTTGTTTTTTTTCTTAAAACGATGAAATGTTAAAAGCATAATGGTTGCGAAAACCCCATGAGGGTCTATGAGAAAAAAAAATCAATACAACCCGGTAAAAATGTAAAATTAATTTTTTAAAGTGGTGCACAGGGAAAGAAGAAGCACGACGAGGAGAAACCCTCATGTCCCACACAAGCTGATAAAAGGAATAAAATTGGAATTGATTTTTTTTACATATAACTTGAACATGGCGGATAAAAGGGGCGTCAAAAACGTCCTGCTGGACTTTAAGCTATTCGCCGACATGAAACAAGGGGATTGTTAATTTTCATTGATTGAAGCCTTCAAAAAAATTCATTTCATCTGGTCGTGATGTCCGTTCTAGGCATTTTAATGACGGAAGTTTTTTTAGAGGGGGTTTTTAAAAGGAAACAAAAGCGGTTTTATTTTTAGATTGAAAACATGATTCTGTAGAAAAATAATTTCCCTATAAAAAAATTATACTTTTAAGTTGTAAATAAAGGACAATGTATGATTTGTAGTGCAAAAGTTACAAGGTTTTAAGGATGTGAAAACCCCGAGGAGAAAAGTTAAAGATCTTGTTTAAGGTTATGGTTGGCTAATCAATTTTTCATAAATCTGCAAATTGGTATAAGATGTATTTTAAACGATGAGAAACGATTTTTTCCTCTGAAAAAAAGTCTGCCGGATGAATGAGCGGGGATTTGGTTTTATGTGTGCGGTCGGCCTAGGCCGTTCCTAACCCAACGCCGGCACCTGAATCCGGCCGGAAGGTTTATAAGAAATATTAAGACTAGATGAATTTAAAATAATACACATAATTATTTAAATTGTAAAACGCTGTTTTAAAATTAGTAAAAAGACAGTTAAAATAGTTGTAAATGAATTAAACTCACTTCGAATCCTTCTGATCGGGCCCAAACATTTCCATCATGGCCAGCGATCGCGGCTTTCGTTACACACCTCGATGCGAGCAATTGCTTGTCCACGTAATCCTGCCAGCTCATTTTTAGTCACTGCACTCAAAATTTAATACCAAGAGCTAACGAATTGAACTTTGTGTTGTTTTTTGTTTTAACACAGACGATCTCTACTCCCCTGCGTCGGCCGCTTTATTGCGAAAATATACCCGGAGAAGTGTGTTGCTAGTTTCGGAACGAACGGTAGTATACGACACGAGCCGGATGTGAGACGAAATGAAAAGGAGTCACCGAGTTTCACTCCTGCTCACCAGTCGGGTATTCATCCGCCTTCTCATTTCAAATTTTAATCGACTACGGCCAAAACATTATGACGGAATCCCTCTTGAAAATTTCACTCTTTCATTATAACATATGGTTAATTTTTAGTTTTAACTTTTTCCTTTAAATTGGTGGTGAAAATGTCACGCTTTTGGTACTACTTTCTGTTGGGTAGGCCGCACGTGCCATCTTGCTCTTACGACAAAGGCCGCCTTAAACGAACGAATTCGAAATATAAAATATTAAAAATTTAACACCTTTTCCCTAATTCTAAACTCTAAATACAAAATCCGCCAATAAATGTTTTTCCTCCATTATCAAAAATACAAATACTATCTAATAATATTATTTATTTCTAACAATGCATAGGTTATATTGATATTACTTTCTATTCTATGCACAGCACTTGCTAGAACAGAAATAAATTTTTAAAACTTCTATGTGAATGTCAATTTTTTAATGAAAAAATCTGGTTCTTTGATTGTCAATGTTTTCAATGTCACACGTTTCTTTAAGATAAAATATTAGGAAATGTTGAGACAAAACAACTTATATGAACAAAAAACATATCTTCCTATTACTTACAACACGATGCACAACCGTGACACATTTACACAAAAAACACTCTGAGTGGGTACAAATTCTTTGAGTAATCCTGAAATTTCTATATTGTGTACATCATTGTTTAAATTCATTTTTACATCTTACATGTATTTGTATAATCCGAACCACTGTTTGTAAATCCCAGGTCCTGAAGATGATCTAAATAAAGATTGAAATATCGGCACTATAAATATTTTTTTAAACTTACATCATAGAATACCACATCTCACGATTTCTAAACAACCATTGAGGCAAACAAAAAAAAAAAAAAAAAACTAAAATGTCACCATCGCTTAGGTGTTTTCAATTGTTCCTAAAATTTGAAAAATATTACCAATTAGTAGCCAAATGGGAATGTGGTCACAAAGAAGTGAGTATTGTAAATTCACGCCTAGCTTTCAAACTTTATTACAGTCTTACATAAATAATTTTGATTTCAATAACATTTTTAAACCTCTAAAAAAACAAATAACAATTAAAACCTTATTTATACAATATTAAAATAATAATAATACATTATTTAATAAAATATATAGTATGTTCATATTTATAAAAACAATCTAGTCATACTGTTTTAATTTGATAAATAACTTCATAATAAAATTTTGCTATCTATTGTCCTTTTTTTTTTTAGTTTTTTGATGTTTAAAAATGGCTTATTGTAATAAAATTTATTTACCGTGTAACGTAGATCTCAAAAAGAAGGTATTAAAGATCGAAAGCTTGGCACGAAGTTACAGTACTCACTTCTTTGTGTCCGAATCTCTGATCCACACCAACTTGGTGATATCTAGATGGGCAATTCATTTTACATCATTGAAAAATAGTTTTAATGTTGAAAGGATCATCATTGCTAAATTTATTTAGTTTTTTTTTTTTTTTTTTTTTTTTTTTTTTTTGTGAGAGTTCACGTCAGCAAAGGTCACATCAACTTTTGGGATGTCTGTGTTTAAAAAAAATCTCATTTGAATTCTGGACTGCTGGATTTGAACCCGGGACCTTTATCTTACAGTGATGAGTACCATGTCAATGCCTGTACCATTGTGGCCACCAACACCCCTAACGTTTTTTGTAATCATGGAATATATATATTTTTTTTTAATTATTTTTCATTCTTTCTTCCAGTAACACTTTCTTTTCTATAGACTGCACTTCCTTACCAAGAAATAAAATATCAAAAAATATAAGCAACACTGCTGGTGAAGACAAACATAAAATATAAATGTTTATATTACAACAAAAGTAAATATAAATTTAGCAACTTTTTCTTTGGTTATTTTCTCCGTTTCGTATATATTTATTTATATTAGACATATTTTTTATGATTTAAAGTTGTAAATTAAAATTAGTATTTTTAATATTTTGCTTTCGTAGGTTCCACGTGCCATCACGACAAACCCAAATAATGTAATAATGTGCTGAACAATAAAAGTTAGAACGTTTTTCATATAAAAGCTAACCTTTACAACAAGGTAAACTTATAACTAAATAACAAATTCTGTTTGTATTAAAAAAAAAAACTTCAAATAAATATTTTTCTATTTTCTTAAACATAGTTGATTCCATCAAATTGTTTGTGTATACTTAGAACAAATAAAAATTGCAGTACATTATTTTCAGTGTATTCTTTATGTTACTATGTGTAAGTTAATAGAAAATGTTATATTATGTTGTGCCTTTCTGTTGGGTGTGCTTCCAATTTTATACTGTGTATTAATAAAAATGTATTTTTTGTGGACCTTTTATGCATACTAAAAGCACTGCTGAAATCCGATTTTTTGTATTAAATATTACATGGCACTTTTGAAATCCATTGTTAGAAAAAATTGTTGACATTTTACAAAATTATGTAACATTAAGTAATGACTGCTATAATTTGTACTTTTTTCCAATTCTAAAACGAAAATCATGAGTCAAAGCTGTTAGAACCTCAAGTAATGATCATTCAATTTTTTTTTTAACCTATGCAATTTTGGACACTGCAGTTAATACCGCCACCTGTTGGGATTGTGGGGTTCAGAACTTAAAATAAGTTTTATTTTATAATCAGATAACAAGTCCCTTTATATAAAAACCAGATTTTATTACAATACAAGCGCTTTGTCTATAATACAACTCCTGTGTAAACTCCCCTGCACTGTTCATACCAGCCTCTGAGCCGTTGCAGTTAACAAAAAACGAAAAAATATCTGGGGATAAAAACGAAATTAATATTACTGCTAATACAAGATCTTAATTCAGTGACTAAAAAAACAAACTTGAAAATAAATTTTTTTCTTTGTGGTTAAAAAATTTGTTACTTTATATTTAACACAAAATAAACTGTACACCATTCGAATTATTGCAACTACTTCTAATTAATCTAAAGTGGTAATACGAAGGGAGTAATCTAGAAATTTGTAATTTTTTATCTTTAAAACATTTATTTATAAATACAAATTTTATGCAATAGAATGGAGTAAAAATGCGATAACTATTTAATATAAACCAAAAAATTACTTTCGTATAAATAAATCTGGATATCAATTATAAACTGTAAGGGATTTGGGATAATTTGAAGGGTAAAAGTAAAACCACTGTTTGTAGAACCTTCTTTAGGAAATTTAGATCTTTATTTCCAAAAAAAGTCCTCCAGATGTGAAGAGAAAACTTTCCTGTAAATACAAAAACAAAATCTTATTATTTTCCTTTTAAAGAATAAAATAATTTCAATGCTTTAAAACAAAAATGTATAAGAAAATTGCACAAACAGAGGTTTTAGAATATTGCTGTTTTTAACTCATGCACTGAGTTGAGTAAATGTATTTATTCAATTTAAGATTACAAAATTCTGAACAAAGCTGTTTTGTACATACACTGTTATATTTTTTTTCCGTCTGCATGATTTTTGATTGTAATACCCCATCCAAAACCCTATTGTACACTTTTCTAGATAATAAAATACATTTAGACAAATGAATAATTTTTTATTAGTGTAAAGCATCACAAATTTATTAATTTGAAACTGGAATTCCATGCTGTTGTGTAATACAAAGTGATAACGAAAGAAGTAACTTTCAAATGTGTAAATCATTATAACAAGAGAGACGCAAGGCTTACTGTTATTCATTTTAATATAAGAAAATACTCTTGGGCCAACGGTTGTTAATATTCTTTGCTTTAATTAAGCCCCGACACGATTTTTATTACTTCAATTACACAAATGTAAAGTTGATTCCTAACCGTACAAATCTACTTACAATAAGAGAAAAATAATTATTTATATAATATAATATATATATG
>CM077099.1:30849349-30869361 GCA_039619505.1 Cimex hemipterus
ATATATATATGAATTAATAATTAACAAACAAAAATAAAACAAAAATAGTTTAAAAAACCCAAGGTTTTTTAAACCAGAGGGGGATGGTGAAAATAGGAGACTACTGTCTTGTCCACCAAGACAAGTAGATCCTTGTAAGTCAATTAATGAATTTTAGCCACTGAACTGTAGATCTTGATGACAATCAACAGCACAACATAAGCAGACCAATTTTTAAAAACAAGAAAAAATATGCGCGAACAACGGAAAATCACATTCCCGGTACTCACACCGATATTATCTTTTGTAATTTTATTATCATTAGTTTTTGTTTAATCTTCTAAATAAAGACCTTTAGCAGATGAGATCTGCTACATTCATCGGCATTTCTTCTATTTCAGTGTTATAAAATTTCTGGATATCCTCCAATGTGTGTTTGTCTTCTGAAGTTACAAAGTTAATAGCTACACCTTTACGACCAAACCGTCCACCTCGACCGATCCTGAGAACAAAAAGACAACAAAGTCAAATGGTAAATCAAACACTAAGGATAGGATGATCACAAAACAAATTTTACCTATGAATGTAATTTTCACGATTCGATGGCAAATCATAGTTAATAACAAGCGATACTTGTTGAACATCGATTCCACGAGCAAGGAGATCTGTGGTGATTAATACACGACTGGATCCGCTCCTGAAAGCTTTCATAATCAACTCCCTTTCTCTTTGACCCATATCACCATGCTGTAAAATAATTATATAAATTAAAGTCATGTGGTTATAATGGATGTACTCCTAATAGAAATATATATTCACTAAACCTATTTTCATTTTATAAAAGAAAAACAGAATACTTGCCATAGCTGAAACCGTAAAATCCCTGGAGTGCATGCTTTCTGTAAGCCAATCAACCTTACGACGTGTATTACAAAATATTACAGCTTGTGTAATACTTAAAGTATCATACAAATCGGTTAAGGTTTCTAACTTCCATTCCTCCTGCTCAACAGCCACGTAGAATTGTTTAATACCTTAGAGGAGGAAAAAACTCATTTAAATTAAAACAACTTTACAAACAAATTTATATAGAAACAAGTATGCATACCTTCAAGGGTAAGCTCCTCTTTTTTGACTAAAATGCTTACGGGCTTCCTCATAAATTTTGATGTGACCTCCAAGACATCAGGAGGCATTGTTGCAGAAAGCAAGATAACCTTGAATGATATGGTGTGTGTAGGTAACTTTCGTAACCGATAAAGAAAGAACAAGACATTTCTCAACCATAATTTAACTAACCTGTACATCCCCATTAAGGGTTCGGAATACATCATGAATTTGATCTTTGAAACCTCTTGATAACATTTCATCAGCTTCATCAAGAACAAAAATCTTGATGGAATGTGTTTCTGTAACGAAGCAAAAATAAAAGTAATTTACAGTGGGTTAAGTAAATTAAACTGTCACTAGTGCTAAGCTTACTTAAGGCTTTCCTTGTGATCATGTCATACACTCTTCCAGGAGTTCCAACAAGTACATGACAACCGACTTCTAACCTTTTAATATCTTCCCGAACGTTGGTTCCGCCAATGCAAGCGTGACAGAGAGCACCCATGAAATCTCCCAATGTTACAACAACCTTTTGAATCTGAAAAAAGAAACAATATATCCTAAATGTTTAACAACCACAACAGATGTTTAAGCCAAATTATTTATTTTAATAAATAAGCTCGTGCATTAATTTTACATTTGTTTTACCTGTTGTGCTAATTCTCTTGTAGGTGCTAAAATAAGAGCTTGTGTCTCGTTCAAATCTGTATCAATTTTTTGTAAAATGGATATTGAAAATGTTGCAGTTTTTCCGGTTCCTGGAAGAGAAAGAAAATCAATATAATTTAATTTTAATCTAACATATATGTTTAACTGTCATAATTGACATATTAATTATTTTGATTAATTACTCTTTTTTTATCTAAGGACTTGGTTGGGATTAAAAACTAGAAGTACAACAGCTCAAGTGTTTTGCACAGCAATGTAATGAGCTGAAGGTCATGGGTTCAGATCTTGCTCATGACACTAAGTTTTTCATCCTAATCAAGATCTTCGATAAAAAGGGAATTAATTTAAATAATTAATTAAGTTAACACAATGCGTTATCAATTTTTACTCTTCAGGCATAAATCTTAATAGAAAAGTATAATCAGTTGAAATAAAAACTTGCCTGATTGAGCCTGAGCAATGACATCATGACCTTTGACGCAAGGAAGAATTGCTCTTTGTTGGATGGCTGACGGCTTCTCAAAACCATAAGCGTAAATACCACGGAGCAAAGTCTCCTTGAGGTTCATATTATCAAAATTGTCAACAACCTACAAATATAGGGAAATTTTTGATTTAAATCAAATTCGGTGTCCATTCAACATATTTCAAGTAGAGAGAATTAATAATTGCAATGTTACCTCATCCCAGCTGGATTCAATGACTCCATCAGGGACCATTCCCATAGGGCCGGAAGAGTATGAGTCACTGGCATGTTTGGACTCAACTTCCCAGTCTTCTCTGAAAATGTAATTAATTGTTGTAATCCTTATTTAAATAAATCTATTAAATCTTTATGAGTAAGGTGCTTAATTAGAATAAGAATGTTTATCACACTATATCAAGAAAATATTACTATCATGCTCTTTGAGGGTCATCATTGCACTATCTTGATCATTTATCGAACCTCTAAATTTTATACACGTGATATTAAAACGTTTTTATATTTTTTCTCACAGCTTTAAATAAATGATAAAATAAATAATTATTAAATAACATATTAATGACCAACAAATGTAATAAATAACTTAAGGTTTTTAAAATTTTAATCCGAACCCAGAAGCCAAACATGTGACCACTAATCTCAACAAGATTTGTATAATTACCGCTGCATTTCATTTGCATATAAATTAAATAGACAAATTCTTCAAGCACAATTTAGCCAGATTAACACCAATTAATAACATATTATGCCGCATATTACTAATACAGTGTTTCACTGCCTCACTTTAATAAAAATAGATAAAATTAGCCAAACTGAGACGCCTTCTGCAAGCAATGTATGAAAAACAAACCCGTTTCCTGTTTAACGCGTACACATGAAAATTTTTGAAAAGTTTGATAATTACAAACGAATGAAAAAAATGCCTCACTACTGTCTTTTGTAAAACGCTGATACATGTCAGACTGATTATTAGCTGCAGGGGATGGATCAGCAAATGTCAGGCTGACTGTCAACCTACAGTTATAACAACAAAATGTACACTGATATTGAATTCAACGAGTCCTTAATTGAACATTGTAAACATAATATATCATAAATCTTAAAATGAATATAAATGTCCTTTAAAAATTAAAGAATAAAGGTCTTCTCACGACTAACAAACTATAAATGTTTAATATCAATAAACTTATTTGAATAAGTATATGCCCTTAGGCCCAGGCCAAGATGATAAGAGGCAATCAGAATGACATTCAACTTACATAACACAACAAAATTTTAAATATAATCACACCACACTATGTTAAATTTAAGCTGATAATACAGTGCAACTCAATTGAGTAAAATGAAAAATATACATATGGGCTGATGAAAAGGTTTAAACGTTCCAATAAAAACGAAGTTTACTTGCAATAACATTGAACTAAAGTCATTTTATGAGCATAAATAAATATACAAGAGAAAACGCACTCTATTATAAAAGAAATACAAATTGCCAGATTTACTATTGCTCATTTAAATTCAAAATTAAGATGGTTAGAAGTATGCATAATGGTTTGCACATCCAGTTCTCATTCATATTTATTAAACATACCAATTTTTGTTTATCAAAGAAAGCTAAATCATGAGAATGCAAATTAATGGGATAAAGAAAAAAGTGGCATGTCTGCTCACCACAATTTAAATAAATGTGCATACATTACTGCATAAATTAATTTAAAAAACGTTTGATAGTTAAAAACACCTAAGTGACATTTTGATTGGAATATACTGAAAAATAAATGAGTCAGAATACAAATAGACCTGGGATGATGTTCAACTTATGACTCAATAACTCCCAAGAATTGAGATACACTCATTGGAGCAAAACTGAACTTGGAATGTAACTTAAAAGTGTTTTATTAGATAAACAAAAGATTGTAAAAAAGTGGACATGACGGCAATGGTTATCAACTGTCTACCAGTAAGACTATAAATCTGTGGAGTAAGAGAGTGAGTGTGTGTATGTGTGAGAGAAAGAGAGACTATATAAGTAAACTAAAATAATGTAATAATGTTTATTTACATACACTTATGCACATATAAATAACCGGGTGTCTCTGATATATCCAATAAACATTTAATAATTAAAATTTAAAAAAGTGTTTTCCTGTACTTCCAGCCTTCCATCGCAAACTTTACCAGATTTAAGGACTCAGGGTTATTTAATAAGGAGATTAGGTGCTCTCTTGTCAATGTGAACAAGACTATATGCCGTGCTTGGAATTTTGCTAAAACTGGACATCCTGCAAGAAAATGAAAATAATCTTCTTGAGCCTGCCTGTTAGAGAGAGAGAGAGAGAGAGAGAGAGAGAGAGAGAGAGAGAGAGAGAGAGAGAGAGCACTTATCAGAACTATCGATTCTTGTGGGGTTATAATTAAGATAAAGTAACTCGTAGCTAATTTTGAAATACCAGCAAGCTAGTGGAATGCATAGAATTTTAGAAAACTACGCTATATTCAAGAAAGGTTGTTTGGTATTAAGGTCCTTACACAGCAAAAACCTAGAAGAATTTTGAGCATGAAGGATACATTTCACTGTTGAGAGGTGCGGATATTGTTAATAAATTTTGAGTGAAAAAGTGGCCACTCTAAAATCCGCTTTTAATAAAAAAAGATCGAACTCCACGCTCACACCCTCATTTATAATTTCTACTCTTTAAACTGTACAAGGAAAAACTGTCATTCAGCTAAAATTGTTGAGCCAAGGTATTCCAGAAAGAGAATCATAATATGAAACTATTAAATCCCTACAACGCTATTTTATCCGTAAAATTTATCACCTCCCTTCCTTTCACCTCTAACTACATGATCTACCTTGAAATGAATACCTCAGCTGAATGATGAACAATGATGTTTGATAGTTACAAACTTAATTTAATTAGATTAAATATTACACAAAATAAAAGATCAAAATGGTCTGAGATGACCGGGCAATATTAAACTCACAGATGACCTAATAATACTTACAAATATTGAAATACACCCAAAATATTAACTTTGAATGTGAATTAATTAAATGGGGGGAAAAAACAAGTGGGTTTACTTCAATTTTAATATTGTACATACATTAACGGGTAATTTAGAAAAAAATGTGTAATAGTAACTACTAGTAGTAAGCAAAATAATCAAACAAGACCAAACTGGCCTGGTTGAGCTGTCTGGTTCAACGCACAAGGGAGAATACTTCCAAGTACACCTATTGCATGAAAATAAGCTTAACTAAGATGTTGTTTGTACTAATTGAACCAAATTTTGGCAAAAGTGGCATGCAGACTTACTACAATTTAAACTAACATATTGGTTAAGCATACCACAAAAACAAGTGAATTTAAATAAAGGTACCCTCACTAATGGATGAATGAATAAAAAAAAAAATTATTAAAAAATAAAATATTTGTTACAAACTTTTGATCAAGTATACCGTCTAATAATTAAATGAGTAAAACCAAATTGGTTTGGGTTATGTTCAACTTTTAGATGACTAAATACTTCCAAATATGGAGATCCACTCATTGCAATGAAGTTTAACTCGGAAAATAACTTAATTAAACAAAATAAAAAATATAACATGAGAGTTGCCCACAATTTAAAAAAATGTATGTACATTACATATAGACAATTAAGTAAAAAATTCTGACAAGTCACAAACTTAATTGAAAGAGCATTTTGCAACATAATTAAATAAGTGAGAATAAATTGGCTGATGTTTAAATGTGTTGACACATGGGAGGAACTGAGCAGCTGGAGCTCTCGATAGTTTCCGATCACATCCCTTTACACAGAAGAGCGAAATTCACCAGTTTTCTCTCAAAGAACAACTCTCTATGGCAATTCTCATGAGTTCACTTCAGACCATTACACACACTGGACAACAGTTCTGAGTGATTTTTAGACAACATTTCTTTAACACAAAATAAAGAAGCAGCACCATTATTGGTTTGTGCTTATTGGGGGTGGGGGGTCAACTCAATGATACAAAGAGTTATCTTTTAGGGATGCGCCATGCTTTAGCACAGAAACTGGAACTTGAAGATGCCCAGCAATTCATTAATTTTGGCACATTTTAAACTTATTATTTAATTTAGTAAATGCCTAAAACATGGTTGCAGATTTTTTTTAGTTCAAGTGTTGAAGTTGGATTGCTAGTGGAATAAATGAGGCCCACAAATTAATTAATTTGATCATTTTAAAAAGACACTACACAATAAAAGCAATTCTGTTTGTGAGTGCCTTATGGTTGCCTTACAAATAATTTCAGGGCCAGGCAATTGAAGTCTGTAGCTAAATTCTCCATCACAAGGTTTTTAAACTACATCTTTAAAATCTGGGTTCTGGATGCCCCAAAAAGATCGGATTCAATGAGCTCGCAACCATCCTCGTTGGCCCATTTTTTAATGGATTTGGCGTTTTACTATCAGCAAATTATTATATATATATATATATTTTTTTATTGATTGAGAATACTCTCTGAATGTGGTGAAACATTGCACCTCTCGGAAAGCATTCTCTACTTTTGGCGAGAACTCTCCGAGACCTTTACAATTGTTAGATTTGCTCTCCAGAGTTAAAAAATACAAACAGCCTTTGAACACGCATATGACGATCAGAGAATGCTTTAAGTATTGAGATATGCATGTTGGAACAAAGCTGAATGAATGTAAAATAATCAAATGAAACGAAAAAAGTGATGTGGGCTTAGCACATTTAAAAAAATAATACCCAATTAATGGATAAATGAATGAAACATTTTTATGCCTGTTAAAAAACATATATGATGAAATGAATGAAGAAACATGATAAATTTGAAATAAATATATATGTTTGATATAAATGAGCTTAAATAAAAAATATGAAACAAGTTTTATATGCGAAAATCAATATACAAAAAACGTGCAACAATCTACATTATTAAATAATCTTACATTCAAAGGGTCTTGATTTTTTTCGAAATAACATTTAGTTGTATAATTATTAATAAATTTCCAACTCTCATTTGCTTGTTTGGTCAAATAAAATTGAAACCGAGGTGTGAAAACAAAAAGAGAGGAGTAAACGAAACTGTGAATGGCAGAATGACCGTCGTCCTCATGGCCCACGCCGGGCGCCCGTTTGATTTGCGCTAAAAGTTACACGCTTTCAAGTTTTTTTTGGCGTTAAAACGGCCAAAATGACTTTTTTAAAACGATTTTACAATTATCGTTTAATTGCGTGAACGCCTAAAACATGGTTGGCACATCATGCTTTTCCTCATGTATTAACCGCGGAGAGAATTCCCCTCGGGCTTTGTATACTTATTCCGTCAATTTGTGTGATTTTCGTTTATTTCTAGGGCGAAAACCCGTACTTCCTTAACATTGCGTTACGTGCTGAATGTGCTAATAGTAAATGGGAAAAGCCCATGGGCCAAACGTGGACCATTTTTATTCAACAGACTTAAAGTTTTAAAAAACAACTATGTAAACAACCGGACGTAAATAGATGATCTCGAATTCCACGAAAAAACCCAAAAAATAATGTGTTAAAATAAAGGAAGTAATATTGCGAAAAATCAAGGCTATTGTGCGGGACAAAATATAACCTTAAAAAAGCTCGAAACTTTCCCGCACCCACATTAGGAGAGCTTTGCCCCGTTTTAACTCTTTAAATAATTAAAATCGAGTCGAAATTAGCGTCGGAACAGTCTCGTTTATAAGCCCGTCGTGTTGAAAAGGGATAAATAACAATTTTAATTGTAAACCACGCCATGTTGGCATTAAGGGTAGGCATAAGGTCGGCGAGAATTAGGGTATCGGCATTCTTTTATTTTCGAAGTAATAACACTCGGATTAATTCCGTTAAATAAATGTACGATACAACGAGATTTGAATAGAACTGAGAAGCGTAAAAGACAATAAACGTAATAGAGTTTAATATTTACCTTTTTTCAGACGAATTTACCGACATGTTCCACTTGAGTATTTGCGGAAGAAAGGACTAAGACTAACACAGGAAGAAGTCGGGATTTCGTATCCATGCGCTCAAATTATTTTCCATTTCTCACGTTTTCTCATTAAAGCGATTTTAGAAAAATTGGACTGGAATTTCTATCTCTTCTTATTTTATTACGAGTCAATTTTGATCTAAACGAAAAGATTAATGGTATCAAATAAATAAATATTTGGTTCACACTGACTGCTAATGTTCGTTTAGTCTGATCATAAAGGCACTAGCGATTTTTATTCAAAATCTGCTCATTTCGCAAGGAAAATGACTTAAAGTAAATTTTAACAGTACACTAGGTGGAATTGACCTTATTTTTCACAGCGATTTATTTACAAAGAAGCTTTTTATTTCGTTTTATTAATAAAGGTAACGTATACAATGCCACAATTAACAACTGCCGAATAACAACTTTTAGTGCAATAACTTGTATTTTCTACTACTGAAACATTTTTTCATAAATGCTAAAAATATAATTTTGAAAAAATTGTATTATAATTGTTTGTACAGTCTATGCACAATTACGAGTTCACAGATGAAACAAACACTTCAAACTGATTAAAATCCTTTATTTTACTAATATTATTTTAAAGTTGGTGGTGGGTATTGGCCTGTGGCTTGATTCAACATATTATGTTATTCTAATTAAATATATAGGCGATGTATAATCAGCACATTTAACACTGTTTAGTGCAAATTCATTAGATATCCTCTGAGGTTTGAAGAGTGATGAACCCAAAATTTGAATTGTGTCGGTCTGTTGACATATTTTGGCATATCACCATCTTCTGTGTGACAGACCTACTGACCCCACAACATTTACATATTATTCTGATATGTTTTGAAAAACTAAGACTTATGAAATTTAGTTTATTATAATACAGAATATACATGAAAATTATTTTGGCGTTTAACACTGTTGAATTGTTTTTAAAAGATTTTTTTAAACACTTTAACTGTGTAACGAGCCATTGGTCTTCAAGCATTACTACTTTTTGGCATTTCACACTTAACCACCGCTGGAATTGGAGGGTCAATTTGCTTAAGTTGAGGATAGTCATTCCCAGTGAGAATGACACACTGATACCACTCTCATTGTTGCAGTAAGGTATACTGACACCAATTATTCGAGGCTATTCTTTGCAGCATGCTTGTTTTCTTAGCCTCTTTATTGATCTTTTCTTGTTTTTCATCCAACAGTTGTTTCCTTTTTTGCGATAATGTCTTACTTTATAACTTTCTTCCTGTAACCTGAAGGCAGTGAAAGTTGTTCCATTTAATGAGTTAAATCAATATCAGTCATAGTACTTTATTCCTTGGAAATTGGAAAAAATAACTAAGGTATTTCTTGCCTGAAAAATAATTCCATTTCATAATAAATTCCACAATAATGCTAAAATAAATTGAAAGGCTATGAGGTGGTGTATTTTTTGATGCATTATAAGAAAAATAATGTATCACCTGCTTAATGGGTTCTGGTGGAATTTTCTTAATTTTCAAATAAAAACAATTTTCTTGGTAAATATTGAAAGAATTAATTTCAAATGTTGCATTGCAAAAATGTTAACAACTTAATTCTGCCATACTGTACCATGCAAGTTCAATTGAGAAATATCCAACTGGTATTGCCTTGCCCATTTGACTTCATTCTTCTTTCAAGTTCATTTTTAAAACATTAAGCTTTTTTCAGGACTTTAATTCATTTACATTACTCATAAGGGCAATTATTAATATATTAGCATTATTAAAATGACTTGTATTCAGCTAATGGCATAGTGCTTAGTGCTTTGGAAATAAATCAAGAACTTGGTCAAGTGCATCTGAGTTGCTTGAAAAATTATTTTATACCCAGTTTAGTTTAAATAACAAATTTACATTGAAATCATTTCTAAGATCAATTGCATTTAGAAGTCAATAACGATTTCAGAGCACAATGATAATTTTAGACTAATTTATTCTATTGGTAGTGAAAATATGTACTACAAATTATTTAAACATTGTTATAATCAAGGACAGTTTTTGTATGCAAGTAATATAAGCTTGATGTAACCAAATCAAATATTTGGTGATGATTAATGTGTTATTAATGAGGGTTAAAGTGCAAATTGTGCAACTCATGTGGATTTAATATCTTAAATATAATTTCTCCATTTATTCACTTTTTATGCATATATACAATTAAACACTATTTTTTTCCTATTAAAAAAGGGTTATAGATACATACAAAAATAATCATTTTCAATTGTTTGCACATGTCTAAAGCAATAAATTACATTTTTCTTCATTCGAATGAAAGAAAGAAAAAAGGCACTGACTACAAACTGACATGATTAAATTGCATTTTGTACTTGAAATTCAATTTACATAGGAAAATAAAATGCCATTTTCTCTTTACATGTAAAAATTGTAAATGCGATGTAGATGTTAGGTTCAGGGTGTGTAATATACTGCGCCATTTAAGATCTATTGTAACTCCCACTCTGTATCTATAGCCCAAAGTGCGTCCTAGTTCATCAAGAAATTTGATTTGTAGCCCCAGTTTCTGTGGTTGAGTTTCTTCTCTGGCTATGTTGTACTTCCCAAACAATTCCTCCTGCATGCAAGTGTAAGCTCCACGTTAGTAGATGTGTTGTCTTTTCCACTTCTTTGCAAAATCTGCACATTCTGTGTTGGATTATACTATCTTCTTCAAATATTCATTCAGCCTGCGGTCCTGCTAGGTTTCAATGGTTTTTCCTACTTCCTATAATGCATCTATTTCCCTCTACTCCTGCATGCCCTGACACTCAGCAGCGAGTAACTTTATTTTATAATACCTAATAAATTTAATTTTAGCACCATCTTTGAAATGTTTGTTGCGCTTAGTGCTTTGGCTATCTGACGTGATTGCTATATTCTTGTTTTGTTCCCTTTGCTCAGATTGAACTGAGTACATCTCTCAATTGAATGGATTTCAGTTTGGATGATACTGGTGTACTTTCCCATAGTTTTGAGCATCACTTCTCTCTAGTAAATGTGGTATAAACATGGAACTTTTTGTGAAATGGCCTCCTTTGTCTTCAGGGTGATAAACCTATAGTTTGATAGTTACTTAGCATCTTCATCTGCCTATTCTCATTGATTATCGATAGGTAAGCCAACTTGTTTGGTAGTTTCAAATCATCCACGCTAGCTGTTTTGGTGTAGATGTATTTTGACCATTTCGGTACCACAGACAGACCAAACCCATCAAGATAAATTGTGATAGTTTTAAGAGATAAAAATATATATTTTATAAATTTACAAAATTTCAAATTTGTATTGAAGGATTGTACACTTAAAATGCTTGAATTGCCACTCACATAAAAAATTAAATTATTATTTATGCTATATTACAGTAATCACAGCCAAAGAGTTACACGATACAACCTCATAAAATAGTGAAATTATACAAACAAAAACAAATTTCCATACATTATTTCTGTCTTTTCCTTCAATTGAGCACAACACACAAGTTACAATTTTAGTAAAAGAACATAAAACAATTCCCATCACTCAAATTATTAAGTTAAAACATTTTAATTTGATTCATACATTTGTTTGTTAAACACATAAATCTGTAGTATTGCTAAAATATATCACAAACTCTTTAGTTACAAATATGTTTTCTTCACTATTAGCTGATTGTCCTTTGACATATTCTTAAATAATACTATTATTACCAACAAATTGTATTATTTTAAAGGACTGCCAAGGTTCCTCTATAAGTATATATCATTTAGAGCAATATTACAAAAAATCCAGTCTTGTTATAATAATTTAAAGGTCCACATTTTTCAGTCTGTATTTGTTGAATTATTATCAATATGGAAGTATTTTTTAGAACCATTACTGAAAAGCACACATAACAATGATAAATAGAACAGATATTGGAAAAATGGCATATATAACCGTTCGAGGATGGCATATCGATGTTAAAATAGTAATATCATCATTTTCATTTTCAATTCCATTCCTTGTTGGTACTTCAACAACTATGATATCGTCTGACCAAAACTCAACAGGAAAACTGCAATTTGTTTGGTTAATACAGCCAATGGTATAATTACCATACTGGTAAGTCGGTTTGTATATATCAAATATGGCATATATGTCATTTTGATTCCAATCGTTATCACTATAAAATATGTAGTAATAATAGCCATCAGATGCAATTTCGTGTGTAGTTTTCATGTGTGTGCCAGTTTCTAAATAGCTGGTTGCCGTGCATTGGCTTGAATGGGGAAACTTTTTGGAAAGAAGAATTTCTTCACTAGTATAACATGTAAGCAGGGTATTTTCAAAACTGGACATCGAAGACTCATTGTTTTCAGTGTTGTTTACAGCATTTCCTCCATGTGCAATACCTCCATCCAACAAATTGGTTGGTATCTAAAAATAATTTAAAAAAAGTTAACAATGGTAATCACAAAAAATAATCCAGATGAACCATCTAAAACATAAAATGGTGCTACAAGTCAGTTATGCACTCATCAGCAATGATGATCAATCAAGCCATACTGCCCAGCATAAAAATCTCCAAAAGAGATAGATTTAAAATAAAATATGTCAAAAGTAGATTTTGACAATGTTTGAAAACTGCTGTACTTGCTGATCCATGATCAAGCACCAGAAAATCGAAGTAAAAGTTTCCCACACTATAAACCAGCAAATGCAGGAGGTGTTAGAATGGTTCAAGAACAGACAAGAAATTGCCTTGAAATCTTGCTGATTAATTACAATTAGTTCTTTGGCTAGGTAATGAATTCAGCACTTCAATTTAATATGAGAGTGCACTTATTTTGCAGGCTGAAAAAGGTACCACAAAACTCAATCAGACCATCTTAAAAATGAATGAATAACTTATTCTGATATATGGATTTATTGAGCAGCCAATCATTGAACATTGAAAAAATGTTAGATTCTGTTAAGTTTTGGCTGTAAATAAACATTTACATGTCCATCTCCACCCTATACTAAAAATCATATATCAATTTAAATCATTGCTTTGGTTAAATAGTACCAAGTAAAAACATGGATTAATAAAATTACTGAGTTGACCATATTTTTAGGAATATTATTGGTGACAAAAAAAGAACGCTTTTTGTATATGTTTTATGAAAATTAACCCTTGATGGTAAAAACTATTATTTCTAGAAAAACATCATTTACTGACCTGGCGCTTTTCTCTTTGAAGTTTATCACCATTTAATTCCAATTCTAATGCCTTCTGCCTACTATTTAGGTCCTTTGGTAGTTTGCGATTATGTGTACTATTAGTCTCATAATCATCAACAACCTAAAACGATTTGTTAAACATTAACATCATATTCATCGCACCTAAAAAATAATCACCTCTTCACCAGAGCTTTTACTTTGAACTTGCTCAACTACATCAGCATTCACATATTTCACAACTATACTTCCTTGATCTGCTGAAAAATGCCCCCCTAGTTTTGTTGGCTGCAATAGGCCACAATCTCTTAGGGTCTTTTCACCTTTTACAATAAGAATGGCAGACCCCTCTTGCCTAAAACATTACCAAAGATTAAAATTAAACATGTAATAAAGAATAGTGTTTGTTTAATATACCTTGAACACATTGAGAGATACACTTTCGAACTTTTTGGCAAGAAAAATCCCCAATATTCCAATGTGTCGTCAGGGAGAGACATACTCTTTTTTAATTGTATATGTTTTTTAACTGTTGTCGACATCACTGGCTTTCCCTTTGCTTGAAAGGCATTAAATGGTGTATTCATTTTTAATGTGTGTTCCTTAAATTGGAAAAACAAAAATTACTGTATACAAACAGAAAATTAATTACTTATCAATTAATTAATCCTTTGGTTAAAAGTCAGTGACATGAGCAGGATTGGAATGTACAATTTTCAGCTAAATATGCTGCTGCTCTACCACTTGAGCTATCATGACTTCGATCTGCTCAGAAACTAACTTCCCATCTCAACCTCACCTCTCGATCAGGGTCAAGTGGTAGAGCAGTGGTGTATTTAGCTCAAGGTTGTGGGTTCCAATTCCGCTCGTGACAATGACTTTTATCTAAATCAAAGCCATAATTAGTTGAAAATAATTTATTTGGCCACTGGGGCCACAAACTGTAATTGATTTAGTTACTTATTCTTAAACAAGACTTATCTGACATTGAATGGAAAAACTTGGAAAAAAAAAGTTTTGTTTTGTTATAATGTTAATGAAAACTTGTTAAGACTGTTCAGTTCAGTACCATTTTTTGTGATTTCATCAGTCATAAATCATTTTATCTGTATAAGAAAACAAATCAAAACGCACTTTTTAAATTATTTTAAATTTTTATTTTAATGTTCTATACTTTCATCAATGCAGGCAGAAAAGAACTTTTCATTTAATGAATTCCAAGTATATAAACAGCATTAAAAGGTTACAACCTACAATTATTTTATACACCTCGATACTACTGTACATAGCTAAACATTGTATAAAAATGACTTTTTCAAGATTTTTTAACAAATTCTAGTTCATACTGGACCAACAAATTAATTTTGTGGTGAAACCATTCCTTGGATCTTAAATATTTTGGTTATAAAAAAAAACTTGTTTTTATATCACCCAATGTATTATTTTCTTTTATGCCATTGCACAGAAGAGGTAGTCTGAGGTCAGACATTTATGTACAGTAGAAACAAATCTGCTCATTTCAGAAAGAATTTTTTTGTATGTCAGAAGTGTGCTTGTAATAACAAAACATTGTAATATTAACACTCAAAGTTAAAGAATTTTAATTCTCCTAAAATATGTAGTACATACAGTGCAAGTCATTCTGAATAATGCACATAATTAATAAAATGCCCTTCTGAACAGACTTAGTGGATACCACTTAAACATGAATATTAAAAAGCAGCAATAGCAATAAATGTATATATATTGGGTACAGTCTAGTTTTTCTTGAAAGTAACAATTCTTTTTGTGATTCTTTATCACATACATTTTTAAGAACAACTCATTTTGATAGACAACTTTCCAAATTTGTGATGGTTTCTCATTTGAATGAAGTGATCTACCTAGTTCTGTTTAATGTGATATTTGTAGTTAATTGGGAAATTTCTTCTTAAGATCAAATGATTAATCTGCTGTAATTTTCCATCATTATGGGTTACCTATCATAATTTTTTTTTGTATGAAGGGTTCGAACCTGGGACCTTTACCTTGTAGAGATGAGCGCCGTGTCAACGCCAAAACCGTTGCGTCCACCCTACTTTTTGGCTTATTGTCATCTGCAGTGGTGGGTTTAATTAATCTTGGAATCAGGGTTTTTGCATATAAGCAATTACATGCATAGAAATACCAGCAGACCGTTACACAACAGAGTAACACAATAACTTCATCACCATGGTATGTGAGAAACTCAGTTCTACACCTTGGCCTTAAATTAAGACAGTTCTGGATAAACTCATTTTCTTTTATATCATGCCCTATGGGGGGGAATCCCCTGATTTCATCCATACCAGGCTATAGGCCACTCCCACTCGGGAATTCTTCTACACTAGAAGTCTGAAAGGAAACACCACATGGACCTGACTGAAGGATAAAAAATAATTAAACCTGCTGTTACCAAATAATTAACTTGCTATTAGAGTGTAGACCTGTATTGTGTTTTTCATCTGTGAAATAATTATAGAAGGAACAGTGCTTGAAAGTTAGGTCATACATAACGTTGTTTAAATTACAGTAGTACATAAGCAAATACACACTATTACAAACATTTCTATTTATTTTGTCCTTCAGGAAGGGCTTGCTGATAACAATTTTGGGTGGTGATTAGTGACTGTTAATCGATAAATATTCAGAAATCATAAGATGCAGTCTGGTGTTGCCAGTGTGCCGAAAAGAAAATGTTTTTCTGAAACCTACATCACACCAGACCGCATCTCATAATTTCTGAATAATTATTACAATTCTAATGGAGAAATGTGAATCATGCTGATGTGTGCTTTAATAGCTATGGCTCATTGTATTCCATAAATAAATAAAAAGGTACACTGTTGAAAAAGGAGAAAAGACGGAATGCTTCTGGTCTAAATGTTTTTGTTTCACACCTCTCTTTGTTCAGCTATTAATTGCATGAGATTACCATGAAGTTTGCATTTTTTGGAACATTCAAACACCCATCACACACATCGAGTGTTTCTTATTCAAATTTATGAACAAAGTGTTTGTGTTCAACATCTTCCCACTATGTACATCGTTTGTATAAAGGAACATCATAGTGAACATTTGGCTATAAAATGATTCGGCAGATTGTAGCAATGGATTAAATTTATTTTAGAGATATGTGAAATGGATTTGTTCAGTTGAAAACAGTTATTTTTGCTTGCTATTAAAACCTGCAGTTACAATTACAACTAAGAGTCGAACTTAATTAATGTTGAAATTGAACTGTTTCAAAATGTCAGTATTAAAATAAAAACACTACCTGACAGAAAACTGAAGAAATGCCATTGACCATTTCGATGATGTCAGATTCAGCGACAGGATATTTAACATCAGAAAACATATTATGCCTAAGGTAAAGGGGCGTCAATATCAAAACAATTGGCAGAAATACGACCATTATACAAAAAAATATCACTCTCCTCGCTCCCTGCATTTTCCCCAATCCTAGAAAAACAAAGGTTTGTTATTTTATCATTTGTGAAATTAAATTTACCGCTATAGCAGTACTTTTTTGTCCTTAACATCAATAAAATTATACACAAAATTCCTCAAGTGTCTAAAGTGGTGAAATGTCTTTATCAGCTCGTAATCAGAGACTGTTTGCTATGTTTAAATAAAATCAACATTCTATTCGTTGTAGAAACAGAAAATTCGAAATCACGAGGATTATTTTATTTTATTTTGTCGGACGGAAATATGCATGGCAATTAAATAAAAATATAAAGCTATGACAAAGAAACAAAACGATAAGCGATTTTGAACCGAATGATAAAACTACTATAACGCCATCTCCCACTAATTCTGTTCCTCTTTTATTTGAACACCAATGACATTTTATTAGAAATAGCAAAAATGGTATATTATAAATGCGTTGAAAGTTTAAATTTAAATTTTAATTGATAAGTAGTCATATAAGTACAAAAGCGTGAAGCACATTTTGGTGTAAATTAACTATATAATGAAAAGGGTTTTTTTCCCTTGAGTTAATATTGAGATATGTATAAATTAGTTCTTTTTTACTTCAGATCAGATAAATAGGCAGGAAGTCTGAAGCCAGAATTTTAATTTCTTTGTAAATATTGTGCTTATTTTGTAAATAAAAATAAATTTCAATTTCAATCAATTTTAATTATGTAAAAATGTTCAGTTGGACTTTTATGAAAGGGAACAAATTAGTATAGTTGAGCCAATAACCAGCTGGAATAATGAATACATTTATTTTAAAAATACTAAACCACTAAACCATATTTTTAAGTAATAATATTGAAAATTGTCCAACCGTCACAATTAGTTCACCTCTTTTTATTTTAATTTATAAAGCTGGGACTGTTCTATTGTTGATTTAGTTTTTACGAAACAATACTTTAATGTATGATGTCCTCTAATTACAATTTGATTTATTTGTAAGTTCTATTTTAAATTAATTGTCAAAACAAGTAACATGATCACTTAAGGTATGATTTACATCTGACAGTTATAGTATGATATTTATGTTCAGAAAACGTAATGGCTAATGAGAACAGGAAAGAATTTTTAGAATATTTTAACCACTAGCTGTATGTGTCTATACTTCTATACCAATACAACTAAATATCAGTTAGTTGCAAGTTCAACCTTGTTCGACACTTGTCGAAAGTTGGTCATTTGTCTACTTTTCTGTCATTGCAATCAGGTCTGTAAACAGAGTGATAAAAAAAGTGGTTTAAATCTAAAAAAACTTACAATTACAATGTTTATTTAATAGTAGTACCTACTTACCAGATGCTACAAATCACAAAGTTACAGCAAATTGTTCTGTTACTCCAATAGTTTTCTAAATTTGGTCTCTTGCTTTGATATAAGGGGACCAATTTTACAAGAAAATTTTTCAAAATCAGCAGGTTTCAATGTTCAGAAGTTCAAAAACTGAATGCTGAGTTCAGACATTAATTGATTGCAGGCACCGACTTTTTCACGCCTCAAAACCAACTATCTAACCCATACAGAACATTTTTTCATCATTTAAATCTTTAGAATGATTACACAGACAGCAATTTTGCATTTCAATACTTTCGCCATATGAGATAAAATCAACTACATGCAGAACAAAAGAGATATACACAGAATACAAGTGTACACAAAAATGTATCTTGTGTGTAAACAGGTCATATATGTATGCCAAGTATCACATTTTGAGAACTGCCGTGTACATAATCATGATGTAAATTTTTAGTAATTTATATCCATATGTAAACAGTCAAAGCGATTTTCTGTCTGACACTTGGCATATATTTCAGGACAAAAGTGTCAGATGTAAACATACCTTTATAATAATTTATAATTAGAGCCTGGATTTGTATGCAATTGCATTTTCTTTCTGCTAACACTTATGATCACGATAATCAAATATTTATCTGAATCATACCTCTATAGTATTTCTATATCTATAGTAGTTCAAATTTCATTCTGTGTATATATGCTTAGTTAAAAATAAGGCATAAATTTTCATGTATGAAGAATATCATAAATTTGAAACTTTTTGATTATTTGGTAAAATAAAAATAAACTAGGCAACTAACAACATAGGAACCTCATTTGAAACACAAAAATAGTCAGCATCAGTCCTAATTTTGAGCCTAGTAAAACTTAAAAAAGAAGCCAAAATTTTAAACTTCAATTTCTTCTAAAAAAAAGCAAGCTGGATTTTTCCTTTCAATGCAAAACATAAATCCTCAGCAATGCAGGAATTATATTACCAAAGAAATTAAACTATTTTGACAATACTACTGTACTAGAGTGAATCTGAAATCTTAAATGTTAACTATTGTATAGAGAATCTATAATCCAATTATTTTAACTTCTTATAAATATGCTCCTTTTAGCTCAGTTCATGTTGGAGTTTTTTCAAGGTATAAGTATTTTTGCATGATTTACAGAAATTAGCTTTGAAATCTATATCACTATCAATTTTAATTCAGATCATGAACTTAAGCTCAATTTTTTTGGATAATATTTTAAATGATATGATTTTTTTTTGGGACAATGAATTTTTTCTGTTGTATTTCCTTTCAAAATGAATATGTATTAGACAAAAAAAAATATCTGGATTAAAAATACGTTAATTATTAGATGGATGATGTCTGATGTTCATCCTGCATATTTAAATGTTTTTTTTTTTTTTTTTTTTTTTTAATACAGGGTGAATTGCTACTCGTGCTACAAACTTCTCCAGTAGATTCTTCACCCTAAAATGAACAAAAAAGTTCATATTGACCATGGTCCGATTCTCAACCATTTCAGAGTAATTTCGCTTTTTATCGATTTTGAAAGATATCACGTCCTGGCGTCGGAAAATCGTGATATCTTTTAATCTAAACATTTCTCTGAAAATCTATAAGCACCGTTGAAATCCCCGTTAATTTTTCAATAAGAAGATGATGGTGGCAAAATGTTTGGGCTAATTTTTTGTGTTTTATTTCAGCCAGAACTACAAAAAAAGTGGAAAATTGTGTAAATCGGAAAGTGTATAAAGTAATCCAGAGTT
>CM077099.1:30869761-30989114 GCA_039619505.1 Cimex hemipterus
AACTCTGGATTACTTTATACACTTTCCGATTTACACAATTTTCCACTCTTTTTGTAGTTCTGGCTGAAATAAAACACAAAAAATTAGCCCAAACATTTTGCCACCATCATCTTCTTATTGAAAAATTAACGGGAATTTCAACGGTGCTATTAGATTTTCAGAGAAATGTTTAGATTAAAAGATATCACGATTTTTCAACCCCAGGACGTGATATCTTTCAAAATCGATAAAAAGCGAAATTACTCTGAAATGGTTGAGAATCGGACCATGGACAATATGAACTTTTTTGTTCATTTTAGGGTGAAGAATCTACTGGAGAAGTTTGTAGCACGAGTAGCAATTCACCCTGTATAGCATATCTAAGAAATTTTTAGTGCATTTAATATTCACATTGGAGGGTGTTTTAGTGCATATTATATGGTATATTTGAGGATTTTTATTGTGTCTAAATTTTAATATTCTTTTTATGACATAGTAATGCATTTAAAACAGATCAAATAGATTGAACCATAAAAGCTGTAAAAACATGAGGAAGATTTTATTTAATAATTCAGTTTGCAATATGTTAATCATTAACATGCTCAACATTAGCCCATTGCAGTTGATAGCCATCTGGAGCAGTCAGTATTATTTATCTGAATTACATTATTTCCCTGATTTATTTCAATTTCTGAAGCTGGGTCAGTTATTTTATGGATCTACAATTGCAGTTGTCAGAAGTGTTTAAGTCAGTCAGTTCAACTAGGTGATGAAGCTTGATCATCACTGAATGTCCTAGTTTGCTTATTCTCGCTGGTTTTATCTGTAGATGCATTTTAGCATTTATTTAATAGATAACTATTGAATGTGTAAATGTGTCTGACTGACAAAGACAGCCAGAATAAGCAGATCAGGATGATCAGTCAAGATCAAGCTACAAATATGTTATATTCACTTTTCCTTTTTAATTGTTTCTATTAAAATCTCTTTCTAAAAATAAAATTAGTAAAAATCTCAAAGAGTTGTAATTGGAAGCAACTACTAATTCATATCAGAAAGGAAAAGAGAACAAGAAAAAATGACACATTTGTAAAGTTATGAATATATTAATCACAATAATTAATATAAATTATTCAAAGAATGGGTAATACAAACCTGTAATGGATGACAAGCTGGAGAAATTTGATCTGGATATTCCGGCTGAAAATGTTCAAAATTAGCCATTTGAGCTACTTACTCATTGCTTGCACAAAATGAACTCCTTCCTGCTAATTGTTAGGAACAATGGCTATATACTTAAGTAAAAGAGTTACCAAAATCAAATTTATTGTTCAATAATATTGACTATATTAATTGACTATTTTTAATAACATAACAGTTATTCGAGTATTGCATAATAATAGGTTTGTACATAAAGAAAAAATATTAGTACAATGTTTAATGTCTTACTAGGAGCCAAATTATTATATTTTAAGTTTAATAGTGTTTTCTTTTCGTTTTGGTTTAGATAATAAATATGCATTTGCTATATTTACAATGTAATTTTATCTTTAGATATCAGCTGAATATAATAATATTTACGTTTTATAAATGAGTTTTGTCATTCAACTCTTAATTATTAAGTACTTGGGTTAATTCTAACCTACAAGAGAAGTGAATTTATAAAGACTAATGAAACATCAGCTTTATACCAGAACTTCAAAACTTTAGAATATTTAATACTGTTAACCCAAATTTGTAATTACCTCTGTGATTTCAGCACTATTAAATTAAATTTGTAATTCAAGCAAGGCAAATTTATCTGTTATTGCTTAGGTTTAAACAAAAGTGATTATCCAACCTTTATTTTGTTTCCATGAAGCCTAAGAAGACTACTAAATGACCCATGAAAAATTTGTTCACAATAACCAGTTTCACTCTTTCATCTTTCTAAATTACTTACTGTGTAGTTGGGAGAATGAACTATTTGTGTAAGAGTGATAATATTTAACCGCCTCCAATTCCTGGCCCTGCATTATACGTGAGTTGGTTGACAGGTCTCTACCATAAAATATTTCAAAACACTTGTCTAAATAAAACTCTACTCAATTTAATACAGTTTTTCATAAGTGGAAAATTGATAAATGATTTGTAATTCTTTGTTGAACCTAAAGTGTGTTCCTTATCTTTTCAATAGGGAGTTGAATGTTTGATCTGCACAATGCTAGCATTTAAATAATGATAGTAAAGATAAATGAGTTTACTAAAGAACTTGTAGTCATAGCCACTACTCCAGGTTGATCGTTTTTGTTATTTTTTAATTACCTCACTTAAATGTTTTTGTTAATCGCAATGACTCGAACATTGAAATTTTTTAACTGTAATAATTTTATACTTAATTTTGCGAAATACAAAACTAGAAAAATAAGTTATTTGCATTGAATTCTGTGAAAAGATACTAATTACTAAAGAAAAAATAATTTATAAATTAAATTAGTCAAATTTCAAAAAATTTTGGTAATTTTTATTTCACCAGTAATTTAATTAGAATAAATATAATCTATAACCTTTTTCCCCCAAACAACAATGTTGAAATTTTGAGGAAAACACTAACTCTTGATTAATCATTTGTCCTTACCTAATAAAAAGTAGGAAATAGAAAAATGTAAGCGTGATTAGATAAAATGTATTTATTTTAAAAACTATATTAGTAAAAGGAAAGGAATAGAAATCATAATTCAGCAACCAACACAGTGCCGGCTGATTTGTAATAATTATTTTTTTTACCACCTTTAAAAAGTGACATATCAATTTGGGAAGCAACCCCTTCACCGAATGAATAATCACTGTACATCTGAAATTCATAATGTTCAGAGAAGTCTTTTAGTATTCTTTCACTAAAGAAGTCATAATATCTAATTGATATATTATGTTATTACCTTAAGTATATTTTCAATATTAAAAGGCTTAAACATTGTGGCATAAGTAGTTTTCATAAGTGTAGCGTGCACTTTTACCTTCACTTCCTTTTCTTTAGTTATAAGCCCTGTTGATGCAAATGTACATACTTTTTGTATGGGTTCTATTAAAACATATTTACAAAGAAAAAAAATTAAGTTACCTTCTTTAACAAATTTGAATTTTATATCGTTGCACATAGTCTCAAGTAATGTTGGATCATCAGGGTGCATAACATTGGCATATAAAACTTTAACACACTTAGGACTGTGTCCACCAAAAAATCCTAGCCCTTTCATTAATAAAGGTAGTTGTTCTTTTCTTAATACAGGCCTGCATATGTACATGACATAGTATTTACACATAAAAACTACAGGATTATATGATATGTATAAAAAAGCATTCATGTAAAGAATAATATACAGATTTCAGATTAGTATTACAATGAACAATTAAATTATAAAATTAATTTAGTTATTTTTAAATATTTATTTGTGTTTATTTTATTAATTATAAAAATTAAAAATGTTGGATACAAATCTACATACTTCACAATTGTTTCTTTACAAGTTTCTAAAAGTTTCAGTGCTCTCTCAACCTCCTTTTCTTCTAACAATGTTAAAACACCGATTGTTATGTGTAGTCTTTCTTGTGCTGTGAAAAGTTTTTCACAAATGCCTCGATCTTTGTTACAATTTTTTAAAACCAATTCCTTCAAATTAAGAAAAAATGATTAAATAATTATATATAACAATTAAGCAAGAAATAATGCAAATACTTTGAAAGTGATAAATTTCTCTCGGAAATTTTCATCCGTCAGTGGAATAGAAATAAAATGAGTTAGCCCGAATTGTTTACCACTGTTTTTCTTTTTTGGAGAGTCCGGTGCAGTATTGCTTACTTTTTCTTCATGTGCACAATCTAAAATTGTAATAAATGGCAATTTAGTTGTCACCAAATAAATTAATTATGCTAAAAAGGTTAAAATTTATCATTATTTTAATTTTTACAATAAAATATCTGTAAATATTTTATCTACTAATTTACTCTAATAATTAATTAGTCAATTTATTTCTTTTCACCTTTTTTTCTCACCACGTATTAATTTATTGCTCACAAGTCCAAAATCATTTTTTGTTTTTGTAATGTAATCACATTTATACACCAACGTTTCTATACTATTTTTGTATTATGTTAATAAATAGCATCGAATATAATAAAGATATATTTTAGTACTTACTTGTGTCATTTGCTGTAGAGTTATTATATTTTTCATTTTTGCTTTTGTTCCAAGTTTGTTCTTCAGTTGTCTGATTGTTTGGGTCATTACAGGAACTTTTAAGGTCTGAAGTTTTGGAATTATCATTTAATTGGCCAGCAAATTCTACTTTCAATGAATTGTCAGGCATGGAATCTTCATGTAGCAACGTTTTACAAAATTCAGCCAAGGTATTCGATTGGAGTTTTCTAAAAGGAATTAACGGAAGGATACTATCATTGGAAGAAAGAGAACTACTTTTCACATCCTCACTCGAATCCAAACTTTTTGTTGACGAATTTGACAAAGAATCTAACGAACTGTCTAAAAGTTCGGTCACCATTGGTGTGATGTACTTAAAAAAATCAGAATCATGACTAATATTCCTTTTCTCCCTTGTTTCTTCTTCTGATTCTGAAACTAGCATTGAATCACTTGGTGTAAATTGAGGAACAGAGTCATCACTCGAGTTAAAATTTGATATATCCTCCATTATTTTGTACCAAAAATATTTGTTTAAAGAGAATGCGGTCAAATTTCTGATTGAACCATTAAAGCCAAAATTTGGGAATAAGGAGCTGAGGATTTTGTTAAACAGTACCATATGTTCAATTCCTTTTCAATGATTTCTGTCTAAAAATTACCAAGTCTTTCAGTTTCTTCCTTGTTCTTATGTTTAAACAGTGTGGAATCCCAGATAAAATTTATATTTTAATCCGTAAAAATGTAATTGTAAGCATTTCTTTATGCCAAAACAATACGCTAATACAAGAAAACAAAGTGAAAACACTAGTTGTAAAAAAAGCAACTGACACTTGTTGAAAATGAAAAATACTTTTACTCAAACAGCTTTGCAAAAACACAGTTTAGAGATAAAAAAAACTTGTTTTTAAAAACGACTGTTATTTGTAAAACCTCAGTAATCAAATTATTTGAGAAAGTAAAACATTCGTGAACAAGACACTCATACAATATGTTCCTTTCGTGACATCACAAAAGAACAATAAAATGGAGCGCTACTCTTGGGTCGGTATTCTGTAGTACTATTTGTTACAAGCACTTGCCACTTAGCACTCAGCAGTTAGCACTTAGCAGGCACTAGTGGTGGGAAGTTTGATTCTTTTCAGTGAATCGATTCCGTTCGATTCAATCCCTAAAGTGAGTCGATTCTTTTTATCGATTCTTTGATCCCCCCCACTCCTGGTACCAGAGCTTTCGTTTATTGGTTTCTCCCTTCATCCAAATTTCCCGCCATAATTCAAATTAATTTTCAATTCTAGTTACATTTTACCACAAAAGGTAATATGGTGTTAATGTTAACTATATAAATTGTGTCAAATCGTATTTTGAGAAGGAAAAATAATGATAATAGTAGTACTAATGAAAGCCTTATTTCTTTGTACTTAGTGTAATTGTAATTATTATAATTTATAATTTATTGATTATTTTGTGCAGTGATTAGTGATTATTAGTGATGATTATTCTTTGCACATTTCTTGGAAGTAAATAAAAGTAATTATTTTAAAAATAAAACAACAAAAATCACATATCTTTATTGATACATATTATTAATGAATTATTACTTAGGTATCTTACATATGAATCAACCAGCATTTACATTATTATAAGAATTAATAAAAAGCAAGACAAAAAATGTGTTATTAACTGATTGCTGATTTATATAGGCTCAAATCCACAGATGAGCATGCACATTACCCACAGGTGCAGAATTGGGCCTATCACTTCTCAGAGTCCACCGACACTCTGACAGTTCCAGTTTCACAACAGAATGCCAATGGCTCCTGAGAATCACCTACCCCCAGGCATTGGGGGGTTAGGCTCTGTGCGCTGCCAACATCTAGATCTTTTCAGTGCACCGAAATGAAATAGTTGTTGGCAGTGCATGATGCAATCAGTAATACAATCATGCTCTCATTCACTTGTAAATATAACCATTCCTATTTACATAACTTACATACTTGCACCATTCATTCAGTTAGGACGGTAGATTACTTAATATTCTTCATACACCCTTAATATACATCTACATACACATATAAATTCTAAATGCATTCTTGTAAATAACCTTATCTTACTTCTAAAGTCATGCAATGCATATGTTCCAATCTCCTCCAATTCCTATTTACATAACTTACATACCATTCACTCAGTTAGGGCAGAAGAATAATTCATGTAAGCTTAATTTTTTTAAACTTAATTCTCGACTTATGAAATCTAGCTCCAATCTAAATAGCAAACCAACTTATATACCTTCAGAGTTTTAAGTATTATTTCCTCTAAACCATATCTTTATTAATATAATAAATAAATAGCATTTGTGAAATTTTTGATGAAGTCAGATGGGACCTTTTTTGGGTACATATCTGACCCCCTTTAGAGAAAATTATCAAATTAATTATTAAATTATCCATTAACGGTCACTAATCTCAACACATTTATACATATTTATTACTTCCACGACATTTGAAATAAAATTGTAAAATTTGAAAAAAAGCAGATAATTTACTAATTTAAAAAATATTAATTATTAATTTATTGATTGGTCAAGAGATTACAGATGGGAACATTGAGTTCGTTATTGACAAATTGAATAAAATGTTTCCGCCCTTGGAGAAAACTGGATGGCGTTAGATAGACGGTCGTTGTGGAATCGAAATAATCAAACTGGGAGTACGGGATTTGAGGAAACGAAGGTGGTTACGTAAATGAATTTGCTATAAAATTTATTTTTTTTTAAAATGGTTACACATTTCAAATAAAAGCAAAAAAATTAAATGAATTTTATCAATTTACATTCCATACAGAAAATTTATTGAATGGATTTATTTATTCATTAAATTTACTAATTTCGTGGTCCGCTTGACCAATTAATATATTACAATTAGTTAATTTATCTCACATAAAAACCTTAATTAATTGTAATTTATGTATACATATTTATTACTTATACCGTATTTTGTATGTTGTAAATAAAATTGTAAAAGTTGGAAAAAGTAGGTAATTAAAAAAAAACGTTAATGATTAATTTATTGATTGCCCGCGGTGAAAACGGGGGTTAAGGAATGGAAAGAATCAAGCTGGGAATACGGGAGTTGAGGAAACGAAAGAATCAAAGGAATTGCAGAGTTGAAATCCGACTCCGGGAGTTGAGGAATCAAAGGAATTGCAGAGTTGAAATCCGACTCCGGGAGTTGAGGAATCGAAGGAATCGCAGAGTTGAAATCCGACTCCGGGATTTTCTTAGAAGAATCAAAAGAGTCGTTAGCTGGAAAAAGAATCGTCCGGAATCGTGTGACGTATCCGTCCCCTCCAGTTACCTGAATTGAACCGCAACTCACTTAAAGGAATCGATTGGGAGATCGATTCTTTTAGATGAGTCGATTCTTGGGATCGACTCTCGATTCTTTTGCCCATCTCTAGCAGGCACTGCTGCGTGGGGCGTCCTAACGAAACAGTACAAATTTCTTAAAAAGTGCAAGAAAAATCCATAAAACACAATTTTGGAATAAAAGTTTTTACATACAAACGCATCGCCAAAATTCCCTACGAAAAAACTAACAGAATAAACATTTTAAACTGCACCACAACAGATCCGAGACACCATACCTAGACCCTAACCATTCCCAAAATTATCAACCTTGAACCTAGTACGCAATACTTTGGTGTACTGCGCATTTCGTTCTGACTTGCTTCCAATTGGTCAGATTATTTTCAAATTTTAAAAAACAAGATTCATGCAGCATATTTTCATCTATAATTAATTATTTTCATACAATATTGGCGGAATAATGTTAAAAGTACCTTAAGAATTTATTATAATTTGACATTATATGATATATAATATATCATACATGATATTATAATTTGCCCCCCCCCCAGGGTTGACATGAACAGGATATTGAAGTTTTGAACCAAAATGGACAGGCTTAAATATTGAAAAAAAAGGCACCATCTCCAGGTACACTGATGTATTTACAACGCAAGAAAGTATGCGGGTAGGGGTGTTCAGTACTGGAAGGCGGAAACAAATACTTAATAATACTCAGAACCCATGGAAACATACACCAGTATTTTCCAATTCCTGGCTTAAAAGTGAAAATTACATGGTTCAACCAGAACAAATGGAATGTTTAAATTACACCTTTTTAAGAGAAGAAACGTAGAAATCATAATTATTTAGAAATTGTCGTTGCAACACGACACGCAAGAATGGCACAATTACACAGAAGACAAACACTTTGAGCCCTGAAAATGATCTTGATAAAGATCGAAACATCTGCACGTTAAAGAAAATGTTTTTTCGAAACCTTCATCACACCACATCACATCTCATGATTTCTAAATAATGATCGATTAACGGTCACTAATCACCACATATTTCTACAAGAGAAGAACATAAAAATCATAGTTAATTTACTGCCTATAAGCCAATTTTGTGTAAATAAATTTGTTAGAAATTAGACTAAATTTAATCCTTTAAATGATGCAAACAAGAGACATTTGATTACTTACAAGAAATGTCTCCATGTACAGAAGGATGTGGGCACGAATTAGTTTTGTTTTTTATTAATGTGTTTATGTGTTTACTCTTACTACTTACTTGAAATTAAACAACTATTGTTTAGCGTTTTTTTTTTAAATATCAGATGAAGTTTGATTGTCTTCAATTAAATTGGTCCACCTTTTCTCTTATAATGAACTTCACATCGTTGATGAGTGTTGAGTGATCAAACTTCTGACCTTCATTGTTATCGGCGATAATAATTACTCATGCCTCTCAAATATGGTCAAAAATTATCTTACTGAGATATTAACAAAGTTTCTAACAAATATTTATATTGAGCAAAATTAGGATATAAGTGCATAAACATGTAACAAATATAAATTATTGTATAAACACAAACTTAAAAACATAATAAGCATTTACAATAAATAACAACAATCTTTTAATTGTTACGATACTAAATGTAACAACTTAGGTAAAATGAGTTTAGCAACTCTATACCGGTAATCACAATTTGGTAAATTAATATAAAATAATACATCATAATTGTAATTATAAGATTTATAAATGTAAGATTTTTTAATAAAAAAAAGTTACCCTTATGTGTTTCATCATTACAATTAACTATGTATATATTAATATATACTAAGATCACATTAATTAAGTATCTTATCTTATTATGAGTTTAAATGCACAACTTTATAAATTTTGTGCAGAAAAACATTTTAATTATTGTGATATTATTATATATTTTACACTACATTGATGAATATACATATAATGACAATCTTATTTATTCTATTTAGTTGATTTATAATCTACTCCATATCAGTCATTGCCAAATATGTTGAAGTACAAAAATTTCATTTGTACCATCTTTTCATTCATCAACTTTCTTATTAACTTTGTACATATAGGTATTATTTGGCCGTTCATATTCTTTGAACTTATGAAAGATAGTTTGTACACATAAGCCCTTTTTGTTACTTGTTTATTTTCAAGTTTTCAATTAAAACTGTTAACACTTACAACTCCCATACATTTTCTGTACAATTACAAATTAAATTATACTTGTGTCTAACAAATTTTATTCTTATCTTTACATTCAGTTTATTCCAGATTCTGAAAATATATATTCAGTTGTGAGCAGTGACTAAAGCTTTTATAGCTACATTTATTCAATAAATGTGTATTATTTTGATATCTTGGATACCTCAAAAATAAAGCATCACCTTTTCTTAAAGATTTAAATATGCTTTAAGAATTTAATCTCAGGATAATTATGGTTTTAATTACACCCGTTTCCCCCTTTTAACTAACTGTTCATTCCTGAGATATATTTTTCTTATATTTATGGACTTGGAGTAAACTATTTTATACAATCCAAGTCTTTGAAATAAATCTGTTATCTACATATAACAGTCGATTAAGTTATATCTTTTATCTCACCTCTGAATAAAAATATATTCTGAACGTGAATAAAAGTAAATTAAAACGTTCAGTTTACCCTGTACTACACTGGCTTCTCATTTTGTCCAGCTTGCCATCAAAAATTATTACAAAAGTAAATCTTCTCAAAAATATGCAGTTTCTCATTCTTCACATCTTCATATTTTCAAAATTTAGCATGACACTTCCCCATCTTGTTTGATATTAGAAGACACTATGTAAACCGGTTGATCGGTATGGTCGACAAGATGAGGTTTATTGGTAGGTATGACCGAAGGGTCTGTAGTTTGGTTATTGTTATTTGTAGTGGCAGGTGGTGAAGTATTGCTAGTAGAAGAATGTTCAAGTAGAGGATGGGTAGATCTAGATTCGGGTAATTGTTGGGTTAAATCCCACTCTGGTGGCCCTGGAAGAGGGACAAGATAATCTGGCTGAATGCACTCCTCCAGGGCCGAGGGCCTCATTATTGTTGTATCAAGTTCTGATGGTGGAGGTTTTGTGTAATCAGGAAGTGGTGCTTTTATTACATCTGGATCCTGAAGCAAAAATGTTCGAAAATGCAATGCAGTCTTAATTTAAAAAATAATTGTGTACAATACCTGCATGCAATATCCTAAGCGTTCAAGAATTAAAGGAAATCCAGGCCTATTGTCAGGGTTTGGTTGCCAACATTGTGTCATGATTCCATAAAGCTGACTCGGGCAGTTAGTTGGTGGTGCTAGCCTACCTCCATTTGTAACTAACTGCATCACCTCTCGGTTAGTGCACCCTGTATAAGGCATATAGCCCATTGACATTACTTCCCACATTAAAACTCCAAACGACCTAAAATAAAATTGATCATATTAACGAATGCTTTAGCTACTTGAGTGCTATGTGGTTTACCAAACATCAGTCTTTGTAGTAAAAATTCCATCCATAAATGCTTCTGGAGGCATCCATTTTATTGGTAACATCGCTTTGCCACCCTTTCTGTAATAATCAGCCCTAAAAGAGACGAATCATAAATAAAATAATCTTCTTCCTTTTTTTCAACAATGAAATAAAATAGATAAATTATTTACCTGTAAATATCCCTAGCCATACCAAAATCGGCAATTTTTACAACTCTACCAGGGCCTTTACTCGTTAAAAGACAGTTTCTTGCTGCTATATCTCTGTGAATAAACCTATTTTCTTCCATATATTTACAACCTTTTGCTACATCTATTATACAATTTAACAAATCTTTCATTGTTAATGGTGCTGCTCTGTCCTATAATTTGATGGTAGATAGTATTTAATAATGTAATGAAAAGGGCATTAAAAAACAAAATATATTATAAATTAAACTTACAGGTTTTGGTCGAGCTTCTCTTAAGAATGTCTTAAGGTCACCCCCTGCTAAAAGCTCTATTACTATAAATCTTGGATGTTCACCAAAACAAACACCAATGAAATGGACAATATTCGGATGATTAAATTTGCTCATTATCAGTGCTTCCATTAGAAAATCTGTTTCTGCCTGGCTGCTTGATAATTCAGGTAATGTCTATTAAAAAATAAATAAATTAATTAAATAAAATAATTTCTGTAGCATTACAATGTAGGAAATAAATATATTTATGTAAAAAATACTGAACTTTTCATATTTGCCAACTATTTCTTGACAAATATTTTTGAGTAATACGGGTAAAATACATATGTGTAGTTTTGTTATTACAAATTTATTATTATACTAATGACTCATTATACTCACTCACTCATACTATTGCAATATATCATTATGTTAAATAATAAAAAAACCACACACTAATATTTATTATTAAGTTGTTGCATTTATTAAATTAATCATTATTTAAAAAATAATATTATAATAACCTATATAAATTGAATAGTTTATGTTGAATATATATTCAAAGGCCATTTACTAACCCTTTCATTAACAAGTCATTATTAGTTTATTGTTATTTCAACTAGAAAATAATAAAACTATTTCAATGGATAAGCAGAAGTAGTACAAAATAATTATTGCTTGGTTATTATTGAAAAAGGCAACATTGAAAATGTACCTTAACAGCTACGGGCATTTCAACAGCATCTCCAGCTCTATTTTTGAAAAAACCCTGATACACTTCACCAAAAGCACCTTGCCCCAAAGCTCTAAAATGAAATTAGTTTGTTCAGAAATTATTTAACAAATATTTACAAAATAAAGAAATTACTTGACAAGCCTCAAGTGTTCCCTTGGTATTTCTTTGAGATCTCTTAGACTGTAGACACCACCTCCAAATTCATAGTTTGGATTATATTCAGTCATCATGCTGTTAGAAGCAACTCTAAGTCTATTCAACTGTAAATCAGGACCGGAAAGCGTTTTACTTCTCATCATGGCTACTTTTGTCCGTTGATAACGATTGTCTAAAAAATTATTATTTTTAAGCTTCTAAAAGTAATTATAAAGACGTGTAATCAAATGTTAAACTGATGTTAAAATAATTTTAGATAAAATAATTCATTTTAATTGATAAAATAAATGGGAATGCATTTAAAATTTACTTACACAAATAAATACATAAACAGGCTAGACAGATGAGAAGAAAAGAAATGATCATAACTCCTAACATCATTTTGAAAGACATCTCAGTTTCTTTCAATGGGTTCACTACATAGAAAAATAAAAACAAATATATACAAAATTTTTTGGAAAATTCACTAGAAAAATTAAATATGTTCTCACTTAAACATTGAACAGAATTGTTGGATAAATGCCAGTTTGCCGGACAAATACATTCCACTTTTGATCTGTATGTATCCAAAGCAATGCATAGAAAATCACATCCACATCCTTCAATTGCAGGTATGACATACAGTGCTCCAGGTCCCCGGTTTTGTGCGACCCATGTCATTCTGTGAGAACCCGTTTCAATCCACGAATAACCCCCTTCTCCAACTGTGCTTTTTCCTGCCCATGCTCTTCCACCTTAAATTATGTTAAGTGACAGGTTTTGTACAACTGTAAAACTACGATATAACTATAAAAAAAGATTGCTTCGCAGTATTTTACCTGAGTAACCACCACCGCCTCCTCCTGATGTACAACCACCACCACCACCTCCAAATCCACCAGCACCTTTATCTGAATTGTCTATTGTTTCATAACAAGCTCCTCCTCCTACTGCTCCTTGCAAGAGTGCCAAGCCAGTAGTAATTCTATATGTTAGATTTCCACTTTTCCAACCACCACCAGCACCTGCCATTCCATTATGAATTCCATGCATTAAAATGAACAATTTTTTATTTTAAAATAAAATTTAATAACCAATATTATTATACTTTTTAAATATATTTTTTATTTTATTTTTTTATATATTTATTTCAATGCCCAAAACATTGCGGCCACCGACACCCCCTAAAATAACTTTAAAACCCCACAGATTATTAAAACAATAATAACCTTAGTAATTAACTATATCAGCAAAATTTTGTTCTAGAAAAATGAAATGCAGAAAAAAAGATAGTTAATTACCTGCAGGTACTAGTCCACTAGCATCCCCAGTTATTGCTTGCAATGATACATTTATTCCATGTCCATATTGTAAAACTTCACCAATTATTGAATTATGGCTTAGACCACCTCCCCCAGCAGCTACAATAACTGGTTTTTTCTCTTTATTTTTCTGAGACATCTGTGTAAAAGTGTTGTGTTATGTTGTGCTCTAATATAATCACAAGGATGTAAACTAAATACTGACAGTGAATACATATGTTGCGCCACCTCCACCTCCACCCTCAGGTAAATATGTTAGCTTTTTGATTTCTTTCAAAGCATTAAATATTCCCTTTTTACTAGTATTAGATCTTAAATTGCAAACTGACGATCTGTTTGCTGCCATGTCCTGTTTTAATCAATTGTTTAATCAAAACAAAACTCGAATGATAATAAATAACATTGCTATACTTTTTTGCAGGCATCATTCCCTTCCTGACCAACAAGTATATAGAGCTGTTGTCCTTTTTTAAGTTCTAATACAGTTCGAACCATAGCTCCTCTTGATTCTGCAAGACCACCACTTCCTCTTCCACCACTGCCTCCTCTTGCAATTAATCTATGTAAAAATAGTTTAACATTATTTATAACACTTAAAATTTAAAAAAAGACAAAAAATGATAGTTTTAAATAAATGTAATACAATCCTTGACAACACTTGTTTACTCAGGTAATAAATGCAGAAGTTAAACCATTTTTTTTTTCTGAATTCAAAACAAAAATATTACGTGTAAATTCCATTGTGAGGGACTGTCCATTGCTGAACACCCTGGAGAAGTTTTTCTTTCATGATTTTTACAGTCACATCGGTGTTATTATAAGCTTCGGTGCAGTTGTCTTGGTCAGGGCCATATCTTCCTTTCGCTCCACAAGTCCCAAAGAGATAATCTGAATAAATCAAACAAATGTTGTTGATTTACAATTATTAATTTCTTAAAATTTAATTATAATTACATGTTGAATTTGCAAAGTCAGGATGGACCTCAGGAGGAGCTGTCAAAACTGCAAAATTTAAAACAATATTCAATAATAATTTACAATGCTTGGATGTAAATAATATTTTCAAATGCTATGTTTTTGTGGATGAATACCTGGCGTTATTGTTGATGACCCATAAACATAACCCCCAAGATGGGCTGGTGGAATCCCTGTGCACATTAAATTATATTAAAAAATTACAAGGAAAAAATAAACTAAATTCTCTTACCAATCCCAAAACATTTTGGGCTTAGAGAAATATCATCGATTCCTGGATCACCTCTTGATGCAAAACTTTTTCGAGCTTCAAATTGGAAATAGTATCTAGAAATAAATATTAAACCTAGTAAATTCTATTTGTTAAACACACCTTAAAATTTAGGCAAAATTATTGCCAATTTCACAGTTTAAGATTATCCTCCACGACCTCATCCTGAGTGATAGTGATTGCTTATGTTTACTTTTGTAAATGTCACTGCTGAGTAACTTTTTCATTCAACACTACACAAGTCAACTGGCATAATTACACAATTGTAAATTTCATTTATTCTTATTTTCTCATCCTAAAATATTACCTAACCAATTACTGCTTTGGAGTGAGACACAGCTATCACTCCTAGTGTTAGTGAAGGTTGGTTTACTATAAGTTTACAGAGTTCAGTGTTACTTGAGTTTATCCACTTCTCTTTCTACCTTTTTGAATTCATTCGATGATGGAGGATCCGTATTTGTTTATAATTGTTTATTATATTACCCAAGTATAGATTCAGGGTTTATATATAGGTCTTTCAGATCCTCCTCTCGCTAGTGTGCCTGCTTTTTCATTACCCGAAATCTTCGTGTCCTGGCACCCAAGATATCATCAGTTTGTTGTATTATTTTGGATGCATTCACTGACTGGTTTTGATATGATTTTTTACATGCTAATGCTTTAATAGGTGCTTGGCTATCTGATCTTATGAAGATTTTTTTGCCAGTGTAACGTCTTTTAAGATATTCTAGGCATAAGTAATATTGGTGGGTATTTCTGCTTGATAGACCAAAGTGTATTTCCCTCGTGAGTTGGATTGCTCGTTTCATAATACTCTATACAGATCCTTCGTTGGTTTGGGACCATCTATATACCATAATATTTGTATCTCATGCTCTCCCGAGTTCCTCCTCTCCTTTATGGCTTGTTGGAACTTTATAGTGTTGTAAAGAATAGACAATCCCCATTTCTAACAATGGTGTCTGATTTTATTAATTATGATTGTATGCCATAATTGTTTAGTTCCCATTCAATTTAATTGTTTTTGGAGTTTAAATGAGCATTTCCTAGCTTCTCCTGTACGAATATTTCTAGTGGAGGTTGGTTTAGCACTTGTGGGGTTGTTCCCATTGCTCCTGTGATGGATAGATTTGCTAATCTTTGTAGGCTACCTGGTGTTTGGGTAGCTTGTTTTTGTTAAACTTTGGTTCACCAGGTTAGTGATCTAAAGGTTGTTTGGGATATTATTATTGCCAGCGGGTTTTAGTTATTTTTTCTTTCAGTATTAGTCCTCAATGTAACCTTACGGTTATCCTTAGGATCATTAGCGATATTTTCCATTTGTTTTAATTTATTGTAAGTGAGGTTCCAAGATCAAAGATTATCTCTACGAATTAACTATTAAGGTAATAAACTTTTTATCATCATCCTACCTAGACAGCAGTCTGATATGGAATCATCTCACAAGATTTAAGGGAACAACTTAACTTGGACAACTAAGACGACTTCCAGAATTGAAACCTGTCTTGATCATCAAAACTGAAAATAATTATATGCCAGACTTTACTGGGACCACTTTGGATTTGCAGAACTGGAGGGGTTCTGGCAAAGCCATCCAACGTCTAGCACATCCAATCTTTCCAATCAAAATCCTCAGACAAATTGTCAATCGCCAGTAACCACACTGATAGTAATCTCAGTATACTTTTGTCAACGAACTGATCTGTTCCTGATTCCAAAAGTTTCGTACCAACCCTTGATTGATCTTAACTCTACTGGTACAGCCCTCTACATATTCTCCTCCCAAGAATTGATGATGACCTCTAGATCTTGTACTATAATCCTTCATACAGATTGCCAGCATTGGTTAGTTTCTCAGGGTATATGTTTTACATATGCAGGCCTTAGTGTTAGTGCTCTGACCGTGTGTGAAAAAACATATTGTGAACATATTTGTAATACGTACTAAAATAATGAATATTAAGCTAAACTAATTCAGCTACAAATAAAAATATTAAGATTTAAAAATATATTTTTTATGTTGTTTACCTATGTGTTATATTAGGAAGTCTTACAACCTGGCGAATCCATTTATTGCCTTTATCACCATAGCTCCACCATAGTTTAGATGTAATGTTTGTTCTTTGCAATTCAACTAAAAAAAGACCCAGTGATCCACTATGAGGGCCATATTTGTGGTAAAAAAATGAAATCTGCAAAAACAAAAAACACTCGGAATTAGGATGGAATTAGAAGATATTTTAAAATCAACTTACATAACATGAGTTGTAATAAGGAGATGAGTTGTTATTGTGACAAGTAGGTGGAGGGTCAAATATTGGGCTCTCTAATTCTGAAGGAGTTCCCATATCATATTTCCTCCCAGACATATCAACGTACATATAATAACCTATCAATATAACCTAGGATTAGAATTGTTGCAGGAGAGTTTATAAAATATTACTTTAAAAAATGTTTTACCTGATGAATTTTGGAATGTGTGATCATTACTTGGGCCTGTTGATGGTGTTGCTGTCATACCTTTATTTCTTATCCACTTCAAATGGTTGCCATTTTTATTGTGCCATCCGCAAGTGTCTTCTTCAAAATCACACCTGGCAAAATGTGGCACTTCGGCTGAAAGGAAAGATTCAAATTGAAACCAATCTGAATTAAACAAACTTTCGATCCTTCGCTCACAGCAGTCTTGCTCTTCATCTTCTCCATTAGGACAATCTAACTCTATGTTGCACACTTTCGTTGCTTCTATGCATGCATTGTTGTAACATTGAAACTGACTTACTGGCGAACATTCTTTTGGAGTTGAGTGTTCTTCTGAAACAAAGTGATCGATGTCAAACGTATGTCACTTCATATCAAACTAAAACTAAATTAACTTCTTAGTAGCCAAAATAAATATTATTTATTATTATTAAATTATTAAAAAACTTATGAAAAAGTAGCAATTTTTTTTCACAAACTATGACAATATATACTGTAAGTATATAATTAATTATTTCAATGAACAAAAATAAATAAATAATACAACTTTATAAACCGATTTTGCATGGATCTCTCAATTTCAAGTAATTTTTTATTTCACTAGTACTTTATTGAACTTGACAACACAAATAAATTACTAAAAAGTTCAAAAAATAAATGCTACAAATTATATACAAAAGGATTGTTCATTACACACAAATATACCTACAACATACATTGCAAACTTCACTAATAAATAAAATGAAAAATTAAAATAAATAAATAAAATAAATGTAAATTTTTTAAGATATATATTTTGCAAAGAAAAAAATTATAAAATAAAATGTTTGGATGTTAGGGCATGAAACGACCTTAGCCATTAAAACGCCCTTAAAAATTAATAATAATAATAATAAGTTTATTTTGTAATTGAGAAGCAAGAAAATGGTTGTTAATTTTTATCAGCTTGGAATACATTTTGCTTGTTCCTTATTTTTTAAAGTTTAAAGTTTTTAGCTCTTAACTTTATTAATTCAAGTAATATTTCTACATGCTCATCAATTTATTTTTTAATTACACTTATACCCATTAATTATTCTTTTTATCTAAGGTTTTTGGTTGAGGTGAGAAATTACTGTCACGAGTGGGAGTCGAATAAGCCAGCCGAAGGTCGTGGGTTCAAATCCCTCTTGTGACATTAATTTATCACCTCAACCAAAAACCTTAGATAAAAAGAATTAATTTTAAAACTATATTCATTAATGTTAACCTACTTGATATTCAAAATATCGATTTAGCCCAAATATTACATCTACTATGAAATACTGTAACTGCACAAAGGGCTCTTATTATACTGGTGTGTTTGAAAAAAAAAAAATTGTAAATGTTTTGGCCAATTTTCTTGTACTACATCTTGTACTTCTTTTTCTAAAGCCCATTGAAAAATCAATAAGAATGTGCTATAAAATAATAAAAATTAAAAAAACATTGCAAAAAAAAAATGTTTTACACCATGGAAGAGAAAACAGTATGAAAACAATAAAACAGTGAGAAGTGTACAAATAGTCGATGATTAGGTTACAAAATGCAACTGTGAATTTATTCATTCCATAATATGTGTATTAAAGCTGTGAGAATAAATACAAACACACCCAAAGAACAGACGGATTAAAAACAGTTAGTATGAGTTGTTCTAAGTTGTGGCAAGGGGAGTTTAATGTTAGGGATTTTCAACTCTGTTTTTTTCTCTCTCTTTATATATGGCACATGAGCTGATGAAGTGTTGTGAATATTAAATTCTCAACTTCTTCAGTCTTAGTGTCAAGGTAGAGAGGGGAGGCCGCAGCCGGAACAAATCTCGATCTTGGTGGAAACTTCCAATACAACACTCAAACACTCACCCCTTGGTCTCTCTTTGTACGAATTCAATTGTTTGATCAATTTGAAAGGCCCTCCTGTAATAATAAATTAACAGCTGAGTCGGTTTTTTTCCCTTTTTGACGAACGAATAGTCAATACCATAAATAAACTTACTAAAAATTAAATTAAAATAAAGACAACCGGAGGTTTGAATGATTTGTTGAAACATATATCGTACGTATAGATTTCTTTTAACATTTTTTTAAATTGGAAACTGTATAAGAAAAAAATAAACAAAAATCAATATAAACAATAATGGAACAAATACAACAATAAAAATTTTTGGTATAAATGATTAAAGTCCTATTTGTCAATTTTAAAAAATTTCTAAATATTTTTCCTAATCGAACTATCAATAACAAAGCGGTAAATTGACACAAATGTTTAATAAATGAATAAAATTAAAAAATGAACGTAATTATTTCATACTTTAACAATTAATAACCATGTTATCGTTTTTACAGTTAATTAAAACGATGTACCAAAATTTTTACTTCCCTTCCGTACCTGCTTAAATGTATTTAACAATTTATTTTTTTTTTTTGTTCAATTACTCGTATTTTCTCACCTGGGAAACAGTCCAGAAGTCTAATATTGTCAATTGCAACGTGGAGCGGATACCTGTTTCTTTGCGTGTGGGTCACGACAAGTATAACAGTGAATGGTTGAGTGATTCTTCCAATGTTGAAAGAATGGTTTTCCCATCTGAAAAAATAAAACACTAATTATAACTGTTCAAACTCAAGCGTAGAATACAACAACGAATCGAAAAAGCTTAAACAGAGAAAAGTTGTGGCCGAAGAAACACTATAATTCTCATGAGTCTATAATCTAGAAGGAATAATTTTTCATATAAAGAGTTGATGTTTTTCTAAGTGAATGTGAATTACAGATTATCAAAACTAGGTTTTTTTTTGGGGGGGGGGAGAAGAATTAGCATTTGATTTATAAGCTTTATTTTAGCTGCCAATTTATCTTACTGATTTTAATTTCCTTTCCCGAGCTGTTTGTTCTCGGTGAGATAGAGAGTTTGCCAAACAATGCCTCGGTAGCAACAGTAGTATCATTAACAACTAAACCAGTAGTCAAAAATGGAGATGAAAAAGTCTAACATAAGCAAATCGTTTTACTATCGTACATTCGGTTATTTTCATCACAGCTTCAGAATTTTAATGAATACTTTAATTTATTATATATTTAAAAAAAAAAAAAATTCTTTCCGGAGTGATGCAGTTAAATTTTTAAAATTGTATTTCTTTTCTTGTTTTTTAAATATTTTTTCTCTTTGGTTGTGTTTTTGATTCATTTTGCGGCCGTTTTATCTTTTTAGAAAAGTCACTGTTTAAAACAATTTATTTGTAACGTTTTCGAGACAGCACTTGTCTCATCTTCAGAAAGTTTTCATGTAGAGCGCTATTGGAAACTCCTAGATTATATAAGTATCCAATATAAAACAATAAAATTGCAAGAAACTAAGCACAGTTATATTTTAAGGTCACGAACGCCTGAGCAATAAATAAACAGAGAGCATTAGAGAGCTCAAGCAGTTTGGCTAAATGTTTCCCATTAATGTACTCCTTCCACTTACGAATTATTGTTGTTTCCATATTTTTCTTTGTCGAACCAAGAGGTCTTGTTCGAGTTCACAAGGACGACTTTCAAGTTTCCTCCGATCATATTGCTCATGTGGATCCAAAGGGAGAGGTGGCATTTGTCCGCCGTTCTCGGGTATTCCGGTGATGTGATGTGGTATTCTTTTGTCGTAGTTGACGGCTTTTTTACCAAAAGGTAAAGAAAATGGCCTGAAATACAAAAAAAAAAATAAAAAATTAAACATCAATAAATTATTTTGGCATATAAATAGAAGTAGAATAAAATGATATGATGAAACGTACATCACAATGGATTGTAATAAATCACACGAGAGTCCCGATTCAATAAATATTCCATTAAGAAATGACCTTGGATGAAAAAATGTCTTGACGATTTGACTAATTAATTACGAATTTTCATGGAGTCTGTGAGGACGTCGTCAGAAACGTGTAAAATAAGTTCTCCGTTTCTCACATCGAAACGCTATCCATTGGAGAGATATGGCTAAGGGAAATTAATCCTAACTAAATCACCCTTGTATGAATCATGCATTATCCAAAATTATATTGTTCCCGAGAGTAAAAAAAAAAAAAAAAATTCGGTATCAGGAGTTAAGTCAGTGAAACGGGTGCGCAGGGCAGGGATCGATCTGGGAGAGGCACCCGAAACTTTTCTTCCTTAACCCCCATGAACACCTCAACATTTCCTTTGAATGCTTTTGATATTTTAATTTATTATCGCATATAATAATTATTATTAATATAATATCAAAAGATTATGTCTCATTTGTTGGGACTTGTAAAAAATCGAACATTCGAATGAGAAATATTGCAGGAAATTTGGTTCGAGTGGAAGGACAACGCGTTATTTTTAAAAATTCCAAAATAATTGTATTAGTTAGGGAACAGAATCATAAGCGGGAAAGGGCAGTAATTTTCTTAAATTATTACCTATTAGCATTACTTTCAAAATAACTTTATATAGAATTTTCTAATTGGGCGTAATAGGAATTTAAATAGGTTGTTCACAAATCGGTTGTACAATTTTTCTGACAATTTATTATGCTTGACTGCGAAAACGTGTTTTAAATTTGACGGACCATTGGTTTGTTAAGCAACTTTAGTCTTTTATAGTTTTATAGCACAACAGTAAAATAAAAAGATCAAAAACCAAGACGATCGATATATTTAAGAAAAATGTACGTTGTGTTTGTTTTTTGTCTGGGAGATGAAAAAGCACCCAATAAGGCGATTTGAAAAGTCGTAAATTAGTCTAAATTCCGCACTTCAATCTGCTGTAGCGCAACTTCAAACCCTTGAAATAACGATTTCATAAAGAAAAGTCGTTCAAACAATGAATTCAATTTACAACAGGTTTTGCATTCTAAACCAAACTGTTTTTGTATCTTTTAAAATGAAAAAATACAATTAGGTATTATTCGATAATAAAATGCAGTCAGACATGAAAATTAGGAAAAGAAATGGTTAGAATGAGATGAAAGGAAAGAGTGGAAATTGCTGAATGGCTGGTTGAAGCAGTCTTTTCAACAACCAATTGAATTTTATTTTACTTAACATAAAGCATAACGTTAAGTCACAATTGTCAATTCCTATTTTGCACCATTACTTTTATAAATATAAAGGATTAAATAAATAACTGTGAAACTATGAGAAAATCGTCCTCATAAGTAAATTATTCAGCTACCAACATATCTTTAAGAAATATAATTGTAGATAAATTGTTTGTTCTATTACAAATACACAAACTTTCGTCCAAAGTTGACCAAACATTATCTATTTACATTATTCTAAATGGATCTATATCATTAGACATACCTAATATCTCGTACAATACCAAAAATTTAAGTTAAAACTCCTTCCATTCGTCCTTAAGTATTTTTTATTTGCGAACTTCTAATTGCCCTTTACTCATATAATTCAGCTCTCGTTCATGGTCGAATAAAATATTTTAAGTCCTAAAATTACATATCAAAGCTAAAAATATATTAGACGTGCCTAATCGAATTTGGGTAAATTGAAGTAAACCCTAACAACCCTGAATATCGTAAAATAATCCCTAACAACAATCGTCTCATTAATACAGCTTGCCCAAAACATGCAAAAGACTGATATAATAATAATATCTGATAATACTGATATAATAATAAAATATAATAAAAATGTCACTCATTGCGTCATTTCTAATTTTAAAAAAGGTTTGTCCAAAATATTTAAACTAAATCAATATATTATTTATACCTGTAGGTCTACATTGACGTGAAATTATCTGCTGATGAAAAAGGCAAAAATATTTCTACAATCTCGATTGTAAAATAAACGAGAAAGCGAGATTTTGCACGTGGAAAAATACACAACCAAAATAATGCAGATTGCAAACAACTTATTTAATATACTCTAAAGAAAAACCTAAAGTCTTATTTAGTAGTATTAAACAAGCTTTCTCAAATTGACTGATTGGGCATAAGAAAATAACTTTTCCATTTCTGATCTAAAATATTTTTCTTCTTTCTTCAAGAAATGTTACGCAGCATCATGACTACTTGTTGATCAAATTCATATTTGACAAAACCACTCAGCTACCGAAGTTTTTCAGCCTTTTTCAAGGGAAGCGATAGTCAGTCATGCGTCATCGAAGACGTTTGTTGCCCACAGTAAGTGCTAAGACTTTTTTCAATGGGTCTTCTTGCTCTTCAATCAAAGCTCAAGGGGCAGTTGCTCCACTAACGTCCAGAAGGTAAAAATTAACTACCAACATCCTCGACTAACCAATTTAGTTATATTTTCAATAAATGTTAAGAACTTGTCTGGCACCAAAAGTATATTCTGTTTATTAGATACACTAGATAAATAGCGTGATTATTGTCAGCATTAGGTTTGTATTTCCTTTGGATTACAAGATTGATTTCTAAGAGAAAAGTGTTTATTCCGGTGAGAGCAGGCTGAAATTCCTCCCTCGTTTCTAAACTCCTCGGTATATAAGGCCGATATTGACGCCCTTTGTCCTGACCTATATTTTATATTCACTGTCGGTTCTGTTCAGAAACTGCGCATTCTATGATCACAAAGAGAATTGGCGAAAACAAAAAAAATCAACGGTCTCGAAAGTAAATTTCTGTTAAACTTGGAGGGTTGTAACCCCGGAACTGATCCATAGTAACATTTCAAGGGCTGATCTTGCCACTGATCTCTAAACCATGATACACGCGAGCTATGTTTGTAAATAATATGCCAATGATGTGCAGATTTCCTTGAGTTAATTATTAAACTCTTAAAATTAAGTTACTCTTAAACTTAAATGATCTCCTGTTCCATACATAAAGCCCAATGAGTTCAGATAGTTAGGACATTGTTTCCATAGTTCGATTTTTTAAGGTACTTATGAAAATAGAGATTTCTCTGTGTGGTCAGCAATGTGATTGGACCCCCGTAGTTCGGTCTTCTCTAGTTGTTTTCGTCTGCCTATTCTCGTTTATTATATTAAGTAATAAGGTGGAATGGAACTCACTAATAATTTCATTGTGTAGGATGGTGAAGAGTTTTGTAAAAATAAACGCGTTATTCTAAAATAAAAGAAATACAATTAATTATAAATAGATAAGGTAAATTATTGTAATGGAGTAAGAAAAACAACCGTTTTCAAATATATCTAACTAAATATATAGGAAATTTGACTCCCATTCTGTCTTCCGATATTGTTGCATAATTTGGATTATTATCTACATCGAATCATTTTGTCACCACTTCACTTTCATTATGTGTTTGTCGGCCCTTTATTATTAAATGAGTTTCATGCTATTGAAGGCTGGAATTCTGGTAATATTGGGACAATATACAATAAATGAAAATCTATATCCATGCGTTTCGTCTGTGAATTACGAGAGGATATATGAGAGTGATTTGAAAATCTCCCCAGCTGCATACTTTGTCTAAATATAAGTATAACGTAAAAACATTCCCAAAACCGAATGCTTTAAATTGACAATGCACACTACAGTCTTGACGTTTCTCCTTTATGCTATCACTTCTTCCAAGTAACGACCTGCTTCCTAACCGGAGCAAATGTTATTATTGCTATTATTATCACTAATTTAGTGGTCCGCTTCACCAATTTATACATTACAATTGATTAAGGTTTTTAAGAGCAATGGCAAAAGGAGGTAATAGTCATAAGGTGGAGTTGGGATAGGAACTCTGTGTCCGAGTGGATCGAGGTCATAGCTTAAGTAGTAGAGCAGCGGCGTCTCTAGCCGAAGATCGTGGGTTCGAATCCCGCTCGTGCCATTGACTTTTTTCATCTCAACTAAAAACCTTAAATTATTTGCTATTATTCTTATTGAAAAACCACGTATCATTCCCGAATTTTAATAAGAGTAATTGAAGTTTAAAAAAATCCGAAAGTAGCGATACGATCCTCCCCAGCAAATGGCAGGATTCAATGAGTCCAAAGAACTAGATTTTCTTTTGTAATAACGGTTTGATTAATAAGAAGGTTTTGTTTGAAACATCCATCAATGGAAACCTAAAACATCCCAAAATGGATGGAAATGGGCTTTCACTATTTACACCATTACGTAAAACCTAACCTTTGTTCTTCGGTCTGCTACCTTTTCTCAACGATCACTGATGACTGTACGTTCATTGATGAGCAAGTCGAGTAAAATTTTGCCATATTTTCATCACGGGGAAAAAGTTGTTGGAGCTATAAAACAAAATTGATTTTACGACTTGAAGATGTAATATTTGGTATATGTGATCTTTCATTATTGAAAAACTGGTCTAGCCATGAGTTAGATGTTTAAAAATGTTTTTAAACTAGTGCTGAATATAAGTTATGCCATACGTTTATAAGATTGTTATTATTTCAAAATTGCTTAGGAAGAATAATAATATCCTGCTGAATAAACAATATTAAAGGACTATTTGCCTGGGATAAATTTACAATTAATTACCAATCTATACATCAATCTGGTTCTAGTTGTGTACATTTTCTCAGCTTCTATTTCCAGTCCTGAATTGAATAAATTGCAGATAAAGTACACGCCGGTCTGTGTAAACTTGATTTCCGTATCATCTTGGGATCTTTCCTCTTTCGCTCCCTCGCACCCGGAGGGGGTTGGAAATTCAAACCCACGCCGTTTCTCTGTTAAACTTATTTCTCATTCCATCAGGGTCTTCGACGTATCGGAAACATCATTTTCCCGTGCCGATGTGACGCTATTTATCGCCCCCTTTCCACAATCTTCGTTCCTTTTCAATTTTCAATGATTTCGATGAAAGGAAGTAATTTCAATTAGCGAGACATAGCCTTTGCCCGCCAGCGTTATAGCGTTATTTTTTAAAAAATGTAACTAACAATATTGATTAATTGATATTTATAGTTATTTAAAAAAAAACTCTTTTTGAAAGTAAATAGTTACTGAATTTTTAGCAACATAAATTGCTTTTTCAAATATCGAATATTGGATAAAAGTATTCATAGATGAAAAGTAGGAAGGGAGGCGGCTCTAATGGCGAGTAGTCCATGTTTTAAAATGCGTATTTAATATATCATTAATTTTATTGGATTGTGGCGAACAAAATACCCGATATTATTCTTAATTTAGTTTATTCTTAAGGCAAGTTATATTGTATGTTCGTAGTTTCTGACCATTTTGATTTGATTTCCCTCGATCTTTCCTTCTCCAGACGCGGCTTCTTACCATTTTCCTCAAACACAACAATGAACACAAACTAACGGCTCAAAATAACGAGCAGAAACTGTAAGCGCTTCTGACAGACCAAAACAGCAAGGAAGGTAAGAAGATAACTACCGTACTAGGTAAGAATATAAGAACCGGAAACGATTAAATGATTTTAAGATTTTTTAAATTTTTAATTATATATATATATTTTTTTCTTTCCTTTATATGAGTCTTGAATGTTTGGGTTAGGATCGTAGGGCCGGAATCCGCTAATCCGTAGGAGCGAGGTCGGGACTGAATCTGAACTAGACTGGATTTTCGAATAATAGCTGATTAAAGTTTTACTGATGTGAAATATGCTGATCTTTTAGGTTAACCATATGATACTTGCTACCATTTTACCGCCAAACAGCATTTGCTCGATCATTTTGTGCAAAATTTGTCACTCCCCCCCCAAACTCAAGCAACACCAAGGCAATTTTCTTATACTTCCGAGCTTAAACAGAGTAGAGATTCAATTTGCCCATGCCGCCAAATACCATGAGTTATGCTAATTCAACGGCTCACATGGAATCAACACTTAAACAAAATACAAAGAGCCAAGATTGTGAGGGGAAGGTACAGAAGCTACTGGCTTAAAATCTCGGAATTAAACCAAAAAAATCTAAATAAATAATACACTTGCGTTACAGACCGATGTTGAATATAGGTCGGTATTTTGGTGGACTAAGACCCTACAGGCTAAGACGATGCAAGCTACTTAGTACTGAATGGCTAGCATGCTAAGTGCCACTAGATCCATGAGTACAACGCCAACGGCAGCTTTGGAACTATCACTTAACCTTCCTACCCTACACGTAAGTCCTCATTCAAGAATAGGACAGGGGAATCGCATATCCTACTTTTGAATTCATTGCATATCCCATTTTTCAAATGAGGATCAATTCCGTACTGTAAAAATTCTTATCGTTGTTTCTTTTTTTTATATACCTTATTATATTTTTGATATGTGGGTTATGTCAACAATCTTGTTAAACAATAGACAAACGTAGTAAACAATTACAGCAAACAACTACAACAAGATGATCACTTTTAAATTGCAAAAGCAATAAATTATTTTTTCCTCTTTTACTAATTAAAGAAGAAGCTAGAGTAACTGCTTACAGGCTCGTTCAAAAAGAAATATCCACAAGGCTGGGCCTGTCAACGAAAGCTGAGGGAAGAGTTACAGGCTGACCCCGTATTAGTTATGTCAATGGTGTTACAACGCATAAATTCAAATTTAGTACGAAGTATTTATAGCAGTAAGAACCCTAGACCAAAAGAAATACCCTTCAAGGCCCATTCTTACTGAAACACTGATGGCCCAAAAACCGAAGTGGGCGCAGTATAGTCCTAGGAGACTACTGACTTTTAATAAAGCGTTTTTCCTTGAGGATGGCAGAAAAATAAAAGACTTGGAATCCACTAAGCAGAGAGCCATGATTTCTGACAGGCAGTCAGAACATAAAACATTAACCTTACGCTAGGTAAAAACAAAATGTGTATGTTATTGCATGAAATCTTTGGAATCAACGACAATAATTTACACTCGCTTGGGTTTCTGGTAACTCAGAACAATGAATGAGCAGGCTGACATTGTGGCCAAGAGTGGAGCCTGTATGAATACTTCTGGCCCTTCCTTCCACAGAAAAAGTCAAGCAACACAAGTTTTCCGGTTTGAAGATCACCACTCAGACTTTTGAAATAAGGTCGGCAAGAAATTGGTTACGGTCTAACTTTATTTCAAGGCTCCTTCCATATCTGTTTTTAACTTACCTATTTTGATTGAAAACAGTCTTCTACAGATTTTACGTCCTCGAGATGATGAAACGTTTTCCCCTTTATTGAAGTGGGCATTTGGTCAAAGAGGTCCGAAGGAGCAAGGTCAAGAGTATTGGGATTGGGCGTATGCTCCACAAATTATTTTCTCTTTGAGTCTATATTATTACAGTTTCGTATCTAACCTTGTCTTAATAGACGAAATGCCGAAGAAATATCCAGTATACAATGGTGTCAATTCACTTACAAAACGATTCAATGTAGTTATTCATTAAAACGACATAAAACTGGATGAAAAGTAGGAAACGAATACCAGTAATTGATGATTGTTTTCCCAACCCCACAGAGTTATTGTACGTTTTTTAGCTTAAAAATCCAACACTATTGTACGAAGACTAAACTAATTTTTAAAATTATATTCTACAGCTAAAATTGTGTAAATTGGTATGATTCAATTATAAGGATAATAATTTTTTTAATTATTGCATTATTATTCAAATATCGTGAGATGCGGTCTGGTGTGATGTAGGTATCAGAAAAACATTTTCTTTATCGTGACTTCCTTCCCCACCACTTCAAAATCAAACATATATAAACATGAAACAGTAAAATTTCACTGGCACTCTCAACATGACATGGCACAATTACACAGAAGACAAACACTTTGAGTGAGTAGAAATACTTTGATAGAATATAAAATATAATTTTTGCATTGTATAAATTCCATATTCTATATGTATTTTCTAAATGTAAATTATGTTTGTAAATCCCAGGCCCTGAAGATGATCTCAATAAAAGATCGAAACGTTGGCACGATAAAGAAAATGTTTTTCTGATACCTACATCACACCAGACCGCATCTCACGATATTTGAATAATTATCCGTTAACGGTCACTAATCTCTACACATTATTGCATTATTTGTCTTTCATGATTGTTTTAGCAATTGTTTGTTCTATAATTCCCTAAAAACATGTATACATGGTTTTGCCTTTAAAGGATATTACGTTCTTTTCATCAATATTGCAATAATTTAATATTAAATTATGATTTATTTAGTTATCGTCTTAATTTTTCACAATGTAATGTTTTAAGGATCCAAGTACTTTTGAAATAAATAGGCAAATGTATAGTGTTTTTGCTGTATAAAGTTTAAATTTTCCTTTGGGTAAAAATGTGTGATTTTTTGAGACAGGTTGTTTAACAATTAGTTGAACAACATTCAAGTGGTTTAAAAATTTTCCCAGCAGCACAATGAGGAGTGTTTTAGGAAAACTCTCTTTTTTTCGGTCGTTTCGACCTTTACTCGCGCCATCTCCAGGGTGAATTACAAAACATATTGATTGGAAAAAAATATAGAATACAGACTTAAATATACATTTTTTACCAAGTTTTTCATGCTCATATAAAGCGTGGTGCTACTTTGAATGCTCCTCACGACTTCAACAGATTATTTTATTTTACCTGTTCTTTATGTGTTTATAATTAGGAGATGTTTATTTTCTTAAATCTTGTTAGCTAATTACATTTTAAAAGTTCCATATTTTTTTTATAATTAACTATTTTATTTGATTTCTGGACTTGGTCTTTTCACGTTATTCAAAGGGGGATTATGGTAAAATGGAGGTTTTGGAAGGGTCAGAAAATTTCTAAAAAAATGGGGAAAACTGGAATAACCCGGGTTGCTATGTGACGAGTCCCCATTCTTTGCACGTTTTGCATCTATTTTTACCTAAAAATTATGTGTTGCTTTTAACTTTTTTTTTTGTAAGTAAGGTAGAATAATGATTTACACGAAATAAGGCGACAGAACATAGAAAACAAGATTGCAAAAAAGTTTATAATTTTTTTTTCACAACTCTTTTGAAATTCAATTGAGATTTATCCCGATAGCAATAAAAGCGGCGATTGTAGACGGCTGACGATAGCTTTCGTACAAAGTAATCAAGACAATTGGTATAACTTAAATCGTATTAGACCCAGTCACGCGATCTCCCACCTGGTGAAACGGCTCATTTATTTTCACCATTCTATTAGCAAGCGATGCAACAGATGTTTAGTAAATTTTACATGGGAAGATTTTTTTTTTTAATTGAATAAAACTAGTCAATGCTTTCCGGCCTTTGGAACTGATCGTTATTGACTGGCTTAAAAGGGATTATAGGGGTCTAATTTTAAACGACTCCTATTAAACTCCTCTTGACTTTCACGTCGACCAAATTAGACCTATAAAACAGAACGCTAAATTGTACATTTTTGTCTAGTTTAATTCAAATTATATGCTTAAACATAAAGCAATCACAATTTTTGTAAAGCGCGGAGTTTTAGTGAACAAAATCAACCAGGCTATAAGTTCAAGCTTTAATCTATTTCAGAGCCTTCCTCTTCAAAAGTTTTTGCTGTCAATAATTAGATTTATTTACTATACTACAATTATTAATTCATTTTATATATTAAAATTAGAAAAATGAGACCATCTTTTTTTTAACTACTAATATTCTGCTTTGAAATGCATTAAATCTTGGATTTATATGAGTGCCCTCAACATAACTGGCAAGAATGACACATATACACGAAAAACAAACACTTTGAGCCCTGAAGATGGTCTCAATAAAAATAGAAACGTTTGCACGATAAAGAAAATATTTTTTTAAAACCTGTCATACCAGACCGCATATCACGATCTCCAAAGAATCAGTAAGTTAATATGGCAGCATTTGTTTTGATAATGAATTTAAATAGAGCGACTACCAAGCTTTTGCTTGTAAATTTCGTATTCAAGCTTGTAGGGTGATGAACATGCAGTAGTTTAGAGGAATTAGTTGACTGAGCTCTTTGAGAACTATTTGGTTAGTTCTACAAGATAGTTCTAAAAGATACATCCAAAAGATAGCTCTACTCACAGACTGTTTTCAACACTGCCTGTTAGTAGATCTACATTTTCCAAAACGTTGCTGCATATTTGTTCTGTGGTTTCATGGTTTTATAAAAGATCGAACGACCTCTCCTAATTTACTCGTTCCTAAAGATTTTATACTGTATGCTTTCGATGATGAACCACGAGGTTCATTATTTTTATACCGACCTTTCAAAAGCCTTTGATACCGTGGATAATTTTGTAATGATCCACAAGTTTATGTTGATTTGGGTCTGTCTTTCCTAGTAGAGTTTTTCAGGTTAATTTTTCTTGGACGCGACTACATTCTGGGCCAATCTTGTTTCATATTTTATTTAATGACGTTAATTCAAATAAATTTCCTAATGCGTCTTTACTGGCCGATGACGCAAAAATGTACAAATGAGTTCATTTAATGATCATTTGCTCGTATAAAAAGATATTTCTGATTTTCATGACTGGTGCACTATCAAAATCGATGGATTTTCCTAAATGTCATTACCTTTTTTCAGCAAAAACAGGCTCCTTCCTCGGAACACTATTCCATATACACAATTGTAGATGTTTCTCTTAAGGAGGTCTACTTGGTTACTGATTTGCAGGTGGTCTTTAAATAAATAATGTACCTTATACCTTGTATCATTATTCAACTATAGAAACTTGGGTTTCATTAAATGTGTGGCGTCTGACTTTACAAGTGTTCATGCAGTCAAATGTTGTATCAATGTACGGTTAGGTATCCTTGAATACGGTGATTTATTTTGGCCTTCTTGTTATAAAATCCATTCAAATGATTTAGAAATGATTCAAAGGAAACGGGCCGTAACTTTACTAATTATTTCTTTCTATACTCCTTGGTCTATTCGGTTTAAGGGTACCTAGGGCTGGTTTGCGTGTGACTGAACTGCTTAACTCTTGCCGAGCCAATCACTGTCCACAGAAATGTGCTTATAGAATTGCAAATTGCCAAATTATTTGAATGTGTCAAGCATTGATCCATTTGTTGAGAGACAAGTGGCATTTAACAGAAGAGTTCGGAGTTATTTGGATCTTACTCTTGAACTGCGGCGAATTTCTATTTACATGTGTGTTTTCGATTTTTTTTAAAGAGGCATCCGACAGCTCATTTCAGCCTCGAGCGCATGCAAAATATAACTACACACATTCAATACGCATTCACACCTGTGATTGTTAACTATACCCTTGTTTGAATTATTTAATAAATGTGTGGAGACGTTAATCGATAATTATTCAGAAATCGTGGGTGCGGTCTGGTGTGAAGTAGGTTTCAGAAAAACATTTTCTTTATCGTGCCGACGTTTCGATCTTTATTGAGATCATCTTCAGAGCCTGGGATTTACAAACCTTGTTTACATTTAACAAATACATTTAGAATGAGGAAAAGTGAATGCATACAATGCAAAATATATTTTTTTTTCAATCAAAGTATTTCTACTCAGGCCCTGAAGATGATCTCAATAAAGATCGAAACGTTGGCACTATAAAGAAAATGTTTTTCTAAAACCTACATCACACCAGACCGCATCTCTCGATTTCTGAATATTTAATCAATAATAAATTAACAAATACTTGCTAACAAAATAGTCGAAAAGCATTCTTAAGCAAAAATTATTTTTAGTTAAAATTATTTTTTGATAATTTAAATCATAATACCATCCATAATCTGTAAGTTAGTGAATGTCTGCAAATGCAATTATCATTTTAGTAATTGTTATTTATCAATTTATATTATAAATAGATATTCAAATTAGGATTTTCCGTCAGAATCTTAGAATTACAGAATCTTAAATTACGCTTTTTTAAGGAACGATATAAATTTATAACGGTCAACTAAAGATAGGATTTTCTGTGGACTCCTCTGTCTTCTGTTTGGTGATGGAAAGGCGACTACGTTTCATTGGAAGGTCGGCTGAAGAGCGTATGGCTCAAACGCCATTGTTCGAGAAATCACTTATCTAAACCGTTAAGTGAAAAAACGACTAATTGCTCTGCAATTATATTACTTATGGGTTGGAGGAGAAGTAAGCCTTCACCCCTCCAAACACTTTGCTAATTAGACTTGTGCGTCTGTTTAAATTCTCTAAATCAGGAATAGGCAAGAAAAAGACAGCAAAAACCTCTAACGAGAGTTAACAGTTAAAGGTGATTTTCGTTTTTAAACGATAAATTTACTTGACACACACGGGATGTGATGGGTAAACATTTATTTAATGTTTTATTCACGTCTACATTATTGTTATACGCGATGGTAACACTATTTCCTCAAGAAAGTGAACGAAGACTTGAAAAAATGAAGGAGGTAGTACATAACCATTACAGAAAGTTTCTTTATATGCCAGGTTTTGTACTGCCTGGAATGGTTCTGTTAAAACAAAACAGTTTTGCAAAAACTGGTAAATATGTTGCAGCTCTACCGATTATTGTTAATAATTAACAGAACAGTGTTGTGTCTGAAACCCAAAGTCTGATGTCTCTGAATTTTAAAAAGCTAGCTTCCATTTACTTCTACCCTATTATAAAGGTGGCTGACCTCTTCTGTTCATACTCCCGTCTTGATAGCATCACTCCAGTAAATTCATTTTATTTTCATGGAACGTTCATCCCCCTGGAATTTTTAAAGATCGACCGCAACGTTGCTAGGTGAAGTTCGTAGCGCTCTTCATGACTGTTTCATTTTCCCGTACTCGAGTCAATACTTATTACAACAAACCTGTGACGAAACCAATTTCGTTTGATCGTTGGCAGTTGCTTTTTGTAGGATTATCCTAAATAATGTCTTGTAATTGCAGCCTAAAGATCAGCTGATCAATTTTGGTGGAGCATACCTCGGATTTTGGTTACTGACTTGGACTTGGAAAATAGTTAGGAAGTCTTCTACCCATTTTTTACACATTTCAATTCCAAAAAAGGTTTCTTTTGAAGTGATTTCTTCTTGAAAATTTGAAAGAGATTACTATCTGAAGGAGCAGGATAAAATAGGAAACCCTATAGTGCAGTGGAAACTCGATTTTATACATTTTATTTTCATAAAACATTCAATACTGTGAGATGAGCTTGCGTGTAATTCTCTCTATGTTATTTTTACTACAAACTATTTTCCGGACGTGTGTCCGTGATGAATCCCACTTAGTTTTCTACAAAACTTAATTTTTTGTTCAGCACACGATTTGTTTTAGAAAGTTCGCCTTACTAGGAGCGATTTTTAGAACGAGATAACCACTCAGAACATTTAGAGAATCAATTTCCTGGTTAGGGGGGCGTCGGTGGCCGTAAGGTTTCGTCTTTGACACGGCGCTCATCACTGTAAAGTACAGGGTTCGAATCCAGCCTACATTCAAACCCGATATACTTACAAATGTTTGTTTTTTTTTCAAAAACACCGGCACCCTGAGGTGACCTTTGCTGTTGCGAACCCTCGTAAAAAAATTTCCTGGTTAGTCTTTGACTACCGGTACAAAGCCAGTTTTTACCTCTTTTAACGTATGATTATCGTTTTTTAGGTAAGAAAGTTTGGAACGGATGGTTCCAGATGGTCAGATGGAGCAAAATCAGAATAGTTGGATAGATGCAGTAGAAGTTCAACATTGTATGGCTTTTGCTTTGTTCGTTAGAAAGTGTGCAGTGTTGAATTGTTGAAAAAAAATCCTTATTTAAGAAGCCTATATCGACTCTCCAATCAAGTCGCTCCACTTAAAAACTAATTATGAATTGATATATCCTAGCGAATATCATGTTCCCAGGTGACATTCAGCTTGTCAAAACATGAGAAAGCTCCACACAACTGAAGTCTTTAATAACTAGCTCCAATGCTGATTCACACTTGCCTGGGATACTTTGTCAGCTTATCATTGTTTTGTTCTTAGGACCGTTTTCAATAGAGGCTCATAGAGTCCGGCTGTTTACTGCAGATAGTTGTGCTGAACCTTGATCCTTTAGAGACTTGTATCACAACTTTGGATGCATCAAACCAACTGCAACTTCTTCTCACTCTCTTCTTCAAATTCGACATCCAAACTCATGGTTTTTCAATAATTTTGCAATATGTGCAATTAAGAATATGAGCCATTGTTTGGAAGATATAGTAGTCTGAGGGTGCGGTAATACCCTTACGGTGAAATCCAAACAAAATAATCCTCTTAGTCGCCAAATCAGTATCAGCCATCCCAATATCCCACCCAAACATAGTGGTTCTTAAAAGTTAGTAATCTCAATCGACTTTTGTAATAATTAATGGACATATTATCTCAATTTCGTAATGAAATTTTATTCAGAAACTGTCCTGTGTAATTCAACAGTGCCCAATAAATACAATAAAAATGGGACAGGAAAACAAAACATGTTCATAAGGAAGAATCGTATGCGCGGAGGCGTCCTTAGGGAGACGTTCGTTGATTTTAGTCCAATTCTATTTACAAATGGTCGCGTTCGACCAATTGTCGTATTCATTTGGACAATGACCAGAACAAGTTTATGAATCGGGTTTATTTAGGGAATCCGTAGTAGGGCACCGGGCCCGTTCCGACTCTCAGACGTTTAGTTTTATTGTTTGTAATAATATCTCGAAATCTGAAACGTTTCCCCTGTTGCTGTGTCCACTCTGAGTTATTTCCGTTTACGGTTTTATTGCCAATTGTTTTGGTACAGTTCCCCCTCCCAACGAACCCTTCATTTGTTACCTTTACCATTTTTCATATTAAATTGTACAAAGCTAATTAATTAAATTTATCGACGTTCCTAACACAAAGACATATGCAACATTATGAAGAAAATTATTTAAAAAAGTAATTTATATATATATATATATATATATATATATATATATGTTTGTTAATGCATTAATACAAAAGAAAAATAATCTTAGATCTGGTTAAATAATTTGATTTTTTTAGTAACTAATATATCACCATTTTCTAGCTACTAAATTTGTAATTACTTTTATCAGCTCATCCGTAATTATAATTAATAATTGGAATAAACGGGGAATCGAAATGGGAAGTTTGTGGCACGGACGACCGAAGTTGGTAGCTCTAGTGGTAGAGCAGCGGCTTATTTAGCGAAAAGTCGTGGGATCGAATCTCCCCTGCGACTCATATTTTTCATTTAGAAAAAATTGTGTATAATTGATTGAGTAATTACTAACATTAAATGCTTAACAAAATATTTACAATCATAAGTGCAATAACATAGGTCGCTCGAAAATCTCACAACTATTGAGAACGGTTAACGGTCAATTATTAAGCGTTAGCGACAAAAATATTAAAACCCCTTCGGGGAAAAAGCACTTTCAGGTAGTCACCCCTTGCGATTATAATTACAGTCTGGATCAATTATCAAAAGAAGAGGGTGCAGGAATCCACATATCAAAATTAGGAATCAGCATCTCCTTCCCTCTTGGCAATAATACTTCCGTTTTTCAGGCGGAAATCTGGGCCATCAATGTGTGTTGTAGAACACTTATGGTAAATAAAATTAAGGGAAAAGGTATTAAAATCTTTTCTGACAGCCAGGCTAGTCTTAGGTCATTACAAAAAGATTTGTCAACCCCACGACTGGTGGAGGAAACTGTAGATCTTGTCAATAGGATATCTTGCAGGTTTGAGAATAAGGTGACCCTTATTTGGATACCAAGGCATAAAGGACACCATGGCAATGAAAAGGCGGATGGCCTAGCCAAAGAAGGTTCTAATACTGCGTTTGTCGGGCCACAACCGGTATTACCTCACTTTATGAGCCCGGCGAAAGAGAGTATCAATAACTGGGTCATGAAACAATTCCTTAGGGAATGGAATTTATCCCCCGGACTCAGGCAATCGAAAGAGTTTGTTAAGGCAATCAAACTAGCAGAATCGAAATGGCTATTCTCTATCTCAAGGAAGGGAATTAGGAGGCTGAGGTATTCTGACGGGCCACTGCCCACTGAGAAAACACCTCTTCGTAATGGCTATCTTACCAGCCGCTATTCTGTAAGTCCCTAAAATTCTGTAAAACACATCTTGTGGTGTTAGTAATTAGTTTGTGCTAGTTTACGTTAGTGATCCTTGACGGAGGTCTGTGAGCAATTTGAAAAAAAAAGAAGCTTATATTGAACTAATCTGGTCAAACTAGGTCTTTCTTAAGATTGAATTCATTGTTCTCTCAATACCATTTCCTTTTTTAAATCCTGCATATTAAAGCTTTGGACAAAAAATGAAAATATTAGCTACAATAAATAAACTTGGCATATGAAAAAATTATACTAAAGTCTTAGTAGCCTCAAGCCATAGAAACATGGGTGGATGAAATAGATAATAAATACTCAAGGGTGCAACAGTAACATCATCAGATAGTGAAGTAGCTCTAATGGGTTTTAAAATCGACGAGATCGACCGAAAACCTCTCTGGAACTGCGTCAATACTCGTTACATATTAGGGTATTGACGACGAATAGCCAGGCTATCAAGAACAAAAATCAACCATTCAAGTTTTTGAATTATCCGACAGCATATAGCAGCTTAAAATACTATTCGTCAAATCCCATACCAATCTTTTAAAAAAATTTCGTTTAAAAAAAATCCATAGAAATGAATGTCTTTTCAAAAATAACATTTTGATCGACATCACCATTTCCTCTCTGCTTGACCTGTGATTATTTTTTATTTATTGTGAATAATAACTTAATTATTTAACCATTATAAATTCAGATTAATTTAATTTAATATTTTATTAGGAATAATCAGTCTTTCCTTCATTCTTTGCGCAAGGTAAAACGTGAATTTTCAGTCGATAAAATTCAATATATTATTTCATTGAATAAGGTTGAACATCTGTAAGATTTAATTAAATACGTTTTATTAATATTTCAATTGAAATCTATCTTCATTTATTAATTTGACCTTCATGGAATCCTTAAAATACATTTCTATCCTTGATTATCGATTTATTTATCAAGAAGTACTTAAACGAAGAGCTAGTACAATAAATTAGAATTGGCTGAGATCATACAGCTTGTATTTTAAAATAATACCGTTTTATAAAATACGATTATGTATTTTTTAAAGATTAAAAGCAGTTCTATTAATATTTAATTCAGAATTATATTCAATTCGAATAAAATTTTGAAACAGCAAAAGATTTCTAGTAATAGATTTGCGAGGGTACTTACTTTCCTGACCGAAATTTTTCGTGTGCTAAAATAATTTTTTGAAAATGAAGAAAAATAGTAGGAATGCCTTTCATCGGGTCGAAAATCTTCACAGACTGACAGCCCGAGAAATTTCAAATTTGATGTTGCTGAAATATACAAATATCTAGGCTCAATTTTAACAGCACGAAACAACATAGCCGAAACAAAAATAATTAAATAAATAATATTTTCTGACACTGAAACGCTAAATAAAAATAACACAGAAAATTATTTAGAAATCGTGAGATGCTGTCTGGTGTTATGTAGGTTTCAGAAAAACGTTTTCTTTATCGGGCCGACGTTTCGATCTTTATTGGGATCATTTTCAAGGCTCAAAGTGTTTGTCTTCTGTGTAATTGTGCCATTTTTGCGTGTCGTGTTGAGAGTGACCATCACACCACATAATACAGAAACAAAAGATACGAAACTTCCATCGATTTACATTAAAAACGTAGTGAATACTCATTCACTAACAATTTTTTTTAGAAAACATAGGAGGGCTTCAATTCTTTCATCATAAAAAACACTAAAAATTTGTTAAAACTAGTCGCAAACAAACCACCTACATACAGAAAATTTATACAATTTTTTAAAAAAACTCAAACTGAATTTCATACATATCAACTCCAAGAAGAAAAAAAATTGCAGGATTGTATTAAAAGTTTACTCTTCTCTACCGCCAGGGATTAATATTTGAAGAGTTAAGCAACAAAGGATACAAAGTAGTAAATTGTATCAACGCTCTATCACGATTTAAACTACCATTAAACATGTTTTTTGAAGGCAGATCGAAATATTAAAATTCTATTATATCTCAACACTATTATACACAAAAATAAAAATTGAAGAACCTTTAAAGCGGAGAAAAATCGTGTAATGCACACGCTGCCAAGGCGTCGGACACACCAAATCCTATTGTACATATCGGCGCGGACAATGTGGAGATCAACACGAATCTGCGTCTTGCGGAAAAATAAACAGGGATATTAAAGCGACATGTGCACACTGCGGAGGTGATCACCCTGCGACTTCAGAGAGTGCAATGCCTTCAAAGTCTTGCAAGCAAAACGCACATCGAGGAACACGAAACAAGAACAACAAGGAAAGAAGAACAATAGTACATCGAAACAACTCCAACTAGTTGACACTAATTTTTCCGTCGCTTTTTAACGACGAAGAGTCGCCAATGTGGGTGAGGACTCAAGCAAGACCAATGGATAATCAACGGGCTGAGGAAGCTACTAGCACAATGTCAGTTCGTATGTTGCCTGGTCTCCAACAATTCCTGACACAAATAAACTCACTTAACCATCCTCTTAACATACTCAATGAAACCTTTCATATGACCTAAGCAAAACGAACTCAATATGATAATTAATACTCCTACAGTTGACACATTCTTCTTTCTTATTTTATGTTCTTTTATGGAATGCAAATGACCTCTCACAACTACACCGAGACCGCATCGATATTGCCTTGATCTCTGAAACACCATGCCATCCAAATTTCGTTTTTACAGTACCACCCAGATGGCCCTCCTGTGATTATAAAATCTTCACTTTTACATTATGTTCTACCTCCTTACACAACACCACAAATTCAGAGTACTTCTCTACAATGCTTTCAACAAGACATTTTTTACAGCGATATATTGCCCACACAGGCATTTCCATTTCAAGTGACCAATTTAGGAAGTTCTTCAGATGCCTGGGACCAACTTTTCTGGCTAGGGGTATTTCAACGCTAAACGTATCCAGTGGGGCTATCTTTGCTCTTTTGCTTTCCTTCAGGTCGAATTTTACGACGTGAAATGTTAAACTCACAATACATCACTCCCACCTATTTACCAACATCAACCAAAAAATCTGCGGATCTACTAGATTTTTTTGTTTGTTTGTAAGGGAATAAATAATATTCTTTTTCAAACAAAACCTCCACCGACTTATCATCTGACCATATACATTTATCACTTCAATTAAAACCTTTTGTAGGCGGACGATGACGCGGCGGAATAATCTCTTAATATTCGCTTGCTTTTCTCTAAGCGACAAGAGAGGTGTCGGCGTAAGCTACTTATTCTTGCGTAGGGGAAGGTAAAGTAATAGAATTCAATAAACAGAGAGTATATTCCTTAATCCCTTGTAACACAATTCCGTCTCTTAACTGTACTCAAACAACAGAATCTTAATCAATATAAAAGTCAGTCACAACTAAATCTGGGATGAGTCTAACAAAGGGACTTATCCCAAACTACGCCCGCCACGATTATAGTCCATAGCTTCGTCTGTTCTCTCGACCGTCGATTTGGTTCGATGAGTCCCAACGGCTGATCCTCGCTGGCCGAGTTCCCTTGTTGAGTCCCAGATGGAATGCGGTTGCTTTTGTTGTCACCGGTTTTGACTGACTGGGGTGAGTCTTTGGTTTTGACTAAATTTTCCCAGTCATTCCTTTTTATACCAGTTTCTCTACCGGAGTGGGGGTGGAGAGGAAAATAAAAAATCAAGGAGTTCCTGCGCCGCGGGTGTACCGACGAAGACGAGTGTCGGGCACATGGTTGACGCGACTCTAATTTACGATGTCCCACGCCGCTACATATTTCTGACAACCCTTCAGCACTAAATAACTAGACGATAGTTATTTATTTCATCGGTTGTCCAACTATTGCATGTTGCCCAGGTTCGTGGGAAACATGATGTGGTTCCAGTCTGGGCCTGCGACACCCTTCGACGTTCTTATGTATCTGCCCAAAGGTGTAATTCATTCGGCCAGATTTGAGGGGGACGCCACGTCGTTCTCGCCTGGGTGATCGCCCCTTCAGATTTATAACCATTGTTCCCTATCATCGTTTACCCTCATTTTGTCTTACTTTAACAACTAAAACTTACCCCTAAGACGGGGACCGGCTTACACTTTTATTTTTTAAAAATCGTCCTACTCTAAACTCCTGGACCAATGAATTGGAAAAAAATTCGTTCCTTGCTTGATGAAAACCTTTCCGTCCTAATTAGCTTAAAAACACAAGAAGAACTAGAAAAAGTGGTTGATCTATTTACAAAAACAGTACAAAATACGTGAGAATCTTCCTCACACTCAAAAAGAAAATTTCCCAAATTATCCTTTCTATATAAGGCAATTAATATCTGAAAAAAAGAAGTCTAGAAACTTTGGCAACGTACTAGATCGGTACGAAACACATTTAAAAAGCTTGTCAACAGAAGAGGAGGCGTAGTACTAAACGTATCCTGAGTCTCAGATCCTCTCAGGAATGAATGACTTGGACCGTTTCCGATATAGAAGAGAAACAATTGCAAAGCATCTCTCCAAGGTATTCAAACCTCATAACGTAATGAATACTGAACACGATAAATTTATATCAGATACACTTATTTCACCTATCAAGTATCACGACAGCTTTCTAAAAAACATCACCTAGTCATGATCTGATAACAGCTGAAGTTCTTCAAGAACTTCCCAAAAAACAGTTGACTTCTTTATTTAACGCAATTTTGTACCACACATTTTCCCATACAATGGAAACTTTCTTATTAAAATCTTCCCAAAGCCCTATGAAAATTTATGCGCCCTAACATCTTATATTCCTAATTTGTTGCCTAGGCCTTCTATTGGGTTGTCCGGAAAATAATGCAGGATTTTGGTATTAAACAAAAAAAAGAAACTAGTTACTTTAAAGCAATGTTCTTTAATCAAAATAATTTCCCATACTCTCAATACATTTCTCCCAACGTGTTGGTAACTTATTAATTCCGTCTGAGTAGAATTCAGAATTTTTAGAATTGATAAAGTCAATAATTGCATTTTCCAGTTCCGTTTGATTTTTGAATATTATGTGTTGTAAGTAGTGGTCCAGGTGTCTAAAAAAATGGTAGTCAGTAGGCGAGAGGTCCGGAGAGTAGGGTGGGTGAGGCAAAGTTTCATAGCCAAGCTCCAATAATTTTTGTGACATTACACGTGACACATGTGGTCGAGCGTTGTCATGCAACAAACTTTTCCACTTTTCCAATCGCCTTGAGGTGGTCAGCGACGGTCGTTTTACTGACTTTGAGCTGCTCTGCAAGTTCTCGAACAGTTGTTTTGGGGTTTTCTTCCACCACTGATCGCAGAACATCATCATTAAGAGAGGAAGGCCTTCCACGACCTTCTTCATCTTCAAGGCTGAAATCTCCCTCCCGAAATTTTTTAAACCACCTTTGCACAGTGCACTCATTAACACAACCCTCGCCCCAGACTTGGTTTTTCTAGCCGTTTGGGCTCCGCTTCGGCCGAGTTTAAACTCGTAAAAGAAAATCGTACGAAATTCTCGCTTTGACATTATAAGGATGACTGAATTATTTCCAAGTAGCGGAATGCTACAGAGGTAAACAAACAATATCATTTGGAAGAGGATTAATAAGTGTTGACATTCATACAAATGAGTAATCCTGTAAACGTAAACAGAATATTTTATATAGATTTTTTTAAATGAAAACTTAAAATCCTGCATTATTTTCCGGACAACCCAATATAATATTAAAAAAATTAATTTATAAAAAATTATCTCTATCGCTTCTTTGAACATCTTACCAGACCATCAATTTGGCTTTCGGACACATCATTCCACAGCTGATCAACTTCGCAGAGTGACAGATGTCATTACTTCGCGTCTCGAGCAGAAAATGAACGCGACTGGAGTGTTTCTAGATGTTTCTCAGGCCTTCGACAAAGTACGGCATGAGGGATTATTATAGAAATTAAAATTAATTTTACCCCGGGTCTATTATCTGTTTATACAATCATACCTTAAAGAGAGATTTTTCGCAGTAAACCAGGGTAGGGAGAATTCTGGGATGGAAGAAGTGTTTGCAGGTGTGCCACACGGGTCAATACTCGCTTCGTTCTTGTACACAATTTTTACTTCTGGTATGCCCACAAATGAGAATACTCAGATGACACCGCCATATTAACACGTCATCCTTCTACACAAGCTTTACTCGTTACAAAACAACGTACCACCAATTGAAAAAAAGGTGCAATCTTTGGAAAATAAAGTTTAATCCATAAAAGTTACAACATATGACCTTTACACTCCGTCGTGAGACATGTCCTGGCATATACATACAATGAACCAGTTCCTCAATCCGACAAGGTTTCAATGGACAATCAAAATTACCGTTAAAAACAAAACTTTCGATTGGATGTACGGTGCCAATTTTATGGATCAGCCAAATATTCCAATATTCAAGATGAGAACGTTTCCCATCCAAAATTTTAAGACTAATTGTTTCTGCTCCTTTTTACGTAAACACACTTCACAGAGATCTTCAAATGCCAACAGTTTTTTCATCCATCAAAACCCTAACCATGTTATAGACGTTTTCATTCCCCTCAATTACCACGTAAACGTGTGAAAAGAATATGGATAAGAGACCTCTCAAATGATAAATCCAGATCGGCTGCCAATGGGTACCTTTCTCTATAATGCCCGCAATGCCACAAAAACAAAATTATCCAATCTGCTGGTTGTATATAATATATGTACTGTTATACAAACACATGAAGTAAAAAAAAATTATTAAGAACAAATATAAGAGATTTGAACTTTCGTTTCAAAGGGTGGCGAAAGTTTCTGACTTTTTGACTGTAAGGGTCAATTTCTGTCTTTCCAGGTTAAAAAAAAACGCCAATTGATTTTCTCGAGATTAAAATAAGTTCGAATAATTTACGAGAAGGAGCCTTGGCTCATTTTTCCATTCGTAAGCTATTTTTAGTTTGATTTATTAATAACGCAACTTCAATCTTGACCTAGGAACCTAACGGTTTGATTCTGAAATAGGCCAATTTGTTTTCACAGAAAAATCAGGCATTATGACAGTTATCCGTGATCTATGGAGACTGGTTAGATATTAACTATTTATATCTTAGACAGACTTGATATTTAAGTTTTTTTTAAATTTATTTATTGCTTATTTATTTTCTTTTATATTTGTCATATTGAAGTTCTGTCGCAATATTTTTTTTTGTCATTTGTTGTTTTTGCATTTCATAAGGTGCAAGTTTTATAAATGAGATTAAAAACTTAAATCTTGTTTTTGCAATTATGTACATAGATTTCGAATCAACAACTAAGTATTTATTATAGTTGTAACAATGTATTAATGTTATAATATTTTTATTGTAATGAGTACAAGCAGACAAAATGTAAAACGTTTTATTTAGTGGTATCAAGTTTTCTTTTAGTATGAATAGTATGAATATACATTATGCCAACACCACCAATTGGTGTTTTGGTTGTCTAGTTAAAAACGTTCACTTTACGATATATCTATAAAATAAACGAAACCAAGATCACACAGGGTTTGTAAAACAATCTCAATTCAGTACATTATTTGATTTTCTGTACAGTAACGTTAAAAGGTTTATGTTTTTAAAGAAAAAAATGTTTATTCGTATAAAAACAAAACACCTTTCTTTTCTTACTGTGAAAACGTAAGTACCAAAGAAATGTATCATTCAGGGGATATTTAAATTCTTTAATTTTTTTAATATCTTTTTTTGAAATTAAAATTATTACACAAAATGTAGGAAATTAAGACTAAATTTTAAATATCTTACTACTTATAATCCTTAATTATTTTGTAGTGTTCTAGGAGAGTAGGTGTATCTGATTGTAATTATAATTTAAATTAATACTACGACCCTTGAGAGGACTGGCATTTTATATTCGCAACCAATATATTTTTTAAAAGAATGTCATGTTTTATCGGTATTCTTTCATGTATATTTACATACAGTACGTATTGTGTACAAGAGAAACCTTTTGATTTAGAACTTTGTTTCCGCTTGCAAAAAAATCTTGTTTACAGGATAAGTAGGTCATTGTTTATATTTTAAAAAAATAATCGTGTATTTCCATTTTCTTTTAACAACCCAATGTTGTTAAATGTTGAATTGAGTGTATTTTATAGCTCTTTTCTAGCATCATGTTCTTCACGTCTGTCTGCATAATTTGTTAACTCACAAACCCCAAGGTTCAATGGTTCACCCTTTGAAGTAAGGATGTATTCTCCTTACGACATCGGTTCGTCGTATAATTAAATACATTTCGTTTATTAAAACATGTAATTTATCTTGCTATATACAACGTTGAACAATATATGTTGCATTTTTTCAATTAATATGATGTTAAATTTCAAATTTTTACTCAAAATTGGGGAATTATATTTGTTAAAGTGATCAAAGATTTTCCGGATTCTGGACGAATGGAATCACTATAATAATTTTGTATGTAAGAATAGGAGAAAAGAATTGGAAGGAAGGAAAAAAGAATTATTAATACTGTTTTTTTTTGTTTTTTAAGCTTTCGTATATTAGTATTAAAAACTTTAATTAATGAAATAGTCTCATTTTATTATAATGTTTACTACAATAAAATAAATTCAATTCTGTACATTCTGAAAATTATATTTGTGTATAATTTATAAAACGACTTATCCCCAGGTCATTTATTCACCAGCCTTAAATTTGGGTGTTTTCTCCTTAAGACGATTTTTCGTCGTAAAATAATGAAACAATTTTTTCATCAACCTTAATGGTGTTATAATTCATTGTTATTGCTCTTTTTGTAATTAATAGTACAAAAATTTATTCTATGAAATATGTATGGCCGGAATAGCTTTGTGAAATTTGATTAAAAAATTTTAGGATACAGTTTTCTCTGTAATAACATGAAAAATATCTTGTCAAATTATTAATATTGTTGCTAGATATTTAATGATAAAATGTGCCTGTCTCATTGTATAAAAACCCTTATTTCCTTGTTTAACTGGAGATGGTGATATCTTGTGAAATATTATTATAAAAATGAACGAGAATATAAAATATGTTTTAATAACTGAAATAATATTTAAGGTTAAAGATGTATTTTGTTGAGCGGATAGTGAAAAGTGTAAAATCAAATTAATTAGGCCTTGTAATAAATAATGTAATTAAAATGACTGAGGAAGTCAACCTAAAGATCATGATATATTTCGAGGGGCTCAGAGGGTAAAAGAGAATATGAAATTAATTCAAATGTTAAGACAAAAGGTGGTAATTGTATAAATTAGGGATTTACATGTTAGAGGTAGTAGAGTATGGGGTGCGTGTCGGGGGAAGAGATGAGGAGGGATATGGACCAAAGAGGCCGGAGTCCCCGGAGTAGTTATCGATCTGAAGGGGTTGAGGGGAAGGGACGAGACTAACCTTCCACAATCCTAGCTGGTTCCGGGACCTCCTGGAAGGCGTGCGAGGGCGTCTGCAGAGCGAGCCGACGCCACCGCAGAAGGACCCGGTTCACACCAGCGGACGGGGACACCGGCGAGTAACGGCCGTCATCCCGCCCAGGCAATGACATCAAATTTCCTTACCATGAGTATTGTTGTCTGCGTCGGAGAAGGGTCCGCCCAACTGACCATCACCCGGTATCCAACTATTATTGACTTCCTGGCCCGTGACTACTTTGAATCCAGGCTCCGGTTTCCAGCTGCAGGCCTTCTCGAAATCGCAGAAAGTACCGGACACGCCGTTGACGGCTATGGCCATACAGAGGGCCAGAACCCTGACAAGGACTAAAATCCGTCCTGACAACATATCTGGTCCGCGGCCATATTACCACTGAGTCCACTCCCGCAGCATCCCAGTGCCGCCCCCCACTTCTGTATCGCACCCCCACTGCTTCCCCGCCTACTCATCATTACTCCCCCGCAAATCTTAACCGCGGATGCTCTGATTTAACAAATCCGGTCCGGCATAAGAAATATTATTTAAATACATCGATCCACACGTGTTTGCCGATGTCAACGTTGGTCAACGCCGTCCCAGTCCTGCACAGTTCATCGAACACCTCGTTCCATCGATCACAATTGGAATGAACGGTATCTTGTGAAAATGAATCGCCCTTAAAGGTCCTTTAGGGAGTAATATTTCCACTGGTCCCCATTATTCCTCATTAGAACTAATAAAATATAAGACAAATTATTTCCTGAATAATTAGTTTTTATTTTACCCCTTAAATTATTTATTCATCACTAACCAAACTATTTTAGTTATGCTACACTGTCTATAAACAAAGTAAATGTAAATTTTTAATAATTGTATAACTTTTTGTAATAAAAATAAATGATATTTTTTTAACAAAATCCATACCCTTCATTGTTGGACAAACTGATCCGACTGACTTGCCCTTGTAAAATGAATTTATATGAATAAACTGAATGAATTTTCTAAGGAATAAACAGTTAGTCACCTAATAATATTTATCAAACAGACAATAATTAAATAACATCCAAATCATCAGTTTTTTAAAGTTTTGTTTCGCATTTCAAAAGCGTTTTAAATTTTTGGGAAATGACAAACTTATGATTTAACTCAAACAGTTAATATTTTTGATTTTTCCCAAATGTTTTTGACAGTTTTACAAAACTTTTTATATAATAAAGGAAATACTTTGTACTTTACATCATCAAAACAAATGTTTTACCCACAAAAGTAAATTATACAAAGTTTCACGCCAGCTTGCTCGGTTAATCAAGCAGATATAAAAAATAATAGATTAAATTGTAAATTTTCGTGTCAAACAAGTGTTCAAAAATTTTATTTAAAAATATTTCTTTAAACATTGAATTGAATGTAAAGAAATATTTTAAAAAGGGTTTAATTGTTTATTTTTATAAATTATTTATACCAGTTCTAAAATTTTATAAGTTGGTCTGAAAGTTATCCATGAGAGCCAAGAATAAGCAAAAAGTAAAATTTTATAAAATGTCTATTGTTGTGCAACACATTTTTTTGCTGTAAATATTTTTTCCTCGGAATTACTTAATTAACTGGATATGAGGATTTAGAATTAATTACTAATAATATTAATTATATATATTAATAATTATTTTACAGTATTATTAATGAATAAAATGTATATCACATGCTTTTTTTTCACCATTTCTATCAGTAATGGATTCATACCAGTTAGAAGTATATTTTTCCAATCTTTCGATTATTTTTTTATGGCACCCATTATCAGAAACTAGGCTAGATTTAGAAATAGAGATACAACAGGATATTTGTATACACATGGCATAGTTGCTACTATAGGTGCGTAGTTTAGCTTGAAAAAAAGTTTTTGTTTAACGTAAGAACTGAATATTATTTTATAAATGTTTTTCTGAAAACTACATCACACCAGAGAGCATCTCACGATCTCGTAATAATTATCAATTAATGGTCACTAATAATCTTCACACGTTATAAAGTGTAGAAGAATTTGTATCGATTGACAGATAAAAAAGTGACATTTTGTCCAACGAAGCCACCGATGGTCTCGTTGCTATCGGGACACGTGTGTACTTCAAAGCTGTGTGTATCTGCTTTTTCGAGGTTGTAAACTTGTAAAAAATAAATCTAATAAATATCAAAAACAAGCCAATTAGTCAGTATTTTGTCATCGTCCGTCTCACGCCATACATTCACACTAATAAATACATTCCCTTTTTTGCATAATCGATTTGCATACCTAGTCGCTCGGTATGTAAAGCCAAGGATCGACACTCTGCAATTATTTGGACGTGCCGAACAACCTTAATTGGGTATGGCCCAAATATAAATGTTCAGATGACAAACTCGCATGGCCCATTCTTAGTCGGGAAAATCATTGTTTGGCATTTAAAAAAAATATGGCAATCCCCAGATGCCCAGTACAAGATTTTTCAAGAAGAGCTACTAATCCCGCACGACACGCCGGTCGTGCAAAACAGTATAACCTTTTTCTTGTTTTTAATACGTTTCTCAGGCCTGAATGAACTGTACGAATTGAAAAAAAGTTTCATCCACAATCAAGCCTATCTTTAATTTAATTAACTCCTTAATTTCCCAAAAACAAACTATACGGATTGATGTAACAGCCGGCGAGTAAAAGCATATGAATTTTTTCTTAATTGTTAATTGATGAATGGTTTACATTGATAAATTGTTCAATGTAAACCATCACGAGTTATCAACGTCTGTGTGTCCTCGCTTTTGGTCAGGGTTATAAGTAGGGTGAGACATGTTTCTCGTAATGAAGAGGAGGGAATCCGTCTAACAGGGTCTGTTCAAAATCAAGGAATAGGAAGAACAAAATGATCGAACTCGACCAGACTGCAAGTTCTTCACCCCGCAGACTCAATTTAGAAATCTAAAAATTATATAACCCAGCTGAAATATATTTATTATTTTAAAAAATAAAAACTAAATTATGAAAGATAGAAATAATTGCGTATACAAAGACAGATTTACTTGAAACCGCAAGAACACTGGAAACCCATAACCCATAGTGGTTATTCCTTTCTTGGTCCTCAAGAGATGTTTGTTGAAAATATTAATTATTTATTAGTAACTGAAATCTGAAGATAAAGTTGCGTCATGTTGCCGTATTACGTTTAGGAGAATTCAGATAGCATTTTGTACAGCTACTATCTAATTAATCAAGTTGGAAACAGTGTTTGCTGCATTTGAGAGGTTTCGTTCTCACGAAATTAGTACATAGTTAATGGTTTCGCCTCCAATTCTATGACGTTTGTGAATGTGAATTTAGCCTTAACCATATTTGCACTTGGCTCATTTATATTTCAACCCCCTTTAGAGGAGAAGCGGTATTACGTACCTACGTTGATTTTTCTTTGTGCTTAACGAACAATTTTACTCGCAATTCTAGGAAAATTACAACACATAAAGCGGATAAAATAAATGTAATTTATCTAAAATAATAAACTTAATCGGACAATGTTGTGCTTTTCATCTTTAAAATTCGCCTTGTCCTTGATCTGTTTAGTATACAATAGTAAGTTTAAGTAGATATCAATTACGTACATAGTAATATCTTTCTCCTTGTTGCTCTAAAAAACGAGTGCGTTTTGACTATGGTACTAATTCATTAAATACTTTTGGTTGTTCTGTATGAATTGAATTCGTTTGGTCTAAGTAAAGTCATTTCTATCTCGATCCGTTTGTTAAGTTCACCTTTTAGCACGGTTTCCATTGGACGATTTGTGATTCTGATCGAAAATGTATGTTTTATTTTACAATTCATTTCAGTGGTTGGGATGTAATTGAGTCATATAATCTCTCTCTTTCTCTCTCTCTCTCTCTCTCTCTCTCCCCATTCTCACTCAATTGCAGTTTATTGGGTTTTTGAGTAATAAGTAACATCAATCGCTTTAAAATTATAGAAGACTCAATCTGTTCCTCTGAAGAAATTCACTCAAACTGTACGACGTATCATATTGAAATGCGAGCACTTGGATTTGTGATTTCTATTATTATTTATTCATCTTATTATTATAATATACGATTCACTTATTATTTGAGTCATTTAAAAAAAAATCTGTTCATGACAAATTTTTTTTAAACTTTTTTATTTGTTTTTTACAACTGCATTCTTTGATGCAACAAGTAAAACAGATAGTATTTACATGTAAACTTATTAAAGGTGGCGTGAAAGCTTGAACAATTACCATCCAGTGATGGTAGCCGTTAGTACTTCATACGATGAGTGAGATGTATTCCTTCGTCGATGTCAATCGCTAAGGTTGTCGCGGGGCCACCGACGCTTCAGTCTTCTGTTGGGATTGTTGGGTAATGTGGTGCATGACAGGTTTTTGACGAAAGGGTTCGGATGATGGAGTAGTTTGGAGTGGAATGTTTTGTACCGATGTTGGGCTAACTCGTTCATGAAATTAAACTCTAAGTTTGTTAATCATTGTACATTGAAACTACACAGTAATCTAAATTAAGATGTTAGGAGATTATTGGCGCGATATAGTTTACATTAAATTTGGGAATAATTTACTGTTCTTTTTAACTGTTTTTTGATTAAATCTACATGCCAGTCTTACAATTAGAATTACGCGTGCGACATGAAAGTCTGTCAAATAAACTGAAGCGCGCCGATCTTAACTAGCACCTGAAACTTCCCTACTACCTCACAGAATGATTATTCCTAGTTAACCAAAGATCCGACTACTACCCTGTGGGAGTGGAAATACCGCAGGGCAATGTGACCGGACCAACGCCACTTCAAACATCCCAACTGCCCCCTTGTAATTTATACCTATGAGATAGCTGTACTTTCCTCTGAGTACGGTTGCTTCAGAAGAGCTCCAGGCGCACGTTCAATGAATAGCCGAACGGAGCAAACCTTGACGGTTGAAAATTAATGAAAACGATTGATTAAAGTTTTTAATTGAGATGAAAAAAAAGTCAATGGCACGAGCGGGATTCGAACCCACGATCTCCGGTTAGATACGCTGCTCCTCTACCAGAGAGGTCCCCCGTCCCCCGGACATCGAAGGGGTTGTGAAGAAAATCAAACCAAAAGAAACGAAATGGTTCGTTTTACTCTAACTCAAGGAGGGGAATTAGGAGGCTGATAGGTATCCTAACGGGCCATTGTCCCTTGAGAAGACACCTCTTCATAATGGGTATTCTATCAGACCCCTTTTGCCACTTCTATGAAATGAAAGAAAAAACGGCACGGCACTACCTCGCAGAATGCGATAGGTATGCCAGGGACAGATTTGAAACTTTTGAAGGAGAGGACATTGCCAAATTACTCCCCAAGATAAGATGGTCCAAAATCTTGGGGTTTGTGAACAGGTCCAAGAGGTTTATGCAGAACTCGTGAGCCTACCAAGTCTCGGACCTTTCAGCGATGGGGTACGGGTCTACCTAGCCATTTAACCCCTCAGGTCTTGGTCGCCCACTCTGCGTATATATATAAATCGACAAAAAAAAAAAAACTAACACTCTACGAAACACTACTCAAACCTATTTTAATATGGAATGGAACTATGGTTTTACAGGTTCCCCCACCAAATTTTACAGGTTCACAAAAAAACTGTTCACTTACCACAACCCGTTAGACCAATCCATGCCCAACAGAATCTATCTCAAGGACCTTCTTGCCAGGGACTAGCCCTTGAATAAAGTTGGGAGAGCGACAAATGTTAAATCTTTTTAAGACATTTACGATTTGTAAATATGTATCAAAGCATTATATAAAGTATTATAATGGCTAAATGGCAATAAATATTGTATATTAGAAAAATGATAGTATTAAACACAACATTTTTTTAAATTTATTGTATGTTGCTATCATATTTGATACAATTGAACGTAATAAACTTTCTATGGCATGCTGGGTTTACTGGAACGTAGTTGAAATTATTAAAATTCAACGAAGCAATAAATATTTCCGTTAGTGTTCGGTTTTTCACTTGTTAAACAAGATAATTAGAGTGAATCTAGTGTCGAATCATTTGCGACAGAAAGTTAATGTAGCGTAAAATTTTTTTTCGAAAAATTTTTATTTTGTGTTCTGGGAGAGCGACCAAATCCTTCAAAGTCGTCGTTATTCTTCGCTGCCGATCGGTCAACCATGGCTTTTATTGGCAAGGTCAAGATTTCTTACATATATTTTATTAAAATTCGTTTTTTTACTTTTGAATAGCAATCCTATTGAAATCTTTATTTAAATCTACAAAGGTCGAATACATTTTCTTTTTTTTTTTTTTTTTTTTTTTTAGCCGACATCCTGAATTTATATCCATGAAAAAAAGAAAAGATCTCGGAGGCGTAAATTTATTTTAAATAAAAACAAATTCAATCCTACAAGGTTGTTTATAATTAAAAAACGACAAAACGTAGAATATAATAATTATTAAATTTTTTCTAGATTATGATGATAAATTTTGGGTGAATGTCATAGTATAAATCATCAAAATACCGACTGAAATTTTTAAAAAAATGCTAAAAAACAACAGTCAGCAGTTCTACCGAACAAAACGCTTATAATTGACCACAAACGAGGGCAAACTTAAGAGATTAATGTCAGCTTGTCATTCAATCTAGCATATGGATTTAACATGCACCTTCCCTGTTATTCTCAAAACGAGAAAAATAAATTCAACCGATTAAAAAAAATTAAATGTGTTGCTTATTACAGGTAAGAATGGCATCACCGATTTCTGGGAAGAACCGTCATCAAGTCAAGATTTTGCAGAATTAGTAAATTTTAAAAACATGATGGTCGTGTTGTTTTAAAATGTATTTCTATGATGGAATTGAAACCGATTTTATTAACTGAATTAAGTTTGATAAATTGCTCGCATTTTTGAGACAATTAATGTGGAGAAAGTGGGTGTGTGTGGTTGTGAGCGTAAATTCCTGGTAAGATTATAACACCACAGAAACGAATAAAAGGTAAATTTTTATTGCATTCCATGGCACCATTATTTCAAATGGGATCAACGAATTTATTGCTCGTTAACGATCACAATAAAGCCAAAACTAATATAGTAACATTTGGAGTATTTTAGCAAAGATTTTCATGTGGTACATTTGTTTTTTCTTTATAATTAAAAGGTATTTTTTAAATCAAAAGATCGTTGTTTAGAGAAAAGAATACAATCCAACAAAAATACATATTTCGACCTGATTTCTTATAGTTTGAAAACATAAGACGTCGCTAAAATACAAAAAATCCATTAGAGCTAGATTTTGTATTCATATAAATAACATAATGTGTGTTCGTTCTCTCCCAACAGTCTTCTGCTGAAGGTATTTTTTCTATCTAACGAAAAAAGAAGAGAAAAAAATAAAAACATACAAATAAATGAAATTTCTGAACCGAATTCGATATACCGAATATGAAGTTTTTTCGGAGGATCTACGGAAGAGGTCAACACAGAGAAAACCAAAAGAAAGTTTTTCTCTATGTGGATCTCTTCCGTAGATCCTCCGAAAAAACATCTTGCTTCCAGCAGGTCGATAATCCAGCTCATCGTTACATTAATATAGTTATGAGAGAGAGAGAAAAAAGAAGATATATTTGTAAATTAAATGACATAGGAAATTGGACTCATAACGACAGCGTATCGAAGCCAAAGACAATGGAAACAACAAATGAAGCGAATGTCTCGATGAGCCGGTCTTCTACGAAAACTTGAAGTTTCCCAGGAGGTCGCCAGCGTTGTAACAGTATGAGTGTCCTGGCCCAATCTTACTAGGGTCAACAGAGGGCAGTACAGAATTGTTTTCAACAGTTTTGGGGCGGTTTGAGTTGGAGTGACATATTTGAGTCTCTTCAGTTGAAGAGGCTTTTTTTATAGGCTATCGAGCCAGTCACCTACCATTTTGAAGCTGTTGTGTTCCAACGATATGAATAAGAAAACTTTTCCTTATAGCGCCTTTTTCATCATTCTGCCATCTATCAGTCCATTGTACATAAGTCTCAAGTGTGGCACAATGTAAGAAAAAGGTTCTTTGAGATCCATCAAACTAATCACCCAAGAGCATGCAGCCTACTTGAAAAGCTTATCAGCTCACTCTTTTTCTACAGATCTATGTGGAGCTTTATCCCAAAGCAAATCTATCGTCTATCCCAATTCCTCGGATAAAAACCAGTTTTCTTCTGGCGTATTCCATAAGTGGCAAATGTATATTTCTATTCTTCAGCATTTCAAGAGTGATGCGGCTGTCTGTCATGATGCATACTGATCTGTCGCCAGGAGATAATTCTTCCAATACTGTAAGTGCCTGAACCACAGGCAAGCATTTCGTTTGGTGTGAGAACAATCGGCTGGTAGATTGAGCATAGTTACAAGGTATAGGGATAGGGATAAGAGAAGAGGCCACAAGGCCTACTGCACCTCGAACTAAATAGCTCTATTTTGCTCCCCTATTATTTATAACTCACTAACCAGCTTCGGGTTATTGATCAACCTCCACAGATTTGCCAGAGGTTTCTTATTCGTTTGTCTTGCTTGTGGTTTTTCTTCTCCTAGTAGCAACAATCTGCATGTACATAGACGTTCACAGAAACATAGAATGTATTCTGCAGCCTCCTTCTCTTCCTGGCAGTATCTGCACCATTTTTCTTCTGTCTGCACTCCTATCCGGTGCATATGCTTTCTTAAGTGGCAGTGCCCTGCCAGGAGTCCAACCAGAATCGTGGTTCGGATGCGGTTGCTTTTCAGTAGTTCTGTAAGTTTTGCGGATGTTCCTTTATGAATCTATTCGCGTGCCTCATACCTGTGGTATTATTTCAACACGTTTTTGACGCATTAAGGATCTATATCAAAATGTATCCTCTTTTGTGGCAAGATGCTAAGAAGTAGGGTTTGAGGCCCAGAGAGTCCAGGTTGGCCTCCTTTTTGGCCAACATGTTAACCTTTACGTCGCTGACTTCCATCAGGTCCTCCAAGCAGTTCCAAACACTCTTTTCCTTCTCCTTGCATGAGGCAAGGACCCTAAGTGCTGCCTGGCTGTCAGAAAAAATTGCCATCTTCCGTGAATGTATTCCTAGCCTTTCTACTTCTCTGGCGCTTGTGCAATCGTTATTACTTCAGACTGGAAAATTGAACTGTAGCATATTTGCCTAGGTTTACCGTCAGTTCATTCTTTGGGTTCATCCCGAGGACTCCAGCTCCAGTACCTCTGTCGGTTTTGAAGCCGTCAGTACACCAGTAGGGCTTAGTTACTAGAAATTATTTTTCCTATCTAGATCCTTATACAACTATCGAACAATAACATCACCACTGTATAGATGTTCAAGGCATAATACACGTTCTCATTTTCTTTCATCTACTATTGGCAATTTAGCAGGGCGAGATGAGATCAATGCTCCCTGCTATGTCTGGTGTCATTATTTGTCAGAAATGGCTCATCATACTTCGACGAGAAAAGCGAATTGAGTGTCTAATTTGTAGGTGTATAAGGAGTATTTTTCCTACAACACATGCTACTTCATATGCAATAGTTCGGAAGTTTCTCTGATCGCTAGCAGTCTGTGTACGCGTTGAATCTTCTTCCTGTTGTGCAATTTTTTTCAAGGCTCCAGACAGAACGACGTGTCTGACATATATAATAACAGCATCGTCATGATTATTCTTCATTGCTTACAGCAGAAACCGCAATATACTCGAGGGATTCTTGAAAGTATGCTGGTGAGCTGCAGAGCAAGGTTGGTAGCGTAATCAACCTGTGGTCCCAGTTGTAATGACCGTCAAAGATGATTCTTAAAAATTTAAGTTCATAGGCCATGTTCATTCATCCGTGTACAAATGCCTGTGCCTGTGAAACACGACTCAACTCACCAATATACACTAACTGGCATAAAATTCCACCCACTTATAATATAATTTGATTTTTATATATTAATCAAAGTTTCAAATTTTTTAACGTTTAATGATTGAGTCTGTTTGAAAAAGTAAGAAAATTAAAAATTAAAATTTATGCTAAAAAATTTTTAAAAAATGAAAGCCGACAGTCCATACCGCTTTAAATCTTCCTTGGGCAGTGCATTCGGATATTTGGACAGCTAGAACTTCCTGGAGCTGATGAATCGCTTAAATAACAGTAAGGTGCCGGTTTCGTAAAATTCTCAAACTCAAAAAACGGTCGTTTTGTGGTTCTGTTACCCTAGGGTGTCCAGGACCGGGCCTTCTGTGGTAGGACCCACCCCTTGAAAACGTCTAACGGCGTCTCACGCAACGTTTCGTACGGAAATCCGAAGGCAATAGCCGCATACATCATGGGACGTGCCACACCAAGCTACATTTAAAAATTGAACTTAAGAAAACAAAGATGAAAACTAAACGGTTTATTTCTTCAGAATTCAAATGAGACTGAATAAACGTTTTAAATTCCGTAAAAAGTAAACATTGAAAAATCCTTTATCCTTGTTTTGGATTAAGAAGTAAGTTTGTTTACCTCAAATTGATATTCCCAATTTAAAACAGCATAAACAATTGATGGAAATAATGAGACAAATTAAGGGCAGAATTTTTTTTTTTTGGTGAAAATTAAAAAAATCAATTGGATGGAATATTTTGCCTGACAGTGTATTTATGTATTTATAGAATAAAAATCAATCTTTTAAGAAGAATTTAAACTGTTTGTCATATTAAATCATTATTTATATAATTATCAGAATTGAATCTTACAAAAAATACCAAGTCCGTGAAACATTCTGCGAAGAAATATAGTAACTGGCGATCGGGTTAAAGAGGTTGCGTGGGATTGGAGGATCCCGACTGGTGATTTGGTCCCGATTAATGCTTCATTCTAGGTAATCAGTCGGTAGCTAAGACAACTGACACCTGTTTATCAGAATCTAGTTTCATTGGGAATAGCTTAATCACCGCTGTTTCTTCCGGCCTGTCTTGGGGCTCAAAGTGGAAATAACTTCCACCACGCTAACTCTCGTTATTCAGCACCATCCTGCCTTATAATTATCCTCCTACCATCATTTCACGATTGGTTAACAATACATTGCGACTAGAATTACTAAATTTTTCGTGCGAGTAAATTTTATTACACTAAAAGTTATTTCAAAAATAAATTATTTTTTACAGAGGTATTAACGAGTTTTTCATTGAGAATAAATTATAGTCTTGTTTAAATATTTTCAATTAAATAAATTAATTATTTTTCAAAAAAATGGTCGCTTCTGATCAACTGGCCTGCTTATCCTCACTTCAACGGTATATAAAAACACAAAAAAACGCGATTGATAAAATAGCATAATGAGGATGGCACCATATTAAAAATTGTTTTGTCACTTAGGAAATTGAGAACATGAAGTCTGATCATCACTGCTACAAAATCCACTTCTATATCCTCATATTTATTGAGTATTTATAATTAAATTAATTTATACAATAATATTTTTTGTGATATTTGTTTATGGTTTATTATTGTATTGGCCATTCTGTTCTATTAGAACCTTTTAAACCAAAACAAGCGGGACTTGACAGACCGATATAAAACGAAACAACTAGAGGTTTCGCCGCAGACTTCCACAAAGGAAAATTAGACAATTCCACTCGCGGAAATATGAAATGTACTAGAAGAATTCATTGGACAAGAGAGCAAAGCTGAAAGTTCAATTCAAACAATCGAACATCAGAAAAAAATGTCACGGTGGGCATAGACTGGATTCTTCACAAGATTAAGAAGCAGTTTAGTGAAAATCATTCTTTTGTTGTTGTTAAATGTTGTATAATATATTAGTTAAAGTAATTAAGACAAACAATTACATAATAGTTGGAATTTAGTTACGTGAACTGCAATTTTCCCGGAGGCAGCAATAATTTTCTTTTGATACGTGCTGTTTTTAATTACTTATTTTATTGAACAATTATGTTTTATAAATTTATTAGCCTTAAAGCGGAAGATTTTATAATCCACTCACATATCCTGCTATTTTCTGACAAGACACGCAACGATTGTCCTTATGCTTAAGGCGATGATGGAAAGTATCTTTTCATAGATTTTGTTTTATTATAAAATTCTGTTCTGTACTTATTCCAATTTAAAACGCTGACATTTAATATGTATGATAGTATGATATGAAATGAAAGAGAACAATCAAAGACAATGAAGTATTCTCTAATGTAAATGTGTATTGTCACCATTCTGTAAAATATTGCTTTAACAGAGCCAGCCTCAATCAGCGGCTTGAAAGCCGGATCGGATCAGTTCGTTGACAAAAGATTACGGTTAATAAAGTTAAGGACCTTAGTTTGGATTAGGATGCGCTGGGTATTGGATGGCTTGGTGGAACCTCACAGTTCCTGTATATCCAGAAGGTCTAAGTAATATCTTCTATGGTGATTAGTGACCGTTAATCAATAATTATTTAGAAATCGTGAGATACAGTCTGGTGTGATGTAGGCTCCAGAAAAACATTTTCTTTATCGCGATCTTTATCTTCAGGGCTCAGTGTTTGTCTTGTGTGTGTACTCTCACACTCCGACTCAACACTCAACACGGCACGCAAGAATGGCACAATTACACAGAAGACAAACACTTCGACCCTGAAGATGATCTCAATAAAGATCGAAACGTCGGCACGATAAAGAACATTTTTTTCTGAAACCTACATCACACCACACCGCATCTCACGGTTCCTAAGTAATATCTTGTGTAGAGAGAATTAACCTTTAACGGCCGAAACATATTTCGGGCCTAAAAGTCTTCGTAGTTGTCCTAGTCTTCTGTTAAGTTTTGTGTTTTAATTATTGTTTGATGATTCCACGTTAGCCTACAGTCTTGATATAGCCCTAAATATCTGACTTAAGGGAAAGTTGGTTCTTCTTCTTGTTGATGGAAATGAATTTTGTTTGGATAAAGGATGCTCTATCGCGGGTTATAAAACAACTTGCCAGATCAGAAAGTCAGCAGTAATATATACACAGTATGGGATGAAGAATGGTCCCTGTGGTACGCCGATTTGTACTGGCCTGGGTGCCAAACTCTATTGAAATCATGGACCACAAACAGGAACGCAGCAAAGCTTTTAATGTACTCTTAATAATCATGGACTAAATTATTAATTAATTATACATTCGCGGTAGGAATACTTGAATTTTATCCGAAAAATTATTATTTCAGCTTTCATAGTCTTATAATGGGTAAAACGTTTGCACATATAAAAATAATCAATTGATCCGAATAAGTGATAGTCTGAAGGTCCAAGGTCAGGACCATTGCGTAGTTTTTGCTTCAATAGTCGGGAATGCATCCATTTTAGAAGCAAAATTTTCTTTCTGTTGCCTGTACACAACCGCGTTGCTGTCTTCTATATTTTTTTTTAAATTTTAGTTTATCGCTTGGGTTTTGAGTGAGCATCTGCAGCTCGCTGCAGAGTGATCTCCTTTGAACTTTCCGTCTTTTCCCTCTTCTCCAGCGTGTGATGATTTTGATATTTTTTATGACAGTTGACGAATGCTGTTTTAAACTTTCTTCTACTTTGCAAGCTTGTATCGCCACTTTCAGATTTACCTTATTTCCATTGGGCGTATCCTGGTAGTTGTTTTAGATTTCCTTTAGAAACAATCTAATGGTAAGCATTATTAACAGAATTTCACCCCCCGTCGTCACTTGAATTAAAGGGATGTCAGATTATTATTATTTTATTATCAAAATTATTCACTGTAGTGAAGGATAAAATGCAACAACTAACAATGACACTGAAATCTAGGTAGGAACGAATTAATGAAATCTGGTGGCACATAGACATTGAATGCCTTCCATTCGGTTCCAGTTCCGATCGCTGCGTAACAAAACCCACGATTTCTAAACGTTTTCGTTTCACGCAAGTTCACACATAAACATGAATTCTGTTGGATTTAATTAATCAGTCCATCCTACGGTGGAACTCATCTATTGTATCGGTTTTCCCTTTGACCTTTCACAGTACAAAGTTCAGTTTACGGATGAAATCCTCCCTTGAAAACGGCCCGAATCAACACCTATAGCTATTTGCTTTCAAAGGTCAAAGTTCACCGGATGCCCCATTAAGAAGGATTTACACAACGTTTTTTATTCTTCTTAACCTCATATAAATTTTTTTTGTTTTTTGTTTTTTGATGATAAAATCAATCGGTAAGTTAAACGAAAGGGTCATTTGAAACGTTCTTCAAGTCAAAGAAACAAACAAAAATAAAAGTACAAGAGGTGCGATATTTACACCATCAAACTATATTTGTACGTTCGCAAGATTTAATGCTTGTTAAATGGTTAAAAGTTAAGCTTGCTGAACAACAACTGTAGTTCTCAGAACTATATTCGCTTTGAACGGCGAGAAAGGAAATTCTAAAATTAAATGAAAAAGAAAGAACCGATTACTAATTTACTACACCGAAAACAGATACTCTTGAGCTAATAAGCTTCCTTTCAAACAGCGACCAATTATAAGGCACCAATTAAAAACTAACGTTTGACCTTAGGTCTGAGTATAATTATCTACTCCAGGGTGTGCTAGTGCTTATATATATAAGAAAAGCGTTCCTTTACAAAATGAATCATTTAATTTGAACAATCCGTTTAAACAACTGAGATCGAAGTCACGGTCTTCACCAATAAAAAAGAGCATGGATTCAAAAGAATTTCGGGAGTTTGGCAAGGCGACAGTGGACTTCATTGCAGATTACATTGAAAATATCAGAGAAAGGTAAACGATCAAAGTGCAATTTTTAAATATTTATAAATTTAATACTCCCCCGTTTTATTGTGCAATAATAACACGTAAAAACGACCATTGTAAAGACTATTTTCAATCAATATTTAATTTTTTAAATTGTTTTACGATTGAATAAAACCACTTAAATAAAATTATGCTTAATTTTTTGATTTGTGCATGTGTCTCTCCACTGTGTAGCAACACAAACACAAACCAAAGAATTATTCTTGACTCCACAATTTTTACGGAAAATTTTTAAATTTTTATTAGTAAATCAGGAAAAAGTGAAATTTTGTTTGTATCTACAATCTTATTTTATTAGTCAGTGAGATTTGTTGTTATAAAGATGAGCTGAATGAAAATGAATTTGATCAATGCTGATCATTATGTTATGAAACATGTCTGACAGGCCATCACATCAAGGATACGCAGAACAAAATTATCAGTTGTGACCAAATATAATGCCAGTTTATATTATTTGGTTTTGATTTTTAAAAATTATATTAATTCATGTTATCTATATAATTTTCCTGAATAACTAATAAATATTTATAAATGCATTAAATGTGTACAAATTCAAGATGCATGATTCTCATTTTCCCTTCATTTTAAATTCAATTTTCAGCTACACTGAATGGGCAAAATATTGAATGCACTAATTATTGATTTTTGTTTGTTTTATATTTAAAACAAAATATATGGTACAGACCAGCACTTCCAAATGTAGAAAAAGGATATCTTCATAAATTACTTCCCGGTGAGGTCCCTAAAGATGGTCAGAACTGGAAGGATGTTCTGGCCGATGTCGAAAATACTATATTACCCGGGGTGAGTTGATTAAATTTTAAATTTTTTTCATTCTTAGAAATATGAAAAATATTTTTATTTTAGCTTACACACTGGCAATCGCCAAAGTTCAATGCCTACTTTCCGACTGCTAGCTCTTATCCAAGCATTGTCGGTGAGATGCTCAGTGCGGCCTTTGGCTGTATGGGATTCAGTTGGGTAAATAATACAAATTTTAAACTTAAATGTATATTTTACAAAAGAAAGACAAAGTGCAAATTTACTAACAGATCGCAAGCCCAGCATGTACAGAGTTGGAGGTTTTAACTTTGAATTGGTTAGGACAACTCATCGGATTACCCTCTGAATTTTTAAGCAGTTCTGGTGGACCTGGTGGAGGCGTTATACAGGTATGTAGTAAATATATTTATATTTACACAAAAAAAAATTAACCTATTTCTTTCAGGGCTCAGCCAGTGAAGCGACCCTAGTCGCCATTTTGGTATCCAAAGAGAAAGTTCTAAAAGAAATTAAGGCCCAAAACCCTGATATCGATGAAGATGTGCTACAAGGGAAACTAGTCGCTTACAGCTCTGGTATACATTCATTTTTAACATAACCTAAAACAAATTAATTCAATTATAATCTTGAAATAGATGAGTCAAACTCTTCAGTGGAAAAGGCTGGGAAGTTAGCATCAGTCAAACTCAGGCTTTTAAAGACAGACAGGGAAGGAAAATTAAGAGGAAGTGTTTTGCTAGAAGCGATCCAAAAAGATAAATCCGCCGGTCTTATTCCTTTTTGCGTAAGTAAATTCCTACCGTATTTTACATATTAATATATGTTTATTGATTATTGCACTATTATCCAGAAGAAATGTTACACTGGTCTCTTAAAACGCATTTTAAACAAAATAAAAATTTATATGTATATTTAATAATATGAAAAATAATATACGTATAATATGAATAAATATATATCATAATATGAAAAAATAATACATTTTAAACAAAACAATTAATGATTATTTGGAGATAACGAGGTGCGGTCTTGTGTGATGTAGGTTTAGAAAAATATTTTCTTTATCATGCCGTTTCAATCTTTATTGAGATCATCTTCAGGGTCTGGGTTCAACAAACATTATTTATATTATACCATAACATGTAAGATGGGAAATGAATTTATGCAACGATGTGGACAATATAGAAATTTTAAGTTTAATCAACATATTTGTACTCCCAAGGGTTGTTCATTGTATGTAGGTAGTTAATACTGACATTTTTGAAACATTAAAATATTTTTTGGATTAAAAAAACAACATAGAAAATTGACTTCAGATTTTATCAAATAAGGATTTCAAATAAATTTATCAAGGATAAAGTTTATTTAATTTGTTTCTTTTTTCACAAATTATATAATATTCATAGATCAATTAGAGTGTGAAACGACCTTAACTACGAGTATCCTTTTCAAAATTTTCCATTTTTTAGTCGTAGCTTTTCTAGTAATTATTCATAACTATTGTATTCTGTTATTAAGCATTAATATTTATTCTTTTTCAAGGTCATTACAACGTTGGGCACGACAGGGACTTGTGCAATCGACCCGCTCAATGAAATCGGGCCGATATGCCAGGAAGAAAACATTTGGCTTCATATAGACGCTGCTTATGCTGGTAAACTTTTAACGTTTATAATTAACAGGCGGAAAAAGCAAACTAAACATGATATTACAGGCGCTGCTGCAATTTGCCCTGAATATCGCTACATCATGGACGGTGTGAGATATGGGGACAGTTTTGATATAAATGCTCATAAATGGCTCCTCGTCAATTTTGACTGTTCAGTGATGTGGTAAGACATGTAGGATAGTGTTTGTACAAATTTGACAAATATATAAACAATAATGCTTTATTTTAGAAACTTAGAAAGTCTAATTTTTAGTTTTATCTTAATTTCAGCCAAAAATTTAATGAACCAGTGACAATTGTGAGAAAAATGATCACTTTCATTTCTAATCAAATCTGTCTTGTTTTTACATTTTTACTTGTTTCTTGTACAACCTTGGCCAATATTTTGCCATCACATTTTTCACAGTATGCACAGTTCTTGGCCTGAAAGGATGAAAAAAGAAAGAAAACTAACTAGAAGACTAATGATAAATGGGTTTTCTTTAATAAAGGACATTTCTTCATGTGAATCCTTTGTCTTTCTTCTTAATATTAGATTTTAAAATTTCCAGGTTAAAAAATACCAAATACTTAATCGAAGCTTTTAATGTCGACAGACTCTACCTTAAGCATGAAAGCCATCAAGAAAATAAGAATGCTCCAGATTTCAGGGTATGTTTGCACTCATGATATTATCTTTAACCTTTCATCCAGCTCCCATTTCAAAAATTACTTCAAAATAATAACGCTTTAATTTAATATTATATTTTTGTTTAAATTTGGCAATGCTTGACATTAGAACATACCTATAAGTTATAAAATGTCTACTCATTATTTCATATTGTGGACAGATGACCAAATAATTTTTTTATTTTTCATTTCAGCATTGGCAAATCCCATTGGGCAGAAGATTTAGATCTTTGAAACTCTGGATAACTTTAAGGATATATGGAGTCAATGGTCTTCAGAAACATATTAGAAATCACTGTCAATTAGCGAAGCATTTTGAGACTTTGGTCAAAAATGATCACAGGTTTGAACTCGTGATTCCGGCTACATTTGGACTTGTAGGATTCCGAATTAAGGTATTGTAAACTCTAAACAGTTATTTCAATTAAATTTGCAATTATTGGTTGTGCTTGTGATTTCTGGCTTAGTGTGAAATGCATTACGCAATCTTTATTATGTCTCATTTCGTCGATTGTGTCTTTTTATAGGTTAGTAAAATTTGAAAAGAATTTATTTCATTATATATTTGATCCGACAATTTACACTTGTTAAAAGGACACAATTAACAAAGAGCACTGAAGATCGGAAATTAGAAACAAAACTTACAAACCCAGGTGAGAGGGGGAACCGGGATGAAAAAGATGTGTTAGTACATTTTTTCTTTATAAAAATGTTAATTGTGAATTATAATGAAAAATTCCTTGGCGTGTAGGAATGCCACCCAATAAGAGAATTCTGCCTGAGCACCACAGGGAGTATTTGGGCCCGTTTCGATTTTTGGAGGAAGCAGGGATGTTTTATTGCACTAGTTGATATAAATCTCATTTTGTGTTTCCTTTTGTGTACATTGAGAGTGAATGTATTTATTAGCATGAATTAGTAGTGTGTGAGGGCTGATAGTGGAATATTGTGTACTCTACGCGCCATTTGAGTGAATGGTATGTAAATAGGAAAAAATGTATAAGAGAGTGTGAGTGTGTCTAGATTTAAAAACTTGTGCTGGGGGTTGAAACGACAGCTGTTGACAACCCCTGGAGTCTATTGATTGGCGGGAAATTGGAAAAATTTCCTCTTGGTACTACCACAAATCAGTCTGTACATGAAAATTATAAAGACAAATTTGAACAAAAATGCTGAACAATTTGTATAAAGTGTGTTATTTCATGCTTAACAAATGTGTTTTCAGAGAATATGTGTTTATTTTCTTTGTTTTTAGGGTGAAAATGATTTGAGCCAAAAACTTCTTGAGAAGTTAACATCGTCGAAAGAGCTCTATTTAGTTGCGACCAATGTCAACGATAAATTCGTACTCCGTTACGTAATATGCAGCAGGCTAATGGATCAAAACGATGTCAACTTTGCCTGGGAACAGATTACTGGCAAAACGTCAGAACTTGTCCATGAAAGATACACGACGAATAGTAAACAAATAAGCATATGCCCAAAGAAAGAGTTTGCCCGTGAAAACAACAATGTCCGTACTGTAAATTAAAATTTATTAACAAAAAAAGTATTTACAATTTTGATGCATATGCAATGCAAAATAAGAAGAAAAAAACAATGAAACAGTTTGTTTTCAACTATAAATAAAAATACATTAATAATAAACATTAACAAAAAATATTTTACAAACTTTGCTTTAAATATATTCTTCGTAACTGGAACATCTGCAGAAATAATTAACACAGTAAATCCAGTATAAAATAAATGCTCAGAACAAACAATCTGTTTACAAAAAGCAATTATAGCTGTTTTGTTAATTAAAATTTATTAATTAATTAACAAAAATGTATTTACAATTTTGATGTTTAAAAGCTGCAAAAAATAACCAACTTTGGCTTGTTTCCGTCTATAAATTATTATAAATACAAAAACATTGAGAATACAAAAAAAATATTTTACAATCCCTCTTTCTAACAATAAATATATGTAAATGTTTTAAAAATACAATCCAATAAAGGAAGACAGATAATTTAGAAATTAATATTTGTCAGCTATATATATATATATATTTTTTTTTTTAACAGTACAATTACTATTTATTTTAATGTTGTAGCATAAACTTTTCAACACATAAGGTGTAATTTTCTTTACCTGTATTTTTATTTACAACAATAACGCCATCTTTTGAAATGTATACTCTATTGAAACAGTCTAAAAATTTAATACGCATGAAGTTTTTTTGAACAATAGATTCTTTTAAAGTTTATATATTTAACTTTAATATCTAAATAAAATTTTATCATTTATCTTTCTTTTATTTTTTTAAAACATTTAGCAATATATCGTTCTTTTTTTAAATATATTTTTCACATTCAAATTCAACTGTACAGTCTTCTTTACCCCTCTAATATCACAATAATAAATACAATTTGTAGACACTCGAATATTATTAAATTATTATTATTATTATTATGAAGATAATAGATTGTTGTATGAACTATTTTTTAATTAAATATATGTAGTCTAAAATATCCAATATTTCCTTTTTTTTTTTTTTTTTTTTTTTTTAATCAACTTAGTTTCCATTCAGGTAATTGTATATTTTTGTTTATAATATTTACAATAAATAACAACCATTAAATGTGATGATAAAATATATATTTATATATATTTGTTGTTGAGCTTTTGACATTAAATAATTCCCTTAGCAATACTTCAATAGCTTTCTTCGTGGCCAGCAAGAATATGGAGATCTGCTACTTCTTCTGCTGACGATTTTGGACTATGTGATTCTAACATAACAACCCTTAAAAAATAAATTAATTAAATAAAATAGAAAAGTAAATGAATTTCCCAAAAAATGTTAATAGTACAAATTCAAACTTACTTATCAGACCCTAAAAGTTTATAAACTCTACTTTTGTCGACAATCTCTTGAGTTATTTCACCGTTCTTAAGACTTCTACCTTGGACTCCATGCTTATGAAAGGCCAAGATGCTATCAGTTAGGCATACTATAATTTAAAAATACAAAGACAAAAATTACTATCAATTATAACATAAAAAAACATATATGTACTATTTTCTAAATACATACAAATTGACTGTATTTGAAAATCAAACTGTAGTTCTGAAATTTGTTTCCTGTTTGATCGCATTTTGCCTTGCATTGTAACAATTTTCACCACATCTATAGAATTAAAAATTAATACAAAATTTAAATAATAAACTATAATAAAGGCATTACTTACTTGAATAACAGACTAGAATTGCATCTTTTTCTAATTGTGAGACACTAACTATTTGCAAATTTTCTCTTTTCGGTATTACAGTAGCTGAAATAGACACAAATTGTAATAATAAATAAGTAAACATAATACCAAAGAATTAATTACCTGTGCCATCTAAATCTTCAAGTTCATCGCTATGAAACCAACTAGCGCCGTAGTTCATGTTGATCAAGTCGAGTTTAAGCGTGTCTTGTTGGTACGCCTGCTTGACGCTTACGCAAACAACAGGATACTCGAGTTCCGGTGTGATCACCATTTCAAAAACGTTGAGGGGATTCGGAAGGGTACACTCAACGTGTTTTAAAAGCATGAATTTGTTGAGCGGGTCATACCACTGCATTAGGAACACTCCTGAGGGAAGCGCTCCGCATAGATACTTGTAACCGTTGTACGGATTTCTTCCGACGCAACATTTTGTACAACCCTTCGTATCCGGCACTCTCGTCGTCAATGCAAACTTTCTCGGCACTAGCCTCTCGGGGATTCTATTCATATGCATTGAAAATCTATGGCTTTGTTTGCTATGCAGAGCGGGTAAGTCATGCCTGTAGAGATTTGGAGTTTTTCCTAAAATTTATTTAGTAAATACAATTAGCCAACAATAATTCTTTAAAAAAAAAAAAAAATCAAATAATTTGAAAATAAATACCTGATAAAGACATAAGGACATCTTTTATAACATACAACCAAATAGTCCTTCGAGGATATAGCTGATCCATGGCTGTTTCGTGCAATTCATTGAGATTAAGATCGTAAATGCCTTCTTCAGCTCCGATCAATATATGCTGATCTCTAGTATCGGGATGAATCCAGCTAGCAGTACAATGGATTCTCAGGGGACAACCGTTAAAGACCTTCAAAAATTATATTTTATTCAAAGTCTAATTAAAACTGTAATAAACACACAAACCTTTGAAAAACAAGCTCCCATAAGAACTTTTGGGGTTGGAGGTAAGCCATTACTGACAGGCCTGGGCGGTGTGTGACGTTTCTTCTCCCTCCTCCTCGGAGGTACTGGAGGTGTATCAGACAGTAAATCTGGCCCTTCATTTTCTGGAAAACCTGTAACATTAATTAAAAATAAATAAATAAAATTTAATACACTAATAAGGGGAGGCTACCAGCCGTGGAATCAACTGATTTCAATGAAACTTTATTACTGAGGCTAGATCAAAAATACGTTTTGTCCAACAAGCCCCAGGGGCCAAGAAACAAAAATTTGGTGTAATAATTACATTCATAAAGTTGCTTTCAATGAATCGAAAAACGTTTTAAGGGATGTTAAGTACATTGAAAAATATTAATGTATAGGAGGTTTGGCTTAATTAGCTCCAATACAATGTTAACTATTGTGGTGTATTCTAGCCCTGCAAAAGTACAAATTTCAAAATTTCTTAATTGATTATAAAGATTCCAAATTTTATATAATATTTTTCAACCAGGTATCACTAAAAAAGTTTAATTGAAATCAGTGACCTCCCCTTATAAATTTTTTATTCAATAAATAATTGTGAAGTGATGTTAATGTTGAGAAAATGAAACGTTAACAGAATGAATCATTGCAAAGTTTAAATATAGTACATTAACTAAGAATATAATTAAACTGAAGCATATAATTAAGTACTTTACAAAAATAGGTTCCCAGAGAAAATAGGTTGAAAACTATATAGGTAGTTTAGTTATATAACTAATAGGTTATAAAAAATATTAACCGATTTTTTTTTTATTAACAGCTAAATTTTAATAATAATAAATATTTCCCTTTTAGAATTACACTTTCATTTTAAAGGCATGTACACATTAAGCAAATTTCAGCCAATAAAGACAACTAAAATCACTGTGAACATTGGTCGCCAACTTGTCCTCATCAAACCAAGGGGTTGTCATCAAGATCTTGGCTACAAGGAATCGCAGTCAACTACGTAACCCTTTTGATTTTACTGCTAGAAGGCTGAACCTTGACCAAGGCCAACTACGTCATTTGTTCTGATTCGCCTCCCATAAACACTAAGTAAACGACAGCCAATGGAGCAATTGATCGTCTTTCATTGGCCAAAATTTGCTTAGAGTGCCTTAAGACTACAATCTTATTATGATATATTGTGACAAAACAAATAATGTTGAATTTTTTACACGATTCTGACTTCCCATGATTACCAACTGAAACATGAAAAATTAAACAATCAGACAATTGATAACAAATTTCACTGGTATCAAAAAAAGTTGAACTAACCAGTGAAAAAAAAATTGCAAAATTAATTATGTAGTCTCCATCCAGAAAAAACATTTTAAAATTAGACCTCTCTTTATTAAGAAAGAAATCAATAGAATATTAGTCAATGATTATTAGAATATCATGAGATAGGGTCGGTGTGACGTAGGTTTTAGAAAAATATATATTTCTTTTATCGTGCCAACATTTTGATCATTATTGAGATCATCTTCAGAGCCTAGGATTTATAAACATTGTTTTACAAATACATATAGGATGTGAAAAACACAAAATAAGTATGAATTTATACAATGCTAGAAAATTTTAGATTCAATCAAAGTATTTCTATTCACTCAAAGTGTTTGTTTTCCATGTAGAAGTGTCATTCTTGTGTGTCATGTTGTGAGTGCCAGTGAGATATTGCTGTTTTATGTAAATTATGTATATATAAGTTGGATTTTGAAAGAGTGGGGAAGAAATTTTTTGAGACGAAAAGAGCCAACAATGGAAAATAGTTTGGCCTGATTATCCTTTCACGATTATATAGACGAAAGCCAAATAGTTGGAGAATTATACTGTGTACAAATGTTTGACGTGATGATGGTTTTATGTGTTATATGTTTTGCATGATGTGATGATGATATATGTATGTTATAGATATTGCAGTTAATTAATCAATTAACTGATTGATTAGCGTAGCTGTGGCTGGGATAACATGTGTCTGTTCTTTAATTGATGCTATGTTTATCTCTGTTGAAGTAAACCATTTCTAAAAAGTTATGTTTATGTTTGTTTTGTTCTGTGTGTAATATTGGATTGTTGAAGTCAAAATGGTGTTTGTGTTCAAAATGGTGGATAGCCAGTGCTGTAGGATTTTGCTTGGGTATTTTGCAATACCGAGGTAAGTTGCCGGACAATTTAAACAATTGATTTTGACACATCTATACCGAAAACAAACACTTTTAGTGAGTACAAATGCTTTGATTGTATCTAAAATTTTCTAGCATTGTACAAATTCACTTTTTAAATCTAGAATTTTTTAGCATTGTATAAATTCATTTTTTAAATCTAGAATTTTCTAGCATTGTATAAATTCATTTTTTAAATCTAAAATTTTCTAGCATTGTATAAATTCATTTTTTAAATCTAGAATTGTCTAGCATTGTACAAATTCATTTTCAAATATAGAATTTTTTAGCATTGTATAAATTCATCCTATTTTTTTTATATAAAATCTTTTTTTATATATATAAAATTGTCTAGCATTGTATAATTTCAATTTTTTGCACATCCTAAATGTATTTGTAAAATTTAAACTATGTTTGCAAATCCCAGGCCCTGAAGACGATCTCGATAAAGATCAAAATGTTGGCACGATAAAAAAAAAAAAAGTTTGTCTAAAACCTACGTCACACGAGACTGCATCACACAATCTTTGAATAATCGTTAAACATTTGCGTAATTTATCTTCACAAGCACAGAACCAGAGTAGTCATGCAAGTTACATCATACCTAATCACCGTGGTCTGCTTTAAAATAAAAATTTATGTGCACAGGACACAAGATGTGAAATACATACATAAGTAAGCTACTAACATACTTGTAGGAAACACAAATAAATGCTGATATAAACCTGCAAAATAAACCAATTATGAAAAATGACAATATCCACCTATACAACCACCATGCTTTCAGCAATATAAATGAATTTAATATCTATATATTCTATATATCTGTATATTCTTAAAATCTTAAATAAAATTCAGGAGTGTCAGTGGATACAATAGTTAAGGTGTTGTAATAGCGCTCATCACTATAAATTAAACGTGTGCCCCTGCATTTGAACCAAATAAAAATACTTTTTTCCAAAAACATTGGCAATCTGAGGTTATTTTTTGCTGTTGCAAACCTCCATTTAAAAAAATAAAATAACAATTCACATTTGAATTGCCACTTGAGCTTGACAAACAAAAAATGATCGCTCCACTGAGTATAAAAGGCATTGTATTAAATCCTTCTCTTCTGGTTTACTAATTTGTGAAATCACACGAAAACTCAATTAAGATTGCGAATTGTCAAAACACTTTTCAAAGAAAAAATACATTGATAATAAGCAGACCATGATGATCAGGGACAATCAATACCTTGCAATCTGCACAAGGGTCCACAGGTCATGCACCAGGAGAAAGAACAAATATAAAGGTGATGATTCAAGAATCACCATAAATTACACAGTTCCTCATGCTTACTTTTACACACATCAAAAGACAAAGAAATTATTTTCAAAAATCATGCAAATTACACAGGGCATAATTATGCCACTTCTACTTATTTATTCTAAATTGATTTCACTCTTTTTTCCTTTCTTTTTAAAATGAAACAGACCGTTTGAGAGTTGCATAGACAGATCTTCTTTTTCATTAGGCCCACTGTCACTCAAAGAACGTTGCCTTGAACCATTGAGTGTTAGTGTACCAGTCAGAGTAAGGATCTCGTCGACTGAACTATGCCTTCTTGGTGATCCATCTGGACCTACCATCGACACAATCAAAGCATTTATTTGTGACAAAGATTAATGATAATGATCTAACACATATATTTTGATAAATTTATTTTTGCCAACGGAACAGAGTGACCACATCGTGATAGAAGAAACTCAACAAAATTTTGAACTCTTAATCAGCTTGAATAAAAGTTATTCCATTGTTTAAAACCAGCAAAAGAAATTATTGTGATTTATTAGTTTATGATTGATGAGAAATTAGTAGCATTCTTAAAGCACAAAACACAAGTAACAAAAACAACTTGTAGTTTGATTGACTATGATCATCCTGATCTACCTATTCCAACTGGCTGTAGGTCAATGAGGTTTTGGTTCTACAGTTGTTCTGTCTGATGAATCATAGATCATCAAGCTACAGGTTCATCAGATTGCAGACATCAAGACATTTCTTTTGGAGCCGTACAAGAAAAAAACTCCTTACAGAAAAATCTTATTTCCTTTAATAAATAAATAAATATACCCAAAGAGTTTAGTATGTCAAAATTTTTAGAACAAATTTTCAACAATTAAACATGCCAAATTAATTATTAATCCATGAATTTATTGCTGTTTTGCACTTTTACTTTGAAAAAAGAAAGTCATAATGTCTTACAAATTATAAACTGTAATTCATAAAATTAATTTCTTTGGCCAATGAAATTTCAACAACAAAAAATTACAAAACATAATTAAACTAAATAAAATTAGTGGCCACTCTGTCTCAAAATGTACAAATTAAAATAAGTTTTACCTGTCAAGTTGGAATAATGGCCGATGTGAACATCACATTGATGACTAGAAGTTGGGGATTCGCCTAGTGGTAAAGTAGCTCTAGAACGGCACAAAAACACATATAAGTTTATGAAGAAATTGTACTAAACAATTAAAAGATAAAGTCAATTTTATATGCCATTATACTCACATTAAAGCAATTAACTTCATCAGCCAATGCTAATTTTTTAGTGTATTATTTTCAGATAATTAAATTTTGTGAAAAGGAAAACAAGCATTGAATTATTGTTATTATTTTAAATTAATAAAGCTGATAGAAAGGGCAAAAACAGTGAAAAGCGTAATAAAAAAAAAAAATAATAAAAAAAACAGTTAAGACAAATTAATAACAATTATGTTTTAGTAAATTAAATACCATCATTACGACCAATTAGCTACCAGCACTAAATTAAAACAAGGTTTATTTTGTTTTGTTTTTAAGCAAGGGTATTTCAACTACGAGGTTATTTGAACCCTCGGGGTGCCAGTGTTTTTAAAAAAAAAAGCCCATTTGCATGTCAGCTTCAAATGCTGGGCTGATATTTACCTTACGGTGATGAGCGCCATGTTGCGGCCACCGACACCCCCTAAAAGGGTCTCTTTAAAGATTAGGGATGGATTTTTTTTTCTTTTCACAAATTTGTAATGTACTAAATGAGCAAATTATTTACACGTTAAGGGGTCAAACAGGGGATTTGTTATGCAATTACATTAATAGTTAAACATGATTCTAGATTGCAAGATGTCTTGTGGTGTTCAATTAGTTATGAATTTTTAAAATTTCAACACTAACACAAAAAAGTGTGAAAATAAGAAATAATCCTGGAACGAGTTTTATTTTTGTTATTCATTACATTATGAAAAATTAAAAGTAATGATGGTTAATAAAAATGAATTATATAACCTAGATGTATAAAATGAAATTCCTCCCATACCCCTTAACTACTTATTATCTGAAGCATATTTTATGACAAACAAATACGGTTCGGAAGTTGTAAGCAGCAAACAATTGACCTTATCTTCTCCTTTGTCTATTAATGTTACTTACTGTTGCGAATAATTGCTCGATGTTTGGTAGAGCGTCAGCCCTTCGTTTCCCCTAGCGAAATACCACAGTAATAATAACTCATTTTATTCATATTCCTTAAATTATAACATATTCTTTAGTACAAACTACAAAAACAACGATTTACCAAGAAATATCTATGACAATTGCGGTAACCATCTTAAGTCAACTTATAATCAAATAACATACTTGTGCACTCTCACGCACAAACACATATGCACAATTTTTTATGAGAAATAAATTTATCTTTTGTAGTAAAATATTATAGGATCATTTCACTGTTATAAATGTCATGCTTAACTATTTCAACAACAAAAAAAAATAAATAAATTTTTTTTGTGTATTAAACTTACAGATATCATCTAAACATGCAATTAAAAATAAACTAAAATACAGAGCTTAAAAATTGAAGAAAGAAATCAAGCTGATATTTATAATTTTAAGCTGCAAATACTTCAACTATGCCCATGTTTAAATATTTAGCTAACAGCCTCTAAAGCTTTTTGACTATTATAACTTACAACTTAAAAAACACCCTCAATTTGAATGATATAAAACTTTAAAAAGTGAAATTTTATGTAGGCATTGATAATACGAGGTAAACAGTAAATATATGGTGATTATGTGATGTTTTGTTTAGATTGAAAAATAAAACTTATTAAAAGAACAACAATTTGAACTTAATAAATAACTGATATTGTAAAATATCAACAAATAATTTTAGACTATTAAACAAATATCTACTTCAGACAGCAATAATACATGTCCATTACTGAAAGGGCAATTCAAAAATTGTCAGAAGCATTCACAACTTTTATGTTCAATATATTAGTTACTTTGTATAGATAGCGATAGGAAGGATAAAAACCAATAAATCAAAATACCTTTGAATGAGTTCTTCATCAATGTACTGCAATAGGCTCCTAAGAAGAATAATAAATAAACAAGAGAGTTATAAATGAAATTTCAACTGTATTAATAAGAGATAATAAAAAAAAAGGATAAAAAATTAACATTAGTTCAAATATTGTCAAAACTTGATACTTATTGTTTAAACTGAAAAGGAAAAGGACCTAAAGTATGCAGTATTAAGATTAGTGCTGTATTATTTTGTCTAAAACATTTCTTAAGACTACTACAATCAAATATTTAACTATTTTGAGTTCAGGTAAGCTTAATTACACCAATTATATATAATTCATGCTAAAACTGTGCAATATCATCATTGGATTGGTGGTCAACCAACAATCTAGATTGGATTGTTGAAAATGTCTAGCATGTTTTGCACATTATTCCCAACCTATTTTTAATACATTGTTTGTTATATTAGGGTGAGTAAAAAAAGATTAATTTCAACTTTCATAAATCATTATTAAAATCAAGTCTTACGATGTTAATCATCATTGTTGTAATTTACGCAAGGACATTTTATAAACAGATCCCCCCCCCCCCCGATTTTATTAATGTTCAGTTTGATGTTCCTAGTAGAAGCCATTTGCCAAAACTACACGCTTGGTCTAACAACTTGGAAAAATACTGGATTATCGATTCAATTACAAAGAACTCTTCTTGTCTACTGTCCAACAAGATATGCCTTAGACAACCATGAAAACGAATGAGCGGTTCTGTGCCAAGGAAATTTTCTACTTGTCTCTACAATCAAATTTGAATATACCAGGTCAAAAAATAAATCTAGTTTTTTTTTTTTTTTTTAATGGTAAATTCAATGAAAATGTCAGGTAATTGTAATCAAATTTAATTTAAAAAAATATATGAACTATTATTTTCCACTGTTGCCATTTTCCCTTCTCATTCAAGGACTCAGGTTTTTGAGCGATCAACTCCATGTTTTTGCCTGAAGAGTAAAGTCTTTTAGAGTACGGAATAAGTGAAAATATAAACGGGCAAATATATAGAACATCCTAGCTAAACACTCAATTTATTGTATGTCTACAGACACATGGGAGTGAGTACTACACTGGTGGAAAACATTTTCATTGAGATTAGTCATCAATTGCTAATTTTAATTGCACTAAGGGTGCATACTATAAACTAGAACTGACTGTTTGGTTGGGCAGAAGGAAATTGTAATAAAATACTCCCTTCCTGTTCTTAGATATATAGCTCTACAGGTCATGAACCTTGGCTTCCCTTACAATAGACTGCTTCTGTGTTCCATTATTGGTTATCGTTTTCCACCTTGATGTCATCAACTCACTTCAGCATAGACCTTCTTTTAAGACCATATCATCTAGATGTCCTTGCATTGCTTTTTTTTACTTGTCTCGTCCATCTGGTCATGCTCTATGTCCCTGCCATTGCACCCTTTATTACAGTCATTAAATCAAGCTCTTTATAAAGCTCCACAAAGTTCTAAATTTGTTCTTTTTCTTATTTTTTATTCTGACCTGGCCAATTTTTCTTATAATTTTTCTATCCCAGTAAGCACCAAAGCTTCTGAGGTGTAAAGCACTAGAGGTGTCAGTACTGACCTGTAAAACCTCATCTTCAATTCTTTGAATAAAATCTTGAACATCCTGCGAGATTTTATTTTGGGCTGTGATTGCTGTTCCAAAATAATTAAAACTTTTTTTTTTTAGCAAAAAGTTATATCTTTCCATCTCCAATCTATTATTCTAGGTATAGTACAAGCACTCTCTTTTAATCCCACTAAATGTCCTACACTTCTTGGGATGTAATCGCTTTTGGAGGTGTAAACGGTTGCTACATTTCTCTATGAAGATTGTTATAAAGAACCACTTTTTATCCTCAGTCATCAATCTTTATAAAAATGAGTCATTTCATCGCAATTTGGGAAGGAATCGCAGACAGAGATGTTATTCCATAAATTATCCTGTCAACATCTAAGGAACTCATACTTGTTAAGATTTCTGCTGCTCAGATTTGCATTAAAACCTTTTATGAGATATTTATGTCTCATGTAGATGTATTTGTTATTTGAGAGAAAGCTTGAATTTGATTCAACAGCAGTTGAACCAGAGTGCTTTGCTTCTTTCAAATCAATATTTCCGCTACTGAACCGAGAATACATTTATGGACGGCGATTTTTCCTAGAACTCTATGTTCTTAGCAGCAACATTGCTTCAAAACACAAGAGGTAAAAAAGTCAAATATTGCAAAATGCTACAGACATATTTTACAAAGGATTTGTTGGAAATATAAAACTGAGTTAATTTGAACTGTTGAAATAGTAATTTCTCTTTTACTCACCTTAATTCATTAAGTGACTTAAACAATTTTTGCTTTTAAGTTGAAATTAATTGTTGTTCTAATTAATTTGATATTTTTAATATTGCAAAAATATTCACTTGCCTAATCATAATGTAAAAATATGAATACAATGTAAATATAGGTTGTTATGCAAATTAATTTACATCAAATTAGCTATCATTGAATACAAAAACTAGGCTAAAGTCACATCACCAAAAAATAAATAAATAAATTTAAAATTGTGAAACAAAATCCAATGCAATTATATAATTATGATTATAACAATTTATTTTAATACTACTTTCTCTTCTACTCAATAAAAATCATTGTTGTTTCAAGTTATTCAATATTTAAATTAAACACCAAATAACAACAGTAAAATTTTAAATTTTAGCAAAATGTTGAGCACAAACAATTTTATTCATTCAAAACAAGCATATGACGACCAAACTGATCAGGTATCAACCGAGCTACAAATTGAAAATTAATTTTTGTTGATTTAAAAAAAACGAAAACAATTACTTTACAATAAAATAATTATTGTTCAAAGGAGATTTCCAGTATATTTCGACTCAGTTATTATCTACAATCATTTCTCCTCTTATAACCATTATAATACAGTAGGAGTAATTAATTAAACGTTAAAATATTGAAAATACGAAAAAAATCCACTTAGTATGAGAGCCTTGAAAAATAATTTGGAGAGAAGTTTGACTGAGATATATACATAAACCCGAGTCTGACCACAGAAGAACAATTTAAACAACTTTTAACACTTTTTTAAAATACACAAAACACATAAGCTTTTAAAATGTATGCACTACATTCCAAACAAAATACGTATGTTCTAAATTGTTTTGAGAAAATATAACCACTTATTTTTTAATTATAATATATAAATATATAATATAAACATTTCAAGTTTATTTAAAACAATAAATGATTGAAGAATGAATTACAACATGCAATCAATCATATAACCAGTTAATTACATTTTAAACAACACAAATAATGGTAAATTATTTTTCAGTCATTCTATAAAAAAAAACAGCCTATGCAGGAGGTTTAACATGCCATAAGTTTAGAGTTCATAGAAATATGTTTATCCCATTAGAAATGAAATAAATACAAAAAGAGCATACTCTTTCATGACATGCAATAATTACAACAGGAAATGATCCAAACTCGTAAAGCATACAAGTTCACAAATCTATTGTTAGCAAAAACAAAACAAAAATAAAATTAATAAGGAAAGAGGTACAAAAGTACATTTATTACACACAATTTTCTTAGAGTAATTTCGTTCTGAAAATTGCGAAAACTAAAACAAACAAAACCGAACAATTTATTGGGTGTACAATTTAAAAAAAAAAAAGTCACACCAATGCAGGTTAGAATGATCAACATTCTTAAGTCATAAACAATAAATTTTATTACAGTATTTATACCTCAGTGACATTTTCAGGATGGCGGTGCCAGTTAGTGACTCCCGCATTCCCCTTGGACTTCTAACTCCTCTATCCCTAACTTCACATACCAGACGTCTATGCAACACATGTTATAAACCATTACTCACCGCAATTGCACAGATACATAGGCAAATTGTTCAAACTTGCAATACACAAAGTGCAAAATTAAATTAAAAATAACGAAAGAAAAGGTGGTGAAGTTATTTAACACTCTCAACTAAGTGCTGATAGCCGTTATTTTTCAACACTGCCTTCCTCTTCCAAAATATTACGTGTAGTAACCTGTTGTTATTGTGCAAGTGATTAATATTTAGTTCACCTTATATGTATTTCCCTTATTACGTCAACATAAATTTTGTTAGTGGTTACAACAAATTAATCAGTGAAAACAAGTAAAAACTCACTTTTCCTCCTCTATACAGCTCTCAAACTGTCTCGGTTTATCCCATTGTGCACTTCCGTCACAATTATGGTGTACATGCTGCCAAAAAAATGAAATATTTGAAGGTCATTGTTAACTTGGCGTATTCATTTTTTTTAAACTTTAGTTAAAATAGCATATTGTTATTAAAATTTATTCTATGATTTCTTAAGAAAACAAAATTGTTTTTGTCACATTATCAAAACTATTATCGAATAACCAGGTAAGTTCATGCGGTTTTACATTTCTGTTTGCATAGGTATTTACATCAAATCATCAGTTCATAAAGAAAAAGTGTTCACTGTAAATTATAAAATATTTTCTATCTTATAGCTTCAAAACCCACTTTGAGATGGTTTATTGTGTGATTTTAGCCTGGTACTTGGGGAGCTGAAGTAGTTTGTTAAATGTGCACTGTGTTTAGTGATGAAACAGTAAGTGTGCAAAATTGGGCCAAAATTTTAAAAAATGTACCCCCCCCAACTTAAAACTTATAATTTGAATTTTTTTCGCATATGATTGATTATCTGGTCAAAAAGTTTTTACTTTGTGTACAATGAAAAGCAAATGTTTAAAGCCTGAAGCTTTACCATTGGTCAATTTATGAGGAACTGAATTTTTTATGTATGTTTTTATCTATGTAAGCCAGAGTGAATGGTTTCGTCATTTACATTGAATACTTTGGCAAGCTCTTAACATGTTTTACATGAATCAATTTCAATAACTTCCATAAATTTATCATTATTTAAGACAGAAGCTCTACATAGTTCATCTTCAAACGCCTCATTCCCAGAAACAAAAACTTTTTATACCTTTTAGATTAGTGCGCTCACTTTTTTCTTTTCGAATGCAGTGCAAATTTTACAAGCTGCCTTGAACCGACGTAAAATGTGGCACAATAGGCATATACAAATTGTGGGGTCATAAGAAAGAAAATATTTTCTAATTTATAGTGAATATTCAAGACACTTTTTCTTTATGAACTGAAGCATTATCTTCTTGGTATTTCTTGAGATATCCTACATAAATGTTTACTAACGGTATTAAAATATTAACAAATGAAAAACCTCATAACTTTTCTGGTTTCCTGGTAATTTGCACTTGTGTAAATAGTCTTTTTTATATTTAAGTTATAATAAATAAGTTTAAAAAACTTAAAAGTATAAAATATTTATAATTGCTATGCATAACGATAAATAAAATTGTAATTCTCACCTCTCTGTTTGACATTACATGGTTAATATCCATTATGTCCCAAGCTCTGTTGATATCTGCAAAGGTAGTTCCAGGTCCAGGGCTCATGTCGCCATTTCCTAATTAAATCGACAAGAATGACAATCACAAAAGGAAAGAAATCTTTACTTCTATTTGTTGGGAGGTCAAGGAACATGTGAATGCAGGGCATTTCAGACTGAGTGAGAGAAACACAATTTGAATTGGATTGTTAACTGTCTTAATGGGGTAGAATGGTTTGTTGGGAAAGTGTAATTGAGCCGAAGGAGAACTGAATGAGTATGAGCTTTGATTCATTTATTTACCTGTCATACGTGAAGCAATTCTCTGCGGAACATTTGGCACAGTCTGGAAAAAATTAAATCATAAATAATTCCAATTTCAAAATAATCCAAAACAAATCGATTCTATTGTATATTAATTCAAAATATGAAACAAGAGGAAGTGATTTATTAACAACAATACATTTACGTGATATCTTATCTCACACAAATACTGACTTTGTGATTTTTTATTTACACAATTTTAATAATTTTAATATCTACTATCTGACAAATTAAAAAATAAAACTGAAAGAAAAATATTATAAGTTATGGTTAACATAAAATTGGTGTTATGTTGAAAGATCTGTTGAAATATATGAAATATTTTTTATGTTATGATTTATTCATAATTCTTGTCAAAAATTGTATAAATTATTTTTCCCGAAACTCAATGTTATTAAATTTGTATAGTTTGTTTGGCTATATATTCTGGCAATTTGCCGAATACATGTAGGAATGTTTTAACCTACAGTGATGAAGGTACATCCAAAATTATGAATTGAAAAATTTATGTATTATTAAAATAGTATGTATAACAACGTGTGAATTTATGCCTTCGTTTGCATGGGAAAAATTACTTACACCATCATCATCTGCTTCAAGCTCATTAAAATTGTGTGAAGGATTACTGTATTTTTGCAGCAGTTCTAAAGCTATCCTTTTGTTCATTTCAACCAATAAAAATGGGTGCTAAAACAAAATGATCATTATTATATTTTTTCTTATAAAATACAGGCTATACTGCTTTTAAGTTACAATAAAAATTTTAAAAAAAAATACCAGAAGTAGTTTTTCAGCAGTAGGCCTTTTCTTTGGATTCTTAGTCAAAGCAGTTTTGACAAAGTTGTGAAACACGGGACTCCTAAAAAATTATTATATTAGTTTTTAGACCCTCATAAACTTGCAAATCATCAATACCATTTGTCCTTATCTTTCAAAGTAGGTGGTTTGAAACCACTCTTGGACATCAAGAAAAGTGCTCTCATTGGATGCAAATCAAACATTGGGGGCTGCAATTCTGCCAATTCGATCGCGGTTATTCCAACTGCCCAAATATCGCAGAGATGATTGTAACCACCTTTCCTTTCTACAGCAGCAACCTGGAAAAAATTAATTAATTGCAATAAACAATTAAATATACCTTGGTGGTCCCCTAATAACATTTTAGACAGTAACTTTACCTCTGGGGCCATCCAATATGGGGTACCAATGAAAGATTTCCTTTTAGTCATTGTTGCTGTAATTTGTGCTGAAACTCCAAAATCTGCCAGCTTAACGTCACCATTGACTGTTAAAAGAATGTTCGCTCCCTAAAATGTTAAATGTACGTTTTATATATTTATCTATAAAAACGATTCAAAACCATCTTAAAAAGCCAGTGTTACTTTGATATCTCTATGCATTTTTCCCATGGTGTGTAAATATGCCAGACCGTGAAGCGTCTCCTTGCACATATATGCTATTTGTAATTCTGATAAAGGCCCAGTTGCTGGAAAATATAATTATAGCTGTAAGTTATGTTACTCATTAAAAAATAATGTAATTACAACAGTCACCATGATAAATATCCTGCAAAGAACCACCGCCACAGTATTCCATGCAAATCCATAATTTATCCCTTCTAAGGTAACTTCCATAATAAGCTATTATGTTGTGATGTTTGCAATCCTTCATCATTAAAATCTCTTGTTGTATTATTGCAAAATCATCACCTGGAAAAAATGTGATCTTGTACAAACTGTTTGACCTATACTGAATGTTAAGAATCTTACCAGGCTCCAGTTTTATTACTTTTATTGCAACCATTTCGTTAGTTGAAATTCGCCTTGCCTGGTAACAAAAAATAATTAGATCCTTTTTTTTACATAACTGATTGTAAAAAGAGAGAGAAATTGATCAATTTCAAAGATAATTATGCTATAGAATTATCACCTAACTGATATTCACGCAATATTTCAAAATTTAACAATAAATTAGTTTAAATAAGTCTAAGCATTGTAATTGTTATATTTTTCTGTAATTATGCACATTGGATTGAAAGGATTAGATTTCAACTGACAAGACAATCATTCCAATTTTCCAATAAAATATTGTTTAATACTGAATCATAAAGTTTATCAGTACAAACACAAAAACGGTTCAACATTCCCTTCCATTTCCTCATCTCCAGTGCCAAATAATCATTAGCAATGACCTTACATAATGGTATTTATTTCTTCTAATTTTTTCCTAACGTTTTTATTAGAAAACTTTTCCTTTCATGAAATGTGGTGAAGTCTATGAATAAAAGGACTTGTTAAGACACATTTTGTCAATTTACCAATGTTTTCAACTTCTCTAGAACTTCTTGATTTACTAATTTATGATGTGACCCTACTCCCTTATTCTTTCCATTATATCGTTTTATTTATTCCTTCTTTTATTAAATTTTTTTTAGAAGGAATGATAATTGTAATTGCAAATTATAAATTATTTACGGCCTTCCTTGTCTACGAGTAACTGGATAATCTTGGGCTGGTTGTCCAGACCGATCTAGCATATTATCAAGTTTGTCGATAAAAACTTTTCATTTACTGAATCATCAAGAAGAAATAAGTCTAGTGTTCACTGAACAAGTTAAACATGAAATATTTTCAACTTTTAAACCTGTCAAGCATACAAATAAAAAATACCAATAAAACCGCACCTATGGATTAGTATTATAAAATGTTTATCCATGAAGGGATAATGATAAAATGTCGAATTTAAAATGGGTCAATAATTTAATTTTAAAAAAAGTTCAATTTGACCTGGTAAATCTATATATATTGCAAACTTTTAGAAATTTAACGATCATCGTGCTCTAGGATAAAGTAAACTAAGATAGACAAACAAGCCTAGATAAAAAATTGCCTTAAAGTATTAATCTCAAAATCCTTGAGCGTATAATAGATAACAGATCATCTAAGGAAAATGTAGGGAATCCCTACTTGTTTTGAAACCCGCTGAGCCAACCACTGAGATCTGACAAGATCACTGTACATTTTCTTTTACATCCATATTTTTTAAAGTAAACCTTCTTACAGAAATTATTGAAGTAAAATAGGGTACCATGTTGTTTATTTTCTTTAAGATCATTGAACTGTGCACCTTTTAGTCCTTTTTTGAATAAATCCTGTGCACAGAATTCATTTATATGGTCATCAGCTTGAAAGAACGAGGGATGTCCCTGGGTTTTACATAGAAGAAATCAGGTCTTATTAAGCCTGCTTTGACTCTTTTTTTCCATTTCAGACCCTTTAACACATCATATTAAGGCACCCATTTAAAATTTTTGAGTTTCGTTTTTCAAAAGCAATCAGGCAGTTTGGAAGAGTGTAAAAATTGATCTTTCCTTTCAGTTCATAAGTTTTTATCATTTAATTTGCTCAATTGCACTTCAATGTAGTCATTGAAGTAAATCAAGTAAATTAGGCAAGTTTGTACCACAAATGGTAGATAGGAAATAAATTTCTATTTCTATGAAACTGTACATTAATTTTTAACTAAAAACTACTTTTTATATTAATATCTACAGCTTATAGATTGAAGTTCAGCTAACAGCAAAGAGCAAAACTATCTTACTAGAAAAGATTTTATTTTTACTTATTTATTTTAATTGTTTTTAAATTAATGGAGTCCAGCAACACTGGAGCAATTCAGCATCCAATATACTGTGAAGGCCGATTGGGTGCATGATATTCCACCATCAGTCCTTTGACTTACTCATTCTCACAAATGCACAACCACATTTACAAACTGTAAAATCACGCAAAAAATGTATACCACAAATAATACATACAATATTTATCACACACGCACACAATATTTACTTTGGCATTGTATGTGAGAAAATGCTTTAATTTCTTTTTATCAAAACCCGCAAAACTTGGTCAGATATATGTTTATTTATTGGTTGGAACTCTTCTAAGAAGGCTACTTCTCTCTATACAAATAACTGTACTCTATTATTTATTTAATTAATTTTTGTAGAACGAATGATAAGAGTATGTTGTAAAACATAAAAAAAAGAAAACAAGTTTTTTCTTCTAAAGAGATAAAAGGTAAATTGTACCAACAACATGTTAGGAACAATATCTTTAAAAAAAAATTGAAAGAGAGGAGGGAAAAACAATTTTGAGATACACTATGTGGTTTTTTTTTGTTTAAATAATAACCAAAAAATAGATAAAAGTGTAGTGTAGAAATTTTTAAAATTAATTTTAATTGAAATAACTTTCATAACAATTGTATTATTAAGATATTGTTTCTTGTTCAAACAGGCAGATAATAATTATTACAGGTTTCAAGGGCATTTTCATCATATGAGTTTAATTATTTAAAGAAAAATAGATTTTCATGAGTTTTAAAAAAAATTGATTTTACCATTTTAAATTACTGATATTCTACTTCATAAAAATCTCTTTTATTGTAAAATTATATTTAGACGTTATAAAGAACAAAACAATTAAAAATCGTATCAAATTACAAATGTTGGGATATTTTTTTTTAGAGGCGTAATATAAAATTGGAATCATAACAAAATTTCCACAATTCTTCAATGTCACAGTTTCACAATTCATTGTTTTAGTACGGTAATCATCTAGAACGCAGAATGAAATGATTTTTTTTTCTGACAATGTTTATCTTTAAATGTTTACTTTCTCCCCCCCCCCTCCCGCATCAAGGTTTCACTATTCAACTTTGAAGGAAATACAATATTCCATTTTCAAGAAAATGAAACATCAATCTAGCCAAAGTTCAGAATTGAAAGGCAAAATTTAATTATGATGAATTGACTCGACGTAAGATAATGGCATAAGGTCATAGTAACTATTGGCAAGAATTGTAGCATTAATCATAATTTTATCTCATCTTATTAAATTGGAAATAAAAGATAATCGCTTTATGTAACAAAATTATGTTTTATGTAGTTTAAAATTAATTTCTAAAAGCTAAATAAACATGTAATACTACAATTAGCAACAGTTGAGACAAAGTTACTTGAAAAGAATAATTTTATTAATTTATTGGCTTTTCTGTTTAGATTAAAGCTATTCCTATAATAATAATTTAAAAAAAATGCATTTTCCTTATCTACAATGTATAAACTTTTAGTTTGATCTTGTCTCATGTAAAATATGAAAATACGAACAAGTAATTTGATCAGTCTGTTATTTAACCCAAGAATGTCTGCTTGCCAGCAAGGATCTGCTTCTAGTTCATCAGATTCGTTTCACCATTTTGACTTTTTCCATTTTACAAACATATAAAAAGACAAAATAGCACACAGAGAAGATAGAGAAAAAGTTTTGATTGACAAAACGGGCAAAACCAGGGGATGATCAACGGTCCGAGAGTAAAAATGTTTATGTCAACACAATGCAGCTAAATGAACCTTCTTCCAGCCCTTTACTTTAGACAAATCTATAGAAAAAGGTTACAATTAAAAAGATAACATTTAGACCAACCTCTAAAAATGGTGAAATGGGTCAAACAGAAAAAATCAGGAAAGCAAGATAATTTAGAACGATCAAGCTAAAAATGCTTATTTGTTCATGAAGTAGCTATATTAAAATTTATGGTGAGAGTTCGTCTACAATTCAGTAGACACACACTTGCTTGAGTTACTATTTCTCACTGAGGATGGCATAAAACCGCAACATGTTTGAAAACTTCAAAAACTCACAAGTGCAGATGCACTCAATAAGCAACTCGTGGTGGTTCAACAAGGAGCTGTATTATTCAAATTTCCTGTCAACTAAATAAACTAAAACAAACATAAAAGGGTCATATCTGATATAAAAAAAATAGCATAAAGAAGAACATTTTAAGGTAATTGAAAAAAATTGATAGACGAAACCAGCATGTTGGGATGATCAGGCTAGAAAAGTGTGTTTGTTTATAAGAGCTACATCATTTGAACCTCCTACTCAACCACTTTTAAAAAATAAAACCCAACCCTACTTCAGAAGATGGTAAAACCATGAAAATCATGGACATTAAGTACCTACATGTTATGAGCCCAGTTTTGACTCATAAAATGGGGAAAATGTGACAAAATAACGAACAGAACAACCAGACAAAGTAGTGGGAAAAATTTGATAAACAAAACTAGCCTATCAGGATGATCAGGCCAAAAAAATGTATATGTTTATAGGTAGATACATCATTTGAACATTCCATGAATCCCATTTTGAAAGTAACATCCAGGCCTACCGTTGAAAATCAGGAAAATCTGGGACATTAAGTACCTACATTATTTGTATATATGAGCGACTGAGATACTCAGTGATCAAAAGGCTCATCAAACATAATTGGGTAGTCACTCAGATTTTCACTGGTGGCGATGAAAAGACGAAAGACCTGACAAGTTGGTCTCCCAGTCTTCCAGCCTCACTTGCTTTCCTACCACTGGCGCAATTAATAGACAAGTTTTTAATTTTAAATTTGTGGCAGAAAGAATTTTTTGGTATTAAACAACTACAAACTGGGAAAGTATTTGAAGGAGGATGTGACAGAGACTTTGGTATGAAGGATATATGTGCAACATTCTCACTTTTCTTAATCTGTAATAATAATATTGGATTAACATAATTTACTAGACATTGTATAGTTATGGACCAACTTCGCCAACTGCCAGTATAAAACTAATTAATTTTCCATTCAAACCACAAGCCGCTTGGCAATATGAGCTACAAGTCGTGAATACGTGAAAGTTATGAGTTCCTCAAGTTGCCCAGTCTCCTGTTTGTAACGCATCTGAGTGTGAGTTTCTTCTCTTTTTTTGCAATTGATTAATTTAAGGAGTTATAAAACCAGATAAAAACTGGGGCATTAAGTGCCTTCATTTAGAAACCCAATTTTGATAAATGAAATGGGAAAAGGGTAACAAAATAACAAACGGAACAACTATGTAAGCTAGTGGAAAAAAATTGACAGACAAAATCAGCCTGCAAGGAATTATATTACTATTAAATATAATTACTATCTGACGTAAGACAACAAGCAGACCAGGATGACCTGGGACCATCAAGAATACATGCTAGAAGGACAAAACATGACTGTTACTGTGCTGTCCATAAAGAATCAATATGACCAGGGCAATTGTTGTGCAATTATCTAATCAACATTTTATGAGAAAAATACAATAAAAATTATAAGTATTTAATATTTTTAATATGATTGCCGCAGTTTTCTATTAGGGAGTACATCTAAAATTTTATTTGTTATATTTTAAACATTAGAATTTCAGATAATCATGATTGGAATGCATTTATTATCCTTGTCAGCTTGTTATATTTCCTTTACAAATATTTTTCTCATATTAATATTTTTTCTTAACTTCATTTATTTGTATCCAACTGTACATGTATTACAGACAACCAGCAGACTGGATAATTTGTATTTATGGCATTACGGGCATAGAGAGAAAGTTACCCATTGGCAGCCACTCTGGATAATAAAATGATATTAATTATTTAAGAGGTCTCTTATCCATATTCTTCTCAGACGTTTACATGGTCGTTGTAAGTAATGGAATAATCGTATTTGTGTGTTAGTGTGATTTTGTTCTTTACCGAGAAAACATCTGTAATATATGTTGAAGGATGAATGAAAAAACTGCAGCATGTGAAGACCTCAGTGAAGTATGTAATCATTTATGGAGTGGAAACAATAGTCGTAAAGTTTTGTATTGAAAACTTTGTAATCTTTGAATATTGTAATATTTGGCCAATCCATAATAAATTGGGGACTCGTAGATCCAAATCGGTTTGGGAAAAATAATAAACAGAAAGTTTCGATTTTAATGGTAATTTTGATTATTGGTTTAGTAGATAATAAAAAATGTTCAACCATTTGCTGTCTCTTTTTTTAATCGGGTATATAAATTCCAAGTTAGTCTTCTAACAATGTAAGTTCTAAATCTAAATCTTAGTTATCTTTGACAGATTGAGGAACAGATTCATCGCATAAGTATATCCTAGGAAAAGTCACACAATGTATTGAAAACGCGATATGTTGTCACTTTGAGGAGTAAAAACTTTATTTTCCAAAGATTCAATTGTTGATGTGGTTTTGTGACATAAGTGAAACGAGGTGGAAGAGGGATGACTTGTATTAATTTAAAATTTAGTGGGCTAACAGTAAGACAGGTGCAAATTTTTGACGTTTTTTCTAGTCAAGATGGTCATTTTACAGGGGTACAGTAATGATCAGTAAAGAAAGGGCTTTACTGTCAGCATACCACACAGTCAAATAAAGCATTTGCAACTAAATTTATTTTTTGATGGAGAAATTTTTATTTTATTTATTTTTTTATTGATTTTTTAAAAGAAACATACCTTATAAACGTCGCCGTAAGTGCCGTTGCCAATCCTTTGGATGAGTTCGTACTCATCCTGAGGATTTTTTCTGCTGATATCAGACGACAGGGCAGCAGTCGAACCGTGAGCCATTGCAAGGGATTATTTTAGATTTTTTTTCTTAAATCTCCTAAATCTGCAATTTACTGGGGTATTTGTCACCTAACAACTCGCAATCACGTATTCCATGTTCGCGAGTGATATAGAAAACAGCTACTCGACTCGGGGCAAAACTATTTCACTAAACAGCCTACACATCCCTCAGTATTTTCATTTCCGATTTCGATTATCCTCCCTTTAAGAACAGACCAAAACAAAAGTTCGAATTGCATGTTCGCCGAGGAGCCGAACGATTTCAGGCCATGTTCCCCGACTTATAAGCTAACGCGAAACTTATAAATGTCGAATAAAACTCGTTATTTATAACACACTTTATTTACGTATGGGAAAGGACTTTTATCAATAATCCTGGAACTGGAACCCTTTAAATACTCAATCGGAACAGCTGATCGCAACTGTGCCAACGCTGGAAACGGAAAAAACCCAACAATTAACCCGATTTACGGGAAAGCGGTTGGAAACAACAAATTATTAGGCACGTTCGACAAATATTAAAAACTGAAAGAAATATAAATATTAGCACGACACTTTATGTTTGTAGTTCCATCTGCTTGGCATTGCACTAATCGTCACATGGCATAACATGACGCAAAACAGAAATATCTGTCGAGTTCTTAGGTTAAATTGTGTAAACAGCATATCAACTGAGCAATTATATAAATTTCATTCCTTTCCTTCTCATACAAAAATATTTTCTCAGAAAAAAAGTGGAAAACAACTTAATTTCTTTATCCGATCCTCGAATAATACACGATAATAAAACAAATGTAATAAAAATTATAATTCACTAATTTCGTGGTCCACTTGAACGATCAACATATTACAACCAATTAAAGTTTTTAGTTGAGATAAAAAAGTCAATGGCACGAGCGGGCCTCGAACCCATTGAAAAATGGCAAAAAGGAGGGAAAGTTCAAAAGGTGGAGTTGAGATGGGAAATTGATGTCCGAGTGGATCGAGGTCACGATAGCTCGAGGAGCGGCGGGTCTAGCCGGGGATCGTGGGTTCGAGTCCCGCTCGTGCCATTGACTTTTTTATCTCAACTAAAAACCTTAATTAGTTGTAATAATTATAATTGTGGGCGAATCTGAGACGGAATGTCACACTCACAGACTTACCAAAGTAGCCCTGGTCAACACATATTTCAGTAAGAAAGGAGGGGTAGCACTCGAATATTATAAAAAAACCAAGCAGTTACGTTTATGTGTGATTGTATTTATTTATTAGGGCAAATATATGTGTGGTGGAAGGGTCCATGGCAGAATATAGAGTACCCATGTACCTGTCGATGTAGGTAGACTGATTAGCATGCATGAATGGACGTGGTATTATAGCCTGAGAAGTCACAGTCAACAAATAATACCCAACTTATATTTTTCTGCAACCTACATCACACCAGACAGCATCTCAAGACCGCATTATTACTCGTATAATATAATGGTTTTTCTAAAACTAAAGATACACAGTCGAAAGCGTAACTTAAGTCTATGAAAGTTTGGTAATTTGCACCAAATGTTGGTCATTTTATTCACTGAGAAATATTTGCTTGTAGGATATTATGAAGAAATTGATTTGATGTTAAAGGGGTTTTTTACTCGCCAATAAATAATGGTAATAGTATATACAGTATTATATTTACAATATTTCACTACTTACAAAATTTAATATTTTTTAATTTAGGATAACAGGTCTGGAAAAAGAACAAACCAAAAATACATAACAAGACCACATAAAGAGTTTAGTTATTATTTATTTATTTTAAAGATACAAGAAGGCATTAAGCCTCCTTATATGCTCATATATTAGAAATAAATTTAATTTTATAATGATAGTAAAATAATAATAAAAATAAAACATAATAAAATAATATAAAACAATAATGACAATATGTTCTTTAAAATATTAATTGTTTATAATCAAATTATGAAACCACATTATGAAAGAAAAGCAGAAAGACAGAAAAAAGAAAAAAAGGAAAGGTGAAGGAAGAGATGATTTAGATGACATGGATCTGAGACAAGCCAGTGAGGAGCAGAATGTACTTCCCAAGGAAGCAAATTCCATAGTCTTGACCCTTCAGTTCTGAAGGATAAGGCTAAAGGTTTAGGAGGGATACGATTGGGTAAGGAATGAGGGGGAAAGTTGATCCAGGACTCATATTGAGGACATTTGTTCGGTTTCAAATATATAAATTAAAACTAAATTTCTAAGTGCTCACAATATTAAGGTTGCTGAAGGACTTAATATAGGAAGAAATACGATCCCTTGGTTTAAGATCATAACAGTATTTAATACAGAAACGGTGAGCAATTTGATGGCAGTGAGCAGAATTGAGAGTCTAAGGAAAGTGAAAAAAAAAAGTGCAAAGGGTAATAAAAAATTTATTAGGGATTTAACAAGGAGAACTCTAGTTCCCTGGGGAGTGAAAACGCTAAGATGTCAAAAGAGAGAAAGGAGTCTTGAGTAAATCTTTTTAATAATAGAGTATATGAGTATGTAAGCTTGGAGTTAAGATTAACTTTTTTTTATCTCAACCATAATTAATTGAATTTTAAATTTAACGCCGAGATTTTTAACTTTAAGGCAAAAATTAATATGAGAGCCGATGAAATGAAGAGGAGATAGATATTAGGAGGTGCAATTAGTAGCAGTAGAAGAAAAAACAAAAAGCTGCATACCAGTTTCCAAATAAGCAATTATGATTAAAAGAACTGAATACATCGGAAAAATCAAGTAGAACAATAATGGTACACTTGTCATTAATGCCTAGACAAATATTGTCTAAGATTTTAAGAAAGGCTGTCTTACAACTACGAAATTTTATAGTAGGATGTATACTTTTCCTTAAACTTTAATTTTGGTGGTTCTGTGTGTACTAAGTACTTCAACACAAAAATATTAATGCTTAGTTTTCCTTAAGCATGATGTGGTTTTAATTGAAATAAAAAGTTTGCCATTATAATGAGTGATTTCCTGTTCTAAATAATTCGGTTCTATTTTTATTTAAAGAAAGGTGTGAAATTTAAATATAGATAAACAGATTAAATATTAATTTAGTTAATGAAATGTACATTTTAAACTGAAGGATGCAAAGGTTCAATCACCAAAGTTGGGTTCGTGCTTTGCCTATAGAGTTCAGTAGGGAGTAGGGACCTTGATATTTCGGGAAGTTGGGAACAAGAACAACCTCATCTTAGGTTTCCAGTCAATTTCAGCTGTGTTGTCTTCTAAAACAACTAAATTAATTCAAAAATAATAATTCTAAATGCAGTATCGTTCCTACGGAAAATTATTATTTTGATTTATTATAAATAGAAGAGATATTCTCCCAATTGGATTTCCGTTGTTGCACGATTGTTGGCCTGTTTTGAAGAATTATGGCCGGCAATTTCTGGCAAAGTTCTCACTAGTATTTATCACCTTTTTAAATTACTTTTTATTATATTGTATAATTTGTTTACGCTTTGATTCGATTGTAGCCAACAGTGGGTTCTGGACAAGCAGGATCTAATACGGGAGAGGCAATTTGACCTGGGTGTTTTAACTGAAGAAGAATACCAAAAGATTTTTATATTTTTCTCAAATTGTAAGCATGCTTTTTTTTGCTTTTCATTTTGGTTTAGAATTATCATTGTTGCCCATTCAAAAGTTGTTCCATCATTGTTATTATTATTATTTTTTTTTTTACTCCATAATTTTTATACAGCCATTTTTTACATCATTGCATTATTATTATTACTACTGAGAATTAGATAGGGTATTTTTATACACTTCTATACAATCACACAGTAACATTACTATTTCTAAGAAAACTGTACAACTCATGATATACAGCCAATTCGGTTGTCGATAACAAAGTACAGTATACATAAGGCGGTTGTAGATTTATTTCTTTGGCATTAAAAAGTCTTATCGAACATATTACTGCGTTCATTCTTGTGTTGATTGATTTGTTGAAAGTTTCCAGGGTGTGTATACTGCGCCCTTTAAGAGCTATTGTATCCCTCATTCTCTGCCTAAAGCACATCGGTGAGTCCTAATTCATCAAGAAACTTGATTAATAGGCCCGGTTTTATTGGTTGGAGCTCTTCTATGGTCACATTGTACATCCCAAAACACTTCCTCCTGCGGGCTAATGTTGCTCCGCAGTTTGTTAGTAGATGTGTTGGTGTTTCTTCTGCTTCTTTGCAGAATCTGCATGTGCCATCTTGGATTACTCCAATTTTCTTTAGGTATCCATTTAATCTGCAGTGTCCTGTTAGGATTCGCATTCCTGCTTCCTTTGACACATTCCGTGATTTCTTTCTTTCCGAAATTGGTTAGAAGATTCTTAGATTGTTTATGTCCATTTCCAGAGTTCCCTTATTTTCTTTTTGTCCTTCTGTCTGAGATAATCGTTAATAGTGTGGATTCCTATTCCACAGAAGGGTTCGGGTCCATGTCATTCCTGTGTTTCCTGCAGTGCATGATAATGTGTTCAAGATCTTATATGTTCCACAGTCTTCACAGTATGGTGATGGAATTCACTCACTTGAAATATCCCTTGCAGAGTCCATGATTGGATTGTAACCTTACATTTTTGCAAAAGGCCTTGTTTATATTGTTTACTTTGCTGAATCAAGGCTCTAGTCCTACTAACGGAAACATATTTTTGTAGAATATACCTTCGTTGTTTGAAAAGTATTTGGTTTGCCATTCTATCTGCTGCTGCAACCTTAATATAGCATGCAGATCTTTTCTGGGTACAGCTACATTTAGAGTGTTGTCCATTGCGGTGGCATCTTTGGCTAGGCGATCTATGACATCGCTGTGTTTGAACCCCTTATGGCCTTTAATCCAGGTGATTACTACTTTATGCCCTTTAGACCTGATCATTGCTGAAAGTTCAAGGATTTTGATGATAATGTAGTCTGCTATAACTACAACTTTTTTTTCATTACAAAGGTTTTGAACACTGCTATAACCGTCTGTACATATGACGACATTTGGGAATTGCTTAACATTCACATACTTCATAGTTTTTCTTATAGCAATCAATTCTACACTGTATATGGATAGGTACTGTGGGAGTAAAAACTTTTCACTGTAATTCTGCGTGGGATCGAAAAATGCACACCATACTCGTCCATTTAGGAGTGACCCGCATATAAGATAAACGGCCATCTGGAAATCTCACATACAGGTCACTAAGATATTTTTGAGTCACTTCGGTTTTATTCGAGTCTGTGAAAGTTATAGGATATGTATGTGGGAATACAATGTTGTTAAATATGTTGGAAACTTTAATAAAGTATGGTGTAGGACATAATGACTTCACTGCTGATCCATATTTAGCAAGACTGTGACACATCTACACAGAAAACAAACACTTTGAGCCTTGAAGATGATCTCAACAAAGATCAAAATGTTGGTACAACAAAGAAAATGTTTTTCTAAACCTACATCACACCAGACCACATCTCACGATCAACAGCTAATTGTTATTGTGGGTAATTTTCATTTACATTCTTTGTATCCCTTAATAGACTTGATCCGCACATTATACTGGTAGTAAAGCTCTCATCAAACCAGGATACTCACGTCTCTGAGCGACTGAGATGCTCACTCAGAGTTTTATTAGTGATGATGCTGAGATGTCTTCCAGTCTCAGTTGCTTTCCTACTCTTACTTAGTGAATGGTCAAATGTGTAATTTTAAATTTGTGGCAGAAGGGATTTTCAGTATGAAACAATTACAAATTGAAAGAGTATTTGGAGGAGAGTTTGACATGAAGGATAAACTTGCAACTTCCTCACTTTTCTTATTCTGTACCAGCAGTAATGACAATAATACTGTTATAATACGATTATCATCATTACTACTAGATTTTCTAGACAGTGTATAGTTATGAACCAACTTTGCCAACAGCCAGTATAAAACTAACTGATTTTCTGTTTAAACCACAAGCAACTTGGCAATATGAGCTACTCAAGTTATGGCTGCGCGAAGGTGATGAGCTACTCAAATCGTCCAATCACCCAGTCTCCTGTTTGTAAGGCAGCTAGTGACCAGTATTCATATCCCTATGTGAGCAGGCCCTTACTCTTTTTTTTTGGAATTTCAATAAGATAACAAGTGTAAATATGGGTTTAGTTAACATTTCATATTATGCTTTTTCAGTTGTAACAAACATGATTGTTGTTCATGTCTAGGCAAAGTAGGAACTCTATTCCATTACTGTTCTATCATAATTCTGTTTTAATGATCTGTCCGGGGGCATTGATAAAAACCATTTAAACTTCAACCAAGACCCTATGGAAAAGTCTTTGCCTCCCGCTGACTGGGGCCAAGCACAGTGAATATGCAAAAGTTCAAAATGACAATTTTTTTTACAAATTGCAATAAAAATTGATCAAATTTTAATTTGTAAACCTTTTGACGATCTTGCAGTGAAGGCTGTAGACTCTATGCTATGTAGAACTATGCTAATATTCTTAAAAAAAAAAAAAAAATCATAAATGTCAGAAATTTTTCTTTGACAATAGAACAAAAAGTATTTTATCTTGAATCTGTATTTTTACATAAAATACAAAAATACACATAAAATTACAATATATAATATATAAGTTGGTGATTTCAAAGACAGTAATACTTAAAAATGAAACTCGGAAATAATCATCTTAGATGCTTCAAATCATAAATTTGAAAAGAATAACTTATGACTTGAAAGAAGTCTCTTTGATTGAATGATGAAAGGTTGACTGGATCAACTAAAATGTTAAACCAAATGTTCTCAAAACAATTTTTTTTCCGTTTTTGTTGGCATTTAGGTTCGTAGAATTGTGAGAATGTGCTTTTAATAAGCTCCTTGGTGAATCTTCACTCACAAGTTCATGAAAAATATTCTCAGATTTTAGAATGTCTGATGAAACTCAGACGTGATAGCGTCCAGCTGAAACCTCATTTTATTAAACCGATAGTAACCTGTGGTTAAACGACGATCTATGTTCACAATCTTAACACCCCACAAAAATTGAGTGAAGCATTCTTTATTCTCCCACAGGAAAAGTTTCTTTCGGTTGTTTCATTTTGAGATAAATTGATCTCTGAACTCTACATTGCTAAATGCTAGTCTATTTACTTAATTTTGGTTTAAGATTAGCCTGCTCTTATAAACGATCTCGATTTTTTTAAACAGGACATGAACACTCACTTTTCGTTTAATCATCAAAATTTGAAATAAAATTTGGAAATTTTGCACCCTTTGAACGTTTAAACTTGTTGCGAATTCTAAGATGGGATGAGGTAATGAAAAGTAATGGCAAAACAAAAATATCCTTTTATTGCAATTTATATTAATTAAAATTTTGAAGAAAAATATACAGATTTTTAAAATGAACCCATAATTGGAATCCTCCTAATTTTAATTTTTTTAATCCTTAATTGTGACTAGATTTGATGATTTTATTGTTTAGAATATTTTATATATTTATATTATATTAGACTAATATATTAGTGATGATGTCAGTAGGGGTCAATTAGGTTAGAAAAAACCCTTAATTTTATAGAACTTATAGAACTAAGGTTTGTAAAATATTCATATATCTTGATAAAGGAAATATATTTTCCAAAATTCAGCACAATAAAATATAGATATTTTTATAATCTAAGTGACCATATCCCTACATCATCATTATTATTTTATTGTTGAGGCAAGATAGTGTCGAATTACTACTAGTTTAATGTTCTGTGTTAAGTGTAAATATGGTAGCTTGACGATTTTATACACTGTTTTTATTTTCTTCCCTTCTTAAGTGTATAGGCTGTTTTCTAACCAGATTTTAATTTTTAGTTATACAGACTCTGGGTGAACAGCTTAAGCTAAGGCAGCAGGTGATTGCGACTGCCACTGTGTATTTTAAACGATTTTATGCGAGAAATTCATTGAGATGCATTGACCCACTTCTATTGGCTCCCACCTGTTTATTTCTTGCATCAAAGGTAGAAGAGTTTGGAGTTATTTCTAATAATAGGTTGATATCTACTTGTCAGACTGTTGGTAGGTATAAATAACATCGATGGTTTTTAATTGTTTCCTTAAAATAAATTTTTTCTGTTTATGTTCTTAGTCAAAAATAAATTCAGCTATGCCTACGTTCAAGAATTCCCTTATAGGAGTAATCACATACTTGAATGTGAGTTTTATTTGTTGGAGAATCTGGATTGTTGCCTTATAGTCTACCAGCCTTATAGGCCGCTTCTACAGCTCCTCGCGGATATTGGTCACGAGGATCAATTGCTGGCGTTGGCTTGGAGGGTTGTAAATGATTCTTTAAGAACTGATGTATGCCTACTTTATCCACCTTATCAAATCGCGATCGGCTGTTTGCAAATTGCATGCGTAATATTACAGCGGGATTTGAAGTCTTGGTTCGCCGAGCTAAACGTTGACATAGAGAAGATTCAAGAAATTGTCCGTTACGTGATAAACCTGTTTGAACTTTGGAAAACTTACGACGAGAAGAAAGATGTCCAGGCTCTTTTGGCCAAAATGCCTAAACCAAAAATCCAATCATCCAGATAGCTAGGGGAGGACATGCCTTCAGGCATGCAGTAACAACTGATTGAACAAAGTACTTTTCTGATAAGAAATACTGACAAATTAATACACAACAGCGTCATCTCAGAAAATTAATATAACTGAATCATATTAATACATTTGTATTTAAATTTTTATAAAAGTCTATGATTGACTGTTTAGTTCCTAAATGTTTAGAGCAATATGATTATAATCTCTTCTATTAACTTTTATTCTTGAGTATTAGAAAAGATTAGAAATTATATTTACCAATGAATGTATCATTTGTGTAAACATTGTGATGGGTAGTATGATTAAATATGAATGTTTTAATGTTGTACAGGGAATGGTGTGAAAGATTTACCTTGTAAAAATGTGTTTTCACAATTGTAATTTTTAGGCATCGTAAGATCTGTACAAGACTGTCCAAAATAAATTTTTCATAGGGTTTGTTTGCATTAATTTAGTCAACTTATTTTTCCAATTATTAATTTTAGACTGTAATTGATACACATGTACAAAATGTAATGTAATTTCATCATTTTAAAGCGTGTGGGATAATGGATATTTGCAATTTTAAAAATAAAAAAGATTCATTTCAGAGAGTATATTGTTTATTTTTATGATTTCAACCCGTCCCGGAACATTTGTAAAAAGAAAAAACTCAATTTAAAAGATACTTAATTTATCTTTGCTTGTAAAGGTAAAAATTAAAGTGTACAATTTTCCCTAGTACAAAGTAGATTTTTTAAATTGCTCTTGTTACCTACTAAATTATAAAAGAAAGACCCATACATATTGAAATACCTCTAATAGAAAGTGTTAATGTTCTTATTCTCAAAGACCATAGACTAAACAACAGAGTAATCCCTAAAGTAAATAGTAATTCTCCTTAGTATGCCCTATCCTCATCACTACCTACCATATTTAACATAAAGAATCAAGAATTTCTTTTTTTTTTTTCAAGGGTATTACAATTGCAAGGTTTTACAATCCCTCAGAGTGCCTATGATTTTGAAAAAAGCCCATTTGTAAATATGACTGGTTTGAATGCAGGGCCGCTGGATTAGAAGTCATACTGTGTCAATGTCTAAACTGTTGCAGCCACCAATGCCTTTAAATTAACTTTGTTGGTTGAACATTATTAGCACCTTTACCAACTTTGTTTATAATTTTTAATATATTCTTCTTTTGAACTGTATTCGAAAACTGAGAATCCAGTTTTTAATCCTGTTTTTATTGTTGTGTTAGCTGACAATTTGTTGCAGTATTTTTGCCAGCTTTCTGTCGGACTTAATCTAAGTTGAAGTTTATGAAGCTCATACTTTTTTAACTAGAATTCAGATACTCCCCCTATCCTCTTGTCTGATGATGTTATGCCCACCAGGTGGTACTTCAAGCATGGTTTAAATTAGGTTTCTGAGAGCGTCGTCACTGCTATATTTTCATTGGCTATTGCTTGCTCTAACTGGCTTTATTTGATATAAACAGTGGAATGTTCCATTGAAGAATGTTAATTAATATTGTGTATGCTTACAATAGTCTATTTTATCGGTCTCTTCGTTACAGTAGTGGGCGTTAAACCGTTAAGCAATTTATACGGTATATATTTTGTGTTATAGCTTTAACTGTTAGTGAAATGTTATCTCCATTAGTGTATTCGTTGGTTTTGATTTCTTGGACAATTTTTTAGAGAGTTAATTACATCTTGGATTTTAGCAGTTACTCTTCTAGTTGTTCTTCATTTTGGATTGCATTGTACTTTTTGACTGTATTAGGATTTTTTTAGTTAAATCTTTCGTTGTTTCTAGAAAATTTTAGATTAAAAAAAATTAATTTATACAATGCTAGAAAAATTTATATTCAATCAAAGTATTCGTACTCTCATAAAGTGTTTGTTTTCCATGTAGAAGTGTCATTCTTGTGAGTCCTGTTGAAAGTGCCAGTGAGATATTGCTGTTTTATGTATCTATACATTGGATTTTGAAGGTGTGGGGAAGGAAGTTGGGATAGAAAGATATTTTTGTATGAGGAGTCGGCTTATTTGAGGTGAAAGGAGCTGACAATGGGAAAAAACGTGGGTAATGGTTCAGCCGGATTATCCTTTCGTGATTATATTATTTCGGGATTACAGGGATAATTGGGGAAAGGAAAGGCAAATTGTTGAAGAATTATTTATCAACTATCAATTGTCTCCCTTCAAAATCCAACATTTATAAACATAAAACAGCAATTTCTCACTGGCACTCTCAATACAACTCACAAGAATGGCACATATTTATTTTTTTAAATCTTTTTCATTTTATTTTCTAGTGTTGTGTAAATTTATTATTTTTTAAAAACAAACAAAAAATTTCTTACCTTGTATAAATTCAATGTTTTTTAATCTAAAATTTTCTAGCATTGTATAAAGTCATAATTTTTTTCCACATCCCACATTATTTGTAAAATTCAAACAATGGTTATAAGTGTATAATATGTCAGAGTTGTGTGACGTGTTGCAAGTGTTCACAACACACAACAACCATGACACATCTACACAGAAAATAAGCACTTTGAACCTTGAAGATGATCTCAATAAAGATCATAACATTGGCATGATAAAGCCAGTGTTTTTCTAAACCCTCTGTCACACCAAACTTCATCTAACGATCTCCGATAATCACAATCCCTTGGCCAACTTCCATACTTAAATGCTTCACTTCCTTAAACTGAGTTTAGTGGAATTCATAAAGCAATTACAAAGAATTTGTGAACAATTAATTTGATGGAAGTAGGTGTTTTTTCTATATTTAAGATGTAGTTGAGTTAAATATATTTAAAAAAATAATGAGTTTTATTTAACCAAAATGTATTTTTGTCACATTCGAATCAGAATAATACGTTTATTTTTGATTGTTACAATATAAATGCAAAATTTTATTTGGTCCATTTGAAATTGGTCCAAAACTTCATTAAATAACAAGTATTGTCAACATATATCATCTTAGAAAATAGTTTATCAGTCCATTATCAACAATTTTTTAGATTTTACATAATAAATTATATGTTTATACAATTTAATCAATATTGTACAAAAATCAATGCCATTCAACAATATATATTTTTTGTTTATTTTACCATTTGATTTGGATTAAAATATTAATAAACTCTGTTTTTTATCTTTTAAAATAAATTGTGCCTTTGAGTTTGTTGTTTTGTTTTAGTGAAGTTTCCAACTCATAGCAATTTTTTTTTCTTTATTTTTGATATTTGTTTATTTAAATTGAATAAAAGCACATTATTTGTAGCACAAAAACTAACAAATGTGTCTTTTTTTATTTATTTATAGTATTGTCTAAGATAAATTAACAGTGAACATGAACCACTGGTGTATTGTCGTTACTCGAGCGAAAATGTAGGTTTTCCAACAGAACAATTATTTGCTCTGAACAAGGTTGAGGAACTCTTCCCTAGTCTTGGGATCATCTCGGAACACGCCAAGCATAGTTGACGTCATGGTCTTGCTGTTGATTTTCTGGACACCCCTCATTACCATGCACATATGCCTAAAAAAAATTATTTACTAAAATGAGAACTTTGTAAAGGTATTCTAAAGGCGAAGCTTCAAAAAAAGTAAAGAGTAAGCATAATTAAATTAAATACAAATTTTCAAAATGCCCATGATTTTCAAGTTTACATTAAAGGTAAAAACAAGTTACTATACAGATGATATACATCACACCAGATCAAATCTCATGTTCTCTAAATAATAATAATAATAATAATCAATATATAGACTTTTATTTAACAGAGTATTTAGCAAGGTTGGTTTTTTGGTAAATTTTAATCAACATCTATTAGGTGAATTTAATCAATTTTCCTGATTCTAAGGCGGAAAAAACTTATAAAAGGACACTATTGACAAAATAGTGTACAGGACCACTGATGATGGCAAAATCTGGTAGAAAAATTCAGGAAAATAGACAGACTTCACCACTATGTTTGGTTTTTAATTTTTTAATACTAGTAGCACAGTTTAATAGTAAAGATATAAAAACAATCTAAAATATTTTTGAAAATGTGATATAGTTAAAAACAATTTAAACCACAACATTTAAAATAAGAGGACCTCTGTAACCGAAATTTTAGTATGATATAGATCACACTCTCAGCTCCTGGAACTTGCGGATATTGGTTCGATTCCTGCCATCGCTCCTGTAATTTCTAACCCCCAGAAAATATTGTTTATACATGATCTAAGACGAGTTGTCAAGTCTGACAATGAATTTTTGGTGATATACTTTTCTCAGGTCGAGTTTAAACTGAAATATATATATATATACACACGAAGGCCAACATTTAATCAAGCTTCTGGTGCTAAGGCGGAAAAACCGGAGATCGAATTTACTAATTACTTAACTAAGATAAGGAGAACGAGTGCAAGAAGCCAAACAACGGTTAAGAATATCGGGCTAGAGGACGATCACAAACGCATTAACCCTTTGAAATTAATTAAAGATTTTTAAGGATAGGTGCTTAGAGAGAATACGCGTCTTTGAAGTTACGGACGTAATTACGCTTATTAATTATAGAGGAGAACAAATATTAAAGGCCGTTTCTAACCGAAATAGGTCAAGACAATTTGGTTTCGTTTGTTTAGACGAAAATAACTCCAAAAGATGAAACTGTACCATTGTCTTCCTCCCCTTAAGGATCTTACTGTTTCGGTATGCCAGGATATACCCTGGGTTTTTAAGTGCTAAGTTAAAAAAAGTTAAACTAGAACGCGACTAGAACAAAATATAAAGATCGGGTAGTTGCCGAGACGTGCCGAATAGGTAAAAATTGCGAGGATAGGAAAACCAAAATGATCCTTCATCAGACATCAAGTTCGAATGTAGTAATAAAAGATCAATTCAAAAACATACACGGCTTCGACGACAACAGCGACGCCTTCTGGGTTTACAGCTTTAGTCACTGCAACTGCAATTTGCTTCGTTAAACGTTCTTGCACTGCAACAAGCAATTAACAAATAAAATATTTCACTATGTTTATTCTGCCAGGTTCATTCTAGAATCTTATTTTACCTTGCAATCGCCTGCTGAATATTTCTACGATCCTAAAAATCCATAGTAAATGCTTAATAAAAGTCAAAAAAGGATGCGTTATTTCGAGTTTCTTTTACCTGGCTAGCTTGCTTAGCCCGAGGATCTTCTTGTTCGGGAGGTAGGCGATGGACACCTTTCCGTAGAAAGGTACCAGGTGGTGTTCGCACATGGAGAACATTTCGATGTCTTTGACAAGCACCATTTCGTCGTGGTCTTCGTCAAAAACGGCATCGTTTAGTATGTCTGGAATCAAATAACCGTTTGAGTTATGAAAATTTCAAGAAGAGCAGAAGGAAAATTTTTGTTTGGAAGGAAAAGGACAGAGTGATCTAAAAGGGAGAGAAGGGCGCTGTGATTTTATACAAGGGATTCGGTGTAATGGAATTTCATGAATTTTCTCCGCGTTTCGCTTTCTCTTTTTCCAGGCCGCTTTAATTTATCTTCTCTTCTTTTATTTATAAAACGTCAGTTAAACAAGTCAAAAGGAAATATCGGGGAATTACTGAAATTATTTATCGGTGATCATAAATTATATTTGGTTGAATTAAACTTATCGATTGAACAAAACGTTATTAATTAAATTCACGGTGGATTTAACAATACGCGGTACGAGGCGTTGAGAGTACCGATGTCATCACATTTGAGGGCGTTGAGCATCGAACCGACTGTCATTTGCACTACCAACCAACTAAGAACATCAGTAAAAATATAATTAACTTAATTATTTTAAACTTTTTATTTATCAAATATTTTTTATACCTAGTAACCTACTAAACACTAGTATTTATGAGTTAAAAATCGATTTTAACAATTGACCAACTTTGTCTAGTAAGTATCTGGGTTACAAGAAAGCAGGAAGCTCGTGACGAATTTAAGTTGATATGAAATCTGTTGAAATAATGTTAAGCAAAAGTCCTAAAAACTATCCAACGAGATATAGAGCATCAAATTCAGCCCTTTTCGAACAATCCCTATCTTCGTTGCTATTTCAAAATCCAAATTAGAACTCTGTTCTTTACAACCTAGCCATACTTTTAGTGCCTACACTTAGAATTTAAGACTCAAATGAATTCAAATTTTAAAGCTAAATGTGTATTCTTACTTAGGGATTATACACTATATACACAAAATATACAAGCAGTCTAGGTGCATACATTCACTCCAATAAATACTTGTAACGACATGAAACATTTAAACCAGGGCTTCCCCTGCCTTTTAGCCACCGGAACAATTTCAAAGAACAAAATCCAGGGCATTCAAGTATTTCAAATAAGATACTTATAGAATACGTAGTCAATTTAAGTTTTATAAATTAGCATTAGCCACTTCATTCCAAATTAGGTAATGGAGAGGGATATCATTCTGAAAGTAAACATTAGGTTGACATATTTAACTTAATTTTCAAAATCCGGAGCACAAAGATCAAATTGGACAGAACGGAACTGGCGTGTGTAAAACCCCAGGCAATTTCAAAAGTAATAATTTGAACGTTAATGAATCAATGGAAAGAGTGAGGTTTTAGCCTGCACAATTTGAATATGTTGCTTGGTTGATGGTTAGCTTAATTTCTAGACGGATGGCGACAGTTCAGCATCTCGACACTTTCAGTATTTAGTTTTGATGGCTGTAGGCTGTGGCAAATGGAAGAACGCGTTTTGCCTTTTCAATGAGAGGTTGAAATTATTTGTTTTCCAGACGTAGTCAAAAACGGGGGTACCTATCGGACTCGAAAATAGATTTCAAGGTGGAAGTTATTAATTAACTTAAGTAATTCTCAAGTAATGTCTATCCTACATACGTATTTCGTTGAAGATGGTTGGTTTTGCCGAAATTGAACCCAGTTTAACAACCTATTAGTTAGCAGTAGACAACCATGGTTCACTTATTTCATCAATCAATCGTGCCGTTCGCAAATTCCATTTTGCTTTCTTCAAAAAAGAAAAAATCATTTAACCCCCTTTAATTTAAGTTTTGGGTTGAATCTGTTGAGAATTAAGAGGGCTTTTTTCTCAACAGATTCAACCCAAAACTGGCTTTTTCTTATAAAGACGTGAACTTTATCGTAGGCATCGAAGGATCTCTTCCCTGGCAAAAAAGACTCATTGCATTCATTTTGATGAATATAAATAAAATAAATAATAAATATTACAGTATACATTGTCATTTATCATAAGTGAAAACGTTGGCCAATTTGTGAACATAAACGCGAGTGCTTTCGCCCCAGGCACCCACCTTTCTTCTGTATGGTGAAACTGGGAATGATGAAGGCTTCCCGCATCAACGCATAATATTGTGTTAAGTCTACTTCAATGGCTCAACTTCATATAACTGTTAATTTGAACAGACTCATCCAAAACTTTCTCAAACGAGGCTGACAATTGTTTTAAAGGCATGCCTGTGTAAAACACAATGACCGTTGCAAAATAAAAACTTTCGTTTTCAGTATTCATTGTTATTAGTTTTTTCGTTTTATCTATTCACTTTTAGTTTATTTTTTAATTATTACTTTTTCTCGAAGCTCGCTGCGTACCCCCCTAGTTAAGGGACAAGGGGGTCCGCGGATCAACAGTTTAAAAAGCCAACCCACGCCCTTCAGCTCCCCTCTGTTCGAATCCCACTCGTGACACTACCTTTTTTCATTTCAACTAAAACCTTACATAAAAAGATTAATTAATTGAAATAATGACCACTAAATATAATGGTTATAAAATAATGGTTATTTGGAGATCGGTTTAGAAAAACATTTTTTTTTTAATTGCGTAAACGATCTTTATTTTGATCAGCTTAAGGGTTCAAAGTGTGTGTTTTCTGTGTAGATGTGTCACGGTTGTGTGCCGTGTTGCGAGTTTTCAAGACACACAACCGTGACACATCTACACCGAAAACACACACTTTGAACCCTGAAGCTGATCTAAATAAAGATCGAAACGTTGGCACATTAAAGAAAATATTTTTTCCGAAATTTACGACACCAGAGTGCATCTCACGTTCTCCAAATAATCATTAATTAATGGCCATTAATATATACAAATAAAATAATATTGCTACAGTTATAAGCAGTTGTTTTTCAAAAATCTGTTCGGGTACCCAGAGACTCACTGCGTGGTACAATTCCAATATGGAATTGAGGCTCCCTGTATGGAGCTCATAGGTGCCACTAAATAGGTGTCAAGCTTTATGCAGTACATATTTGGCAACCTTTTCTCTCCGTATAACATAATATAAGCGGACTTTGACCCCAAAAGCGGAAACCATTTGTCAGTCCATAGAAATTCCAGAATTGTTTTTGTTTTGTAATCTGCTGGTTTTTGTTAACTCAGTAATAACACGATATTAGAAACATTAGAATAGGTCTAATCGAATGAGTGAATTAAGAACCATCAAAATGAGTCTTTCTTTTAAACAAAATTAACGTTAATCTTATCTTAACAAACTGATGGTTCGTGAAAACGAAAATCACGTACTTATTATTAATATTGGTTCAGCCCGATTATGCTGAGTAAATGTTGATTCAACGGTTCTCGATATGATTTAATTGGAAGGCGTCGGATGTATCGATGCGAGAGTAAATATGATTAACCCCCGGGTCATTATAACCCTTTTGTGAACTTGTAATGCAGTTAACAACATCCCTCCTACTAGCTCGTGACAATAACTGTTTTACCAGAGGAAAAAGGCGGACGGAAAGTTGATCGATTTTCGTTTAGGATAAATATTAAAAAAAGGTTAATTTAATAATACAGATGTCTTATCCGGATGGAGGAAGAGGGAATAAAACAGCCGGCTTGACACTAATCCAGTCACGGAGGAAGAAAAGTGGAATAGATGTTCGTGTAGGGGAAAGGATTTTTATTCACACAATAAGTCCCAAGGGACTAGAGAGGAGCGTGGAAAAGCGCAGGAAGTGATCAGCGGCCAATTTGTACTGACGATCACGATTCATACTATTGATTGTCTCCATGGCACAATAGCAACAATTATTTTCACCAGAACAAATTTTTCTTCAACTGACTTTTTCTATAATATTCCTTACGCATTTCTATTTGCTTTATTTTATAATAAGCCAACGTTCTATTGGTCTATACTACCTAATGATGTTTTGTATAAATTTATAGAGAAAAACCATTAAAATCTTTATGCCTGTATGCACTATATATAGTTCATTTCCCTAAGCAATGTCAGTCTTTCGAATTTCATGCTTCCTCAGGTGTACCTCTCGAGATTCTCGTCTTGGTTCACTTATTTTCTCCTCTTTATTAACCACATTTGAACTCTTTTTTTTTTTTCCTAAAACTAAATTTCTGTTTTTCGCTGGTTATCTTAGACTATTTAAGACCATCAAATCAAACCTGATCAAGTCATTCTTCAGGACAACATTTCCTTCTCTTCTGGTACTGCTTAAATCATTTTTCGTTGAAAATCTTTACATGTCGTGCATATTTCCTCTCTACCATAACATCTACTAACATAAACTTCATCTCACCAATTAATGATGAGATGTTTACTAAAGTTACCAAATCTATTGATTTAAACTTCATCTATTAATAATGAAACTTTTACTAAAGTTTATGCAAATATGTATATAAACTGTGAGGTTTATTGGCCGACAAATAGCTGACGTCATCGTTTTCTAAAGTTTTAAGTTCTAACATCTCTTAGTTGCAATTAAATTATTAATTATATTAATATATAAAATTTTAATTAAATAAAGATTTAATAGTTCCAAGATGGAATAATTTTTAATTAATGAATTGTTATTGGAAAGTTTAATATTATTTATAAATTTTTGATGAAATTGAGAAATATTTCAAACAGTCCTTCATCAAGAAGTTCGGAATCGGCCAATTTTTTCCCTGCAGACGACCTTACGTATGGCTAGTGGCTGCGGTCTTGCGTAGATATTTCATCGCATGGACATGACGGCGATTCTGATAGTCTGAACCGATGGAGATAAGCCTAGCACTACTTTTGTACTATTTTTGAGGTTTTAGCTGTTCGTATAAAATTATGACGGTCCTTTCTTCCACTGCGACCTAACTAGATCCATTAAGGAACACAACAGGAACATATTATAGCCGCACCTTTGAATGCACCATGTCTCATAAGATTAAGCATTTTCCTTGGCGCCTCTTTGCGGATCTTCTTTGGCGAGGGAAAATGTTCTAACGAAGTGGCTGAACCGTAATGGTAATGCTTCTTATTCACAAAAGACATGCACCGATGTCTGGTCCATTATGTTTCTGACTCTGCTTTTCCATCAACTTCAGATGATAGTTAACACGGTAGTGACCAGTATAGAGGCCTACAATTTCTTTAATCCTTCCTAAGCTGAGAGAGGAATCCCTTCTTATCCCCGTTTCGCGAGATTATTTAGCTCATAGCGTTTGAGTTTTTCTTTCCCAATCCATTTTTCCAGTTCCAACTTAAGCACACCCTCCGGTTGCACTTAGTTGTGGTTGTGGTCCCATGGGTGAGAAGGCTGCCCGCTTTTTTAAAATTTATTTATTTATTTTTTGCTATTTGGTCAGATACCATTTATCTAAAAGTTAATACAAAACTCTAAAAACACTTGGGTTTTAATTCCCTATTCAAAATATTTCCAAAATATAGAAAAATTGAAACTTCACTTTATCCCTTTTGTTCGACCAATACTTGAATTATCTATCAACTATTGACTTTTACTACTTTTTTCAAATCGAGTAAAATAGTATCGAAACGGTTCATCACCGCTTTCTTAGGTAACTGGTTTTTGAACCACAATTTTCATTGTAACTATGATTTAACACTGTCCACTCTGAAAATTGATACTCTAAAGACAAGAAGAACTAGATTTGACTGTGTTTTTCTGCAAATTATTAATAAATTGATCTCAAGTTCTGAAGTAATTTATCGTTTTCATTGTCCCTCTCTACCGGAATTACAAGTTCTTATTAATAGAATTCAGCGAACAGGAATTATACTAGCATAGAATTATTGAATGTTCGTTTTATATATTAAAAAAAGTTAAATAACAAACTAAATAGCTAAGAAGTTAAGGTAAAATCTTTAAAACAAAAATAGTTTTAATACTGTAAATAAATCTGCCCACTTTATATGTTTTATATATAATTTTATAATTTATCTACATCCTATGTATTTGAGTAAATTAGGCTATCAGCCTGTATTTGTACATAAATAAATCACGTTTGTAAAGTTTACTTTTATTGTTTGGTCGTGGGTTTTTGAACAAAAGAGGCGGGTTCACCTGATCGCCCAATCGCGTTGGACTTCCGTAATGTTTACAAAGGGTGTTCGTATATGAAATCAATACTTTCAAAGGCTTTTTTTTTATAATAAAAAGACAACAAGTATTCGTAATAAACAAAAAAGAAATTCAAGTTGACCGATTTGGTCGTGAAATGGTCAAAATATACTTTTAAACAGGCTGACTGTTTACAAACGATTCTCGTTTTATTGTAGTGAAAAAAATTAACAACATTTCAATCTATTGTATTCCTGCTGACACTTTTTGTTGTTTTTAGTACTCTATTTTGTCTGAATTTTCTACCTCTATGGAATCATTTTTACATTGTCCGCTAAAACACATAAGGGCTCCGTGATTCCAGGAGAATTGAACCAATAATAGTTTCTTAAGATCGTACTTCTTGATCGTTCCTTCTGGCAATATCACTTTCTTAATTTCTTCTCTCACAAAATCAGATACAACATTTTCGATTAAATTTACTCAAACTGACATTAAATATAACTATTGGGTTGTCCGGAAAATAATGCAGGATTTTAAGTTTTCATTAAAAAAAATCTATATAAAATATTCTGTTTACGTTTACAGGATTACTCATTTGTATGAATGTCAACACTTATTAATCCTCTTCCAAATGATATTGTTTGTTTACCTCTGTAGCATTCCGCTACTTGGAAATAATTCAGTCATCCTTATAATGTCAAAGCGAGAATTTCGTACGATTTTCTTTTACAAGTTTAAACTCGGCCGAAGCGGAGCCCAAACGGCTAGAAACATTAACCAAGTCTGGGGCGAGGGTTGTGTTAATGAGTGCACTGTGCAAAGGTGGTTTAAAAAATTTCGGGAGGGAGATTTCAGCCTTGAAGATGAAGAAGGTCGTGGAAGGCCTTCCTCTCTTAATGATGATGTTCTGCGATCAGTGGTGGAAGAAAACCCCAAAACAACTGTTCGAGAACTTGCAGAGCAACTCAAAGTCAGTAAAACGACCGTCGCTGACCACCGGTATGGTGGGCTTCATTTGGTTTAATACACTACAGCTTCTTAAATCCTGGCGAAACCATCAATGCTGAATCATACTGTAACCAAATTAATACCATGCATCAGAAATTGACAGTAATGAAGCCCTCTTTGGTCAATCGGAAAGGGCCCATTTTGTTGCATGACAACGCTCGACCATATGTGTCACGTGTAACGTCACAAAAATTATTGGAGCTTGGCTATGAAACTTTGCCTCACCCACCCTACTCTCCGGACCTCTCGCCTACTGACTACCATTTTTTTAGACACCTGGACCACTACTTACAACATATAGTATTCAAAAATCAAACGGAACTGGAAAATGCATTTATTGACTTTATCAATTCTAAAAATTCTGAATTCTACTCAGACGGAATTAATAAGTTACCAACACGTTGGGAGAAATGTATTGAGAGTATGGGAAATTATTTTGATTAAAGAACATTGCTTTAAAGTAACTAGTTTCTTTTTTTTTGTTTAATACCAAAATCCTGCATTATTTTCCGGACAACCCAATATATTTTCGAACTAGTTTGACATATTTATTTTTAAATTCACTACTTTCGTGGTCCTCTTGACCAACTGACCAAGGAGGGAAACTCATAAGGTGGGGTTGAGGTGGGAAATTGATGTCCGAGTGGTCGAGGTCACGATAGCTCAAGTGGTAGAGCAGGGGCGTATCAAGCCGAAGATCGTGAGTTCGAATCCTGCTCGTGCCCTTAGCTTTTTTCATCTCAACTAAAAACCTTAACTATTGTCATATTTATTTTTGTTGGTCTAAAACTGAATTTGGCATATTTAGTACTCTGGAAATCAATGGAGCAGGTTTTTACTTCTGGGATGACAATATTGGAACGTCTAAATTAATTCGGTTAAGCGGCAATCAGTTAAGGAATGTGATAATTTATATAATTTGCAATCACAAAATTTCCTTCTTTACCGAATTTCGACTGTTTGTAAACTTTTTCTTGTTTGTTTTTGATTTATGTACAAAATTCTTTCGATTTCAGATCCGACATTAACGTTGAGCATGTGTTTGTCAATATTACCCGTTTGTTCTGTATTTCAACAGGCGAAAAAAAATCTTTTTTTGAACTGCTTCTGTGCGACTGATACGGGTGGGCTGAAAGGGAACGCAGAGAGGTGAGCAGTAATCCAATATTGATTTTAAAAAAATATAAAATTTCAAGCGTATCTGGATCATGGACATGCTTAGTTTGTCGTGTAATAAATCATAAAGTTTAATTTGCTAATTAATGTGTGTGTGTGTGTGTGTGTGTGTGTGTAAGTTGTGAAAATTTATCTGAGTGTCAAAATCTTTAAGTTTCAGGTTTAATTTGGAGCGAGTCTTATAGCATAGTTAAATTGGAAAGGAGATTTTATTTTATGGAAAGTCTTAACCCATCATTTGTCAGAATTTATTTATTTTTAAACGAGGGTATTTGAATTGTGAGGTTTTTTTAAAAAAAAAGCCCATTTGTTGTATGTCGGGTTCGAATGCTGGGCCGCTGGATCTGGCCTTACCTAGCAGGGATGAGCGCCGTGTCAACGCCTATATCCACCGACGCCCAGAATCAGAATAAAAGAATATTATTTGAGCATGATTTAATAAATCCAATTGATTATTCTTTTTATGTAAGGCCTTGGTTGAAATGGAAAAGCTAGTCACGAGTGGGATTCGAACCACGACCCCCAGTACGCCGCAACTCTAATCACTTGAGCTATCATGGCTTCTATCTACTCAGATACCAACACCCTAGCCCAACATACAACCTTTGGAATTTTATCTCTTTTTGCCATTTTTCAAGACCGTGATTTTTCATCTAAACCGAGACCTTACATACAAAAAATAATTAGTATGATTAATTGGACCACTAAACGTAAATGGAACAATTTAATAAGTTTTACTAATTCATGTCGAATAGTCAATTGTTGTTGTTTTGTTTGCAACAGGCAAAAAAATCAGAACCACGGGCTGATTTATTCAAATTTGACAAAAAAAGTACCAAAAGGAGACATCCTAAATCACACCGTTTGACACGATAATTTTAAAATTTTGTGTTTTCTCCAAGTCGATGTAAATGAATTGGCTTTACGGTTCAAATATTCGGAATGTTTTACGGCCGAAGTACGTGCCATGAATGAAGCAATGGGATCCTTTTTACCAGAAGTCGCAAGCAATTGGGAGCCAAAGCAAATGGAAAGTCTCTGTACCTTGGAAGCCCTTATCCCAACTTGGCTCCTTAAAGTAATAGCCACCTCCCTCGACAGGTCCTTTCGATTTGAAGATACTGGAACTGGCACAGACTTAACATTAACATTAAGACTGACAACTTTACACTGGATTACAATAGGCTTTCATTTATTAAAAGTGAATGAATAATTTCGTAATCATAGTACGACAGCTATTCGTATACTACATTTTCCATATTTTTTCTCTCTTATTTAACTTACAAAATATAAAACTATATAATAAATGATATTAATTTTTGAATTTTGAAATGTTATTTTAAAAGCAATTAATTAAAAGCAACAAATTATAATGTATGTTATAAATATTTTTAATCATAATAAGATAACATTGTAAACACACAGCTTAGAGTTTTTTTTTGTCAATAAAATTAAATCGCGAAGCTGAGCTTTAGGAAAGCTTGAAAGACGTTACTTTAAAAGCAATTAATTAAAAGCAACAATTTATAATGTACGTTATAAATATTTTTAATCGTAATAAGATAACGTTGTAAAAACTCAGCTTAGCCGAGCTTAGAAGTTTTTTGTTAATAAGATTAAATCGTAAAGACGAAGAGGAGCTCAGCCATGGGAAAGAATTATTCCCATATTTTCGTTCTGACCATTGCACTGTCAACACCTCCTTAAATCGTATTATTTTATATTTTCTTAAAAATGTATTATTTAGAAAATAAAGTTGGTTTTTAAAAACGAACTTTCCTGCTAGGTGGCCGTAACTGACAGAATTTCGGAAGAAGGGACCGCCTTCAATAAAAGGTGGAGTGTCCGATTCAACAGGATTCATGCAAAGGTCGAGCAAAAGAAGCAAAGGAGGAACAGAAAGCAGCAGACAACAATGAGTCCCAGATCATCATCACTATTCAGTTATTAATTATATTTTTTTATTTTAGTTCTTGATCGAGATGAAAAAGACACCGATGCTCTAACCAATTGGGCTATCAGTTGATTAACTGTATACAGTGACGCGATAGCTCAAGTGGTTACAGCAGTGGCGTATTAAGCCAAAGGTCGTGAGTTCGAATCCAGCTCGTGACGCTGCTCCCTCTGAACCGTAGATAAAAAGTATAATTAATTAAAATAATATATTGCTATGACTACTAAATACAAATATATTATTCGTTAGTTACCAAAAAAAAATTTTTTATAAGGTACCTAAATAATCTAAGTGTAAAATTTATTTTATTAATAAACAATCCAGTCTTAATGACCAGGATAAAGGTAGAAACGTCGGAGTAAAAATAAAAAATGGTGTTTTCTACACTAACTACATTCTTGACCGCTCCTAAAGAATCCAACAAATTATAAAATTTAAATGATTTATTTTTTAAAATATGTTTTGTTTCCAGTTGTTCGTGGACATTTTTATATTTAATATCCGTAACATTTCTTTTATATTTTGTACATGTGATTACAGTACTTTTTTTCACACGGTCACAGCACTAACACTATGCCAGCACTGCAGGCGTAGGACACAAAGGAACAAGCTTAACTGGGACTCTTAGAATCAATCCTCCATCGCAGAATGGATCAAAATAAAACAAAGAGAAAAATGGATAAACTCTAGCAGTGCTAGACACAGTAAACCCATGATAAAACAACCCTCATCAAAACTGGCAAAAACACTGCTACAATTGGAAAGGGAAAATCTCAGAGGAGTGGTAGGACTACTAACCGGCCACTGGCATCTGAGAAAACATCTACATAACATGGGCATATATAATAGTGATCCCATTTGCAGACTATGTAATGAGGAGGAAGAAACAGCCACTCATACCATCTTCGAATGCGAAGCAACGGCTCAATGGAGGTTCAATCTGACGCATAAAAGCGACTCAGAGAACCAAATTGAAGCAATAACAGTCAATGACTTGATACTTCTGAGAAAAAGGATAGAGTCTATTGACTAAACCAAGGAACTAGGAAGGTACAATAAGCCAGAAGGCTGCAGTGCCTGGGGCACACAAACCCCACTTCCTAGTACCCTTGCCACCATTCCATTCCAACTGGGACTCTTGAGACGATTCATGTCGCCATTCATAACCTTAGCTGGATAGACGCAACGTTCGGCAACAAAACACCGTGCGAAACCGAAACCGAAAAAACCCTGTATCATATAGCGATTCACTTCTAACCAGAAAACGATGGATGAAGTTGCTTTCCCAGATAAATATTGTACCAACATCATTTTGAATTTTCATGTCATGTTGCAAGAAAGCGTTTATTATAAACTATGTTTTTAATTATCCCCTTACGTATTTACATATTTTGACCATTTTTATTCATCAAAAAACCGTGGTCAATGAAGGGAAAACGTAAACATTTATTTCTTAACCATATCGGACGGATTAAATTTAAATGATCGTCGTTTTGACACGGTAATTATTATTTGTCAAATGGTCGCAAAGGCGTAAACGGATTCACAGTTTAATTATCCAACGGGACAAGGGTGCCCTTCTGAAAGATTGGAGTGACTCAATCAATCTTAACTTTTGCCACTGGAAAGGGTGGATAATGGCACAACCGACCTCGTCCGCCCCCTTATACACATAACACCCATTTCACTCGACCCAAATCATAAGCTTTCGCTGCTAAAAAAAACCACGTCATATTTTTAAAACCGAGTGTAACAGCAGGAGGTAGTAATGATGAGTATATATTTTAAATGTATTATTAATTTAGAACACCTAAATATGATTATTTGGAGATCGTGAGATGTGGTCTGGTGTGACGTATGTTTTGGAAAAGCATCTTCTTTATCGTTTCTATCTTTATTGAGTTCATAGGGCTCAAAATGTTTGTTTTCTGGGTAGACGTGTCACGATTGTGTGTCGTCTTCGGAGTGTTCAAGATACACAATTGTGATCTATCTAAACGGAAAATACACACTTTGAGACCTGAAGATGATCTCAATAAAGGTCGAAACGGGCACGATAAAAAAATGTTTTTTCTAAAATTTACGACACCGGAGTGCATCTCACGATCTCCAAATAGTTATTAACTAACGGTCTACCACACATACCTAAATATGTTTTAACAATATTTCATGAGCTGATTTGAGGCTTTAAATTTCATTATCCAATAAAGTATTAAAATGATCATCCTTCTTTTTCGTTAAAATTAATAAAACTAACAGTTATTTGAATAAGGAGAATATTTATAAAATATTGGACGATGCTCTACAAGAGAGGACCAATTTAATAATAAGGATTAAATAGAATTGTCGTTTATCGTCCTTTGAATTCATCCATTTGATAAATCACTTTTTATACACCATAAGGGTTGCAGATAGATTTATAGACTTGATATTGTAAATTTTCTATGAAAACAAAATTTTCCGTAATAATTGAAAACAAGGGTAAAGGATAAATATATTTCATCAATTAATTTAATTAAAAGATTATTGGGAATTTGGGATTGGTTGTTAGTACTCACCCTCGATCCGCTGGTCGTAGCCCTTGGTGAAGAACAGCATGGCTTTTGCTGCCCTCTCCGGCGTCTTTAGGAGCCCTTCCCTCTCCGGATTCTCCCCCAGGGAAGACAGGAGCATTTTGTATGAGCGAGACATGTCGGGAATCAGGGACTCCCTCGTCGGCGGTTTGTGGTCTAGCTCGAGATCGTGGTGGAACGTGCACTTTTCGTGACCTAAAAACAAAAAAATATGAATTGAGAAAACCTTGTAAAGCGGCCTGGAAGTCGTCCTCGGTATTTAAGGTCCGCCTATTCTCGCTGTAGGTCGGTCAATTGAGTTATTTCGCAAGATTCCTTGTCGGAGTAAAGACAGACCACAATGATTTGAGGACACATAAGACATAATTTATGTATTATTATGTATTTATACTAAAACATTCTTGTGATTGTAAAGCCTAAACTACGGGTTATTAATAATATAACGATTATTTTATATTGAAAGTCTTTCACTTTTTTAATTAATCTAGACTAAAATTATAGATAATGTTTATATCAACTGATTTAAAAATATTTTTGCTTATAATATTTCAAATATTAACACAGATATTAAGAGCAAAAAGAATATTGTCTTTATGTTCTTGAAAGATCGGGTTTCAAATGCAATAAATCAGGGGCACTCCTCATTTTCGATAATAATAAAAAATAACAGCCTACAAAACCTAAAGATTGTTATATTTATTTTATTTACGGCTTTATACAAATATTTTTTTAATATAATTATTATTAAACCATGTAATTACATTACATTATATCTACTCCAACACAGGAAGGAGAAACCAAATCATCAAAATTTGAGTAGTTAACTGAATAATCTAATCATACACCACCCACAATTAAGACAGAATTGAGATCATTTCTCGTTATTACCAATATTACATTAGTTTATCAGAACAAAAATAATAATTTGATTTATTAATTAAGACCTACAAATTAAAAATAAATTAATCTGAATTCGATGTATTACAGAATAACTACTGCAAGATTAAATTTCAATTTCCTTAATAAAATATAAATAATTTTTTTATTTTTTTACCAAATTTTGTTTTATGTTAATTTAATATATGATAATTCACATCTTCATTACAGCATGAATTTGGCACAATGACTGCAAATATACACTATATCTTTTTTTTAATGCACTAATTAAGAAGAACAAGAAAAAATGTGATTTTACAAAATAGCGCAGTATTAAATAGAAGACGCTGCCATCGTTGACTTTCGCAGGTAAGGTAATATTTCCCTTCTTCACTCGATCATAAAATGCAAAATTAAATAAATGACCTGTCAAAACAGCTCTAATGAAGAATTTTAGAGAGGTAGAGGATATATAGAAAGATAGATAGAGGGAGGAAGAGAGAGAGAGAGAGAGAGAGAGAGAGAGAGAGAGAGAGAGAGAGAGAATAAATTCGTCGCGATACCAAGAGTGGTAGAGCAGTAGCGTATTCGGTCGAGGGTCGTGGGTTCGAATCCCGCTCGTGACACTGACTTTTTATCTGAACCAATAAGTAATATGAAGGTAAATTAATTGAAAATAACATGGCACAATTTATTTCATGGCAAAGAACTGTACACAACTTGCTTTTAGGTTTGGATGCTAGTTGTTCTCAAGATCTGTAAATTCTGAGAACCCGGCTCTTTCGAATTCCAAGCTTTCGGGGTTCCCCAACTTTATTCAAATGCTTTCAAGTTAATCATCTGGGAAATACCAACTTAAGGCCGGGCGAGCCACCTTTGTTTATTTTATATTAGTTTTCAATTATTAAATTGAAGATTATTATATTATTCAACAGCATTAATCTACCTACTAGGACATATTGAGCGCACTTGGTAGGTTTTAAATAGCTACGTAAATGAGATTATATATTTTTACAAATCCATTTTCCTGTTTAATGTTCAAATTCATAAGGATTACCTTAAGGAGTACTGATCGTATACCAATGAAATAAAGAACAGCTAATATAATGTAATAGGTTGAGAGACGATAAAACGGGGGAAGACTGAAGAGCGTGGGCGATGGGAAAATCAAATCGTGAACATCCCTTGGGGCGGTAGTGAAATCGTAGTAGCCCCACAGACCTCCCCCCGCAGACCGAGTGCTGTAATTTCCTGTGATTATGTTGAAAGAGCATTTCCAAGCCTTTATATCTCATTCCTTCTGGTAAATTCTCCCCCTGGTCTTTCTTGACTGCAAAAATCGGATCCTCCGTTGGAACGGAGCCGAGGAAGTCTCGACAGAAATTAATTAACCCCTCCCGTCCCGATGGCGAGGCATGTTGCACAAAGGACTCGTTAAACTAATTATTAATTGGCAAAGCATACAATTATAATATATATTTTCTATGCTCGCGGGGCTTTAAAGTGATCTGAAGAAAGGTGGGATGGTGTGTGTGCCATTTCGTCTACTTTTTTATATAATGCTTCGCACACTTGTGCACAGATTAAACAGCAATATTAATAGTTTACAAAACATGATTTCACTATCATAATTACTTGTACCATAGTTATCGTAATATTCTATACAAATTCACAATTGATTTATACTTAATGTTACATTTCTTCCCCTTTTTCTCTCTCCTCTCTATTTTTATCTATCTATCGTATCCCAAATTTGTTTTTAATTATTTTTATTCCAAAGGTAACCTACAATCTGTCTCTTTCACTCCATCTCTATTTGTTTATCTGTTTATCTACGTATCTATATACTTTTCTTCTTTCTTTCTATCGATACCTATCTATTTCTCGACCACTTTGTTTGGCTATGTAGCTATGTCTTTGTAGAATATGCGTACGAAAAAAAATAACGAAGTGCTGGAATAAGTGCATGTGGAAGAGTTAGCGAGTGCAAGTGAAAGAAGTGAAAGGGAAAGAAAAAGAGAGAAGACAAAATTTTTAGAAGAGTGGCAGAGGGAGTAAATAATCTAGAAAGTGTGAGAAATGATATCCGAAAAGTTACCATTTAAATTAAGAGAGAGAGAGAGAGAGAGAGAGAGAGAGAGAGAGAGAGAGAG
>CM077099.1:31024073-31036158 GCA_039619505.1 Cimex hemipterus
ATTCGTCGCGATACCAAGAGTGGTAGAGCAGTAGCGTATTCGGTCGAAGGCCGAGGGTTCGAATCCCGCTCGTGACACTTACTTTTTATCCCTACCAATAACTAACATAAAGGTTTATTAATGGAAAATAATATGACATAATTTATTTCATGGCAAAGAACTGTACACAACCTGCTTTTAGGTTTGGATGATAGTTGTACTGAAGATCTGTAAATTCTGTGAACCGGCTCTTTCCGATTCCAAGCTTTCGGGTTTTCCCGACTTTTTTGAAATGCTTTCACATTAATCATCTGGGAAATACGAAGTTAAGGCCGGGCGAGCCACCTTCGTTTATTTGATATTCGTTTTTCAACTATTAAATTGAATATTATTATAATATTAAACAGCATTAATCCACCTACTAGGACCTATTGAGCGCACTTGGTAGGTTAAAATAGCTACGTAGAATACGAGACGAAGTGAGAGAGAGAAAGAGTGAGAGTGAGAGAGAAGAAAGAGTGAGAGTGAGAGTGAGAGAGAGAGAGACAGAGAGAGGGAGGGAGGGAGTGAGAAAGATATAGAATGATAGATAGAAGGAGAGAGAGAGCAGTAAAGAGAAATAAATAGAGATTGAAATTACTACAGGTCTATTCAGTGCTTTATTACTAGTGTATTGGAAGAAATTTATAAACGCTAGTGAGTAAGGAAAACAATGTATCTGGACGAGAACTTGTAATCATCACATAATTGTTACCATTTGTAAATCACAACGGTTAAGGTTAACCATTCTCATTATTTTTATTTTATTCACAAAGCCAATTATGATGTTAACCGTCCTGCTGTTGTGCTTGTAAATATAAGTTAAATAATTGTAATATAAAATTATATTTCCATCGATTTCAATTGTTAAGCGGAACAACGGACCGTGCGGAAAAGTGTCGAGCTTCCCAACCCAGCGGAATCCGCATCCTCGCACAGCATACGCAACGCCGCGCTGAAATCAACTCGTTGACCCCAAAGGATGAGTTTCAGACTAGTATTTTTGTAAGTAAATTTTAAACAATTTTAGAAGAAATTGTAGTTTATCCGAGCCCAATAAATTCGTAGGCATCTAAGATGTAATTTTAATCTCGTGTAAAAATTAATAGGGATCTTTAATGGTTTTGTAATTTAGTTAAACCGGTAGCCCCATCTATGCAGCCGAGTGCAACGTCATGAGCGCCTTTTGCCGTGACTTTGCATTGCGCGTTTTTATGAGAGGACTCAGGGAGCCGGCTAGGTCGCTTTTGCAGGCAAGACACCCGACGGGCCTGAGCGGGGCTTTGCACATATTTACCAACGATTTCCAATTTAGATCGGAAAGTAAAATTAGTGGGTCCGCTAGAGTATTCCCCAACCAACAATCGCGCCCGAATTTTCAGCCGCGATTTCACCAAAAACCAACTATTTTCACACCCAGCTTTCCCGACGCAGTCCTCTCAAAATTTCACCCCACGGCCTAATTTACGACCCCAGAGATACCAACAAAATCCAAATCCGAGATCAGAATTCTCGCCAACTCCGATGAGCATCTCTACAATTAATCACCGATATAAAAATGCTTTCAACAACAATTTAGATAGTGTCAACGAAATCACTATCACGACGGGTCAACAAGAACCTTTTTTAGGGGAAACGTCATCGGGCTCCCCGAATTCCACTTAAATTTAAAAAATAAAAGCGAGCTCCCATATATTGCTTTCGGAAAACCCAATTTGAAAATATTAATCGACACCGGGAGCACGAAATCCTTCATAAATTCTTCCGTCAGCGGAAAAACTCTTCCCAAAGAAAATTAAACCCGATCCGTTCAAAGTAAGCATTGCCCACGGGCAGGGGGGGCTCGTGGGGAATTAAGTACCCTCGTCCCTTGTGGGGACCTTTTCAAAATTAAAAATTTAAACTTGAAATTTTATCTTTTTAAATTCACTTCAATAAAAACATCCCTAACCATGTTGATAGAGCTCGACAATCCAAAATATTGAAAGGGAAAATTGACCTAGATGAAAATTTATTAAAAACAAAGAACGTAATCCTAGGCGTGTGTTACTATGTTATCCGCAAAAATAAACGTTCCATATTGAGACGAGGACGGAAAAAATAAATAATTTAAAGGAATGGAAAGGTATCTGCCCTCGTTTTTCGGTCGAACAAATAGAAATTCCCGTGTGTTTAGTAAGAGTAAGAAACCAGGAAGCGGTGTGCACCGTTCTCAACCCATAGGAAACTAGTATCGCGTTAAATTTAGTAGACCCAATCGATGTAGAGATTATTGACGAATCGTACATTCTCGGCCCAGAAGAGAATGAATTAAACGAGAAGAGTTCCGGAAAATCCCGAATGGCCTTCGAAATAACTGTGATTTATTTGACCACGAAAAAATCAAATTCGATATGAGTAAAATCCGATCAGATCATTTAAATCCGGAAGAGAAAGAAGCCGTGAAAAAAACTAGTGACAAAATACGCTGACATATCCCATTTGGAGGATGAGCCGTTGACCTTCACGAGCCAGATAAGGCACTGTATTAGAAGTTTAGAACCACGGACGAGATTCCCGTCTGCACCCGATCGTACAGACATCCAGAAATTTACCGCTCTGAAGTAAGAGAACAAATAAAACAGGTGCTCAAACAGAAAATAATTAGGCCTTCCCACCACCCCAGTTCACCCTGGAACTCCCCAATTTGGGTTGTCCCAAAGAAATGGCCCTTCGGGAAAAAGGAAGTTGCGACTAGATTGATTATGGAAAACTAAATCAAAAGACCATAGATGACAAATATCCCCTACCTAACATTACAGACAAACTAGGAATATATATTATTTCACCACTATAGATCTTGCTAGAGGTTTTCACAAAATTGCGCTAGAGGAGAGTAGTATTCCCAATACCATGTTTATCTCAGAAAATGGTCATTATGTGAACTCATAATGAAAATGACGATTAGCCAAAAAAATGCTCCGCCCACTTTCCAGAGAGTCATGGACAACATTCTCGAGGGTGAAATCGGGTAAATTGTTCTGTTTTGATTTAGTTAAAATTTGATTTAGTTCAACTCTCCAGGAGCATATTGAATGCTTAGAGAGAATCTTCAAAAAGTTGAAAGAAGCAAATTTCAAGGTCCAGTTAGACAAGACCGAATTTTAAAAGAAAGAAATATCTTATCTGGGACATGTCACGCCTGAGGGAGTCAAACCAACCCTAATAAAATCGAGGCTACTTCCAATTACCCGATACCGAAAACTCCCAAAAATATCAAGGAATTTTTAGGATTACTGGGATACTACCGCAGATTCATCAAGGACTTCGCGAAAGTTACCAAATCTTTAAAGAAGTGTTTGAAAAAGGGTGAAAAAATAGACCCTGAATTTTTGGAATGTTTTAACCTATGTAAAACCCTGCTCATTAACGAGCCCATTCTCCAATATCCGGATTTTACGAAAGAATTTCGCCTGATAACTGATGCTTCGAACGTGCCCTGGGGCAGTCAAGTAAAAGACGAGACCGACCTTCCTATTTCTTACGTTAGTGGCACTTTGAACGAGACGGAACAAAGACTAAGCACGATAGAGTAAGAGCTTTTGCCAGCAGTCTGGGGAACGAAGCAGTTTCGACATTATCTTTATGGAAGGCATTTCAAAAATTTTTTCTGACCACCGCCCTTTGGAATGGCTATCAAAGATCCGAATTCGAAACTTCTTCGCTTGCGTATGAAACTCGAGGATTATAACTACGAAATCGTATATAAAAAAAGGTCGAGTAACAAAATAGGAATGGTTAGGGAACTTAACAGACCTAACTTAACCGACTAAGATGTTCAATAAATATGTAACGTTGCTACCAAAAAGCAGGTACATGCTAAAGTCTGAAAATCCTTTGGGTGATCGGCCATTGCACAACAACTGTCAGAACGCCAAGCTCTACGTTTCTCGACCGAAAACGCGTTCTGTCTGATAAGCACGTGCGAGAGCTATCTACTTCTTCATAGCAACACCAACCGATGCCAGTACGTGAAGGTGAACGTCGAAACCAACCACATAGGGTATGTTCCTGAGATCAACCAGCCCTTAGGGCTGTTCACCGAACTCGACCAAATTTAAGTCGAAACCGAAAACGGGAAGGATGTCAGAAACGTCGAGGCAATATTCCTCCTAAAACCGGAAAACGACGAAATTTGCTATCGTGGTCGAAGTATTAGTCGACAGTCGCAGACCGACGGACAACCTGATGTTCCTAACCTCTGAAGAAGTAAAGAAAATAAATTTCACAGTGGAACTTACAACGTTGAGCATGAGAACCGTTCCTGTCTACTTTGTCAACCGAAGACACAGGAAGTTCTTATATTTGGGTCACCAGGGATGTGGATAGTATCGGGGTGTGTGTATTGTCTGTGCTATTCTGTGTTTTATTAGTAGTGTATTGGAAGAAATTAGTGTGTGGGAAGTGTTGTAAACGCTAGTAAGTAAGGAAACCATTGTATCTAGACTAGAATTTGTAATAATCACGTAATTGTAATCATTTGTAAATAGTAACTGTTAACCATTTTAATTATTTTTATTTTATCCACAAAGCCAATTATGATGTTAACCGCCCGGCTGTTGTACTCGTAACTATAAGTTAAATAATTGTAATCATACCTTGTAAGAATCATACTGTACTGGTAATACTTTATTTCGATAAACCTGTATCCATGAGGACTTCCAGGAGTAAGTCGAAACTGGGATGAAGGAGTTACAGTAAGCTATCTGCAGCGGTTGCATTTATTATTTACAGCCTTGCTACTTATTCGCCTAAGCTAGCTACCGATAAACTGTTTTTCCCATCGGAGAGCAGTGTACAATCGACCCCGACGCCGTGCAACTCTCCTCTTTTTTTAAGTAGAGTCGATCATAAGTAGAGATAATTTTATATATATACACACACATATAAGTGTGTGTACTAAGAACTAATTATCGATAAAAGACGAACATCCGAGTCCAATCTATTTTTGATTAGTCCCACACGGAAAAATCAATATAAAAAGATACTGAGATTTTCCGTACAATTCTAATTTCAAAATAAAGAAAAGGGCGTGATCTTAGAGGAACCATAAACTAATAAGTTTTTATTTATCGTCTATGCCTCTATGGGATATAGACTGTAAATAGCACTAATCAAATTTATATTAGCAAACTAATTCTAACACCGCTTAATTAACGCAAAATATTACGGTTTAGTTATCAATATTTAAAATCTTCAAAAGGCCTATCTGATATTTATATATAAATTTTATAGATTTTTACCTGCTCATTGACCTGAAGGTAGAAAGATCAAAGCCATGCCTGAGATTTTTTGGATAGTCATAAAGTACAATGTAATAATCTACATGTACGAAACATATTGTTATTAATAATTATGACAGTGTACAATGACATTCATATTGATTGTTCATTTTTGATTGCCCTGCTTTATCTCGTTTTTTAGACTCTATTGATTCTTTAAACGATCGACGATAGATGAATCAACGCCTATCTCAATAGCCATTATATAATCATAAATGCAGATAAATTTGTCTGGCTGCTTTAGGATAATTAGGACGGTACAATGAACTAAAATTAGCGTGACGAAAAACCGCGAAAACAGAATGGGTGATCAGCTCTAATGATGACAAAATTTAAAATCATTATGACACTAAGTGTAGGGGGAAACGTAACAATTTGTCAAATATTAAGATTAATTATAGAGATATTAATTTTACGAAATATACCATAATCTTTTGTCCCTTTGGGGGGTTGATGTTTCTGTGGGAGTTCAGATGGAAAGATATGATTCACAAGTCGAAACAGATGCTTTGAATTGATGATAACTCTGAATACTAACTAATTCAAATGTAAGTTAAACGTGCCCTACGGTTTAATCAAAGTTGACCTTTTTCGAGTGGAATAATTCCTTTGGAAAAAAAATCTAGAATAAAAGGAACGATAAAATTACTGTTATTTGATGGAAACTATCAAAATTTAATTGTCCATGGAACAGTTGAAACTGGAAATTTAGCTAATTGATCAATTGTTAGAAAATTTGTTTGAATCGTGCAGGAGTGAGAGTTAAATGTAGGTAATTGGATTCTGAGTTCAAGGATTACTTCTTCATTAATGAACTTGCTGGCGACAATTTTATGATCTGGATCTAGATATTTTTTTATTTTCTATTAAATAAGCGTATAGCTCAAATTCTATCGTCTTTATAGTCAGTCTTAGTAGCGACAAGGGCAGGAAAAACCTTAAATAAAATTTTTTCAAAACCTCAGAGGTTTTACTCCAACAATTGGGCAATTGTTAATTTCTAGCCGAGTTGATTAAATTAATAAATCTTCCTGAATTTTATTTTCAAGACCGTTTTACATCCTTGCCTAGATCAAACAAACCAGGATTGAGTCGTAGTGATTTAATAATTCTTATAGTAGGCCAAGGAGATCGTAAAATAGCCTTTTTTGTGTGTAATGTTTTCATTATATAAAGAAATTCAAAATCATAACATCAAGGCGGATAATATTTGAAAAAATTGATCACTTACAACGCAGTAAAATATCAGCAAAGTAAAATTTAAGTTTAGTATTATTTACTCAAAAGCTTCAGCCCCATACTATGTATAATGTACAAAAAATGTTATTAAGAAAATAATATTTATTTTACTTTTTAAATTTTATAGAACTAAAGGTTTACTGTTACTATTTACTGTAAATGAAATACATATTGTGTTGGTAAATCTCAGCTTTAAATGGAATACTTCTCAAATTAAGTCCTCAAGTAAACAGAAATAATAACCCTAGGTAAGGATAAATCGGTGATACTAATTTGAAAATTACACAAAATCTACTCTTACCGAATTTTTTGTTTCTCACTTTTCCACCCGAAAACTCAAGAGTATTATTTCAAAAAACAACTGTTTGTTGACAACCTGTGTTAAACTGAGAACTTTTATCTCTAATTAGCAATAACTCGTTTTCAAATCTAAACCCGTTCTCGGGGTCATGTCGCAAGACGACTGATTCTGTTACAAGGTGAGGTCTCGGCGATTAAAGATATTATATTTTTATTGTTTAATCCGATCGTGAAAACAATAAGTTGACTAATTTACCGAGACATCGAGAGAAGCTGGGCCTAAATGCCATGACTAGAAACGATCGTAACGTCATAGTATAATGATAATAAAATTTATAAAATCTCTCTTAGTCGGTTATGAGGCAAAATTATCATGATGTCGACGTGCAAGGTTTTAGCATATGAATATTAGGTACAATTTAATGGGTTTTCTACGGTAGACGCAATTAGTTCAAAAAGAAATTTAAAAAATGGTACACTTCTTGTCCTAAGTTAAAGCAATATATAATAATATAATAACATCTTTGGATAAAGTTAAGTTAATTAAAAATTTTCAACAAAACTCTTGTTATAAAGCTGCTTATACTGTAAATTAAAAAAAATTAAAACCACTATCGGTTACATATTATATCACTCTATTATATGATATCATTATTAATTATTACTCAGAGATCGTGAGATATTGTCTGGTATGATGTACGTTTCAGAAAAACACTGGCATTGGCATTGGCACTCTCAACAAGAATGGCACAATTACACAGAAAACAAATACTTCGATTGAGTATTTAAAACCATATATATTTGCAGTGGATAAATTCAATTTTTCCAATGTTTGTAAATCAGGCCCTGAAGATGATCTCCATAAAGATCGAAACGTTGGCACGATAAAGAGAATGTTTTTCTGTAACCTACATCACACTAGACCGCATCTCACGATCTCTGAGTAATTATCGATTAACGGTCACTAATCACCACACATTGTTAATTATATATCTAATTTTAAGAAAAGATTCAACTTCTTTTATACTACTACACAACCAAAAATTATGCTTTTTTATTTCAATATTTTAGCCATCGAAATTTGAATCCGCGAGAGGTGGTTTGTGCCATGAATGTGAAAGCTCGTTGTTATGAGGATGGGTCGAGGATATCGTGCCTAATGTAAATTGTGTTTGAACTTTGATAAATACATAGGGAATTAACCCCCTCCCCACCATTCAACTGGAGGTTTAAACACCTGTTGACGGAATTGATTTGGACTGGAGCCCAGCTGTCAATATAGTGAATCCCCTCTGACGTCTTACCCACTCTCTTATATAAAAGAGAAAGAAAGAGAGAGTAAGTGAGTGAAAGAGAGAGAGAGAGAGAGAGAGAGAGAGAACGAGAAAGAGACAGGCATAAATCAGAAATAAATAGACAGGAAAGAGTAGAAAGTGAGAAAAAGCTTTGAGAGACAATGATACAGACTGGAAAACACAGGCAAAACCAAAAGGAACAGACAAAAAAAACCGACACAACTGGGATAGATAAATCAAAAGACAGCTAAATAGATAGAGCAGAAAGTTGAGAGGAAAAAACAGAACAGAGTGCGTAATAGTGTGGCTTACAGAAGCCTATAACCATTAAAAGTAAGGGAAAAGGAAGAAAGAGGAAATGTAGATAAGTTATAAAGGGGGGGGGGGGAGAGAGAGACTTATTTAAGAAATGTGTAGATAGAAACATTCTAGAAAGGAGATAGAAAAAGTAATAAGAGACAAAAAGGAAAATAGGTAAAATTTAAAAAAAATCCAAACAAAAACCGAAACAACTAGGATGGATAAGTAGAAAGATAGGAAGATAGATAAAGTTAGAGGTACAAAGAGAACAACAAAACAGAACGTCAGAAACTGACAGACGTCGAAAGGCGATACAAAAGCGAGAAAGAGAAAGACAGTAGAAAAGTAGACAAGATAGAGGGTGAGGGAGAGTGTGGTTGAGCGACCGAGAGTGAGTAAGAGGGAGCTAGAGGGAGGGGAGTGGGGAGATAAAGAGAGAGAGAGAAAATGAGAGTGAGAGACAGCAGACAGGCAGACGTATTTTGTATACAGGCAAGGCATGTCATTAAGAAAGTATTATTGTTTTTTAAATATTAAACTTGAACTTGGTGATTTAGTCGATTTGTGGTAGAGCTATTAATAACGGTGTGACATCTGCTCAACGTCCGTTGCCAGCCTTAGCTGTTTTATGTCATTTTTATTACATTCAATTCAATTATTTGTATTTATTTGCTTTATTATTTAGTTCAGCATAATTTCTTAACAACTGGAATTGTTGCGATTCGTCAACATCATGTAAGTAATAATTTGTATTGTCAATATCATAACAGATTGTTGAAAATTGACTCACACAAATTCCTAATTGTTTTATTGCTTATTAACTTTTATTAGGGCCAAGTCGATTTTGCTAAACGGTAAATTTCCAAAGCTACTTTGTACTGTAAAAATATTTTACAAAAATTATTTCCGCATTTTAATCTTTTCATTGCATCCCTTTAAACATGTTTCTAATGAATGAAACATAATTTGTCCTAAACATTAATTGTAATTATTAACGGTGGTTGTATGAATTCTATACCTGTTTCAAATTAATACAACTTTTGCAACCTGTTACTTTTAAAATTTGCATTAGGTACAAATTAAACTACAGCTCGATCGACTCCAAGACTTAGGTCCGTCTATTCTCGCCGATATTTTGCACCAAATGCGTTTCGGAAATTTGTCGTTTTTATTCCTTGACGATTCTCGGTTCATTTATAGATCATCGGTTCATTGCGAGAAATAAATATAAAACATCCCGTGTTTTTGTTCGTTAAACCCTTTTTACTTTCAGTTGTTATTCCCAACATCCTTTGGCGAGATTTCATTGTAAATTTTACTTTATGGAAGAGAAATGTTGATTAAAAATGAACTATTCACTTTTTAAATAATTTCTACGTATCTAATTTTAGTTATTTAATTTTATGTTTACACAAAACTGGCAATAATATTTCCGTCGGAATTTATATTTTAAACCCTAAATATCCTGAGTTGACAGAAGACAAGTATTTTATGGGTGCAAGGCCAATATAAAATAGGGTCGAAAAATGACTTTAATGATTTATAATATTAACGTGTGCCTGCAAGACGTTATTTGCTCTAATCATTAAAAGATTGTTCCTAAGAGAAACTCCCAGTTGAAAAGAACGGTTTTGCATTCAGACAATTGAACTAACCGGCAATAACAAGACTTCTCAAGGACTCAAGTCTGCCATCAAGAAATGGAGAGTAGTTAAAAACGCGAGTTGTTAAATGAAAAGAACTTGTTTCTAAACGAAAGTTATGTCCCGGAGTGTCGAAAGAAACATGAAGGATGCCATTAAAACAGTTTTGTTGCACTCTTTCAATACCATTCCCGACGTTTGAGCCATATACCTCAGGGCTAAACAGTAAAACTAAACTAAAAGTGAATATTTAGGTTTGTATGTGGAAAGGAATAAATTTGGGTGCTGCCATTGCCAGGTTACTTTTATTTATCAACTAGGTAGCTGCTTGATGAAATTGTCCGGAAAACGAGAGAAAAACCAACAAATAAACACGATTTAGAGACTAAACATTCTCATAGATAAAACTTATGAGTCTCCTTATTCAACCTGATTTTTGAAATGGCCTTACTATAGTTTTAACTACATTTACCTGGAAATATGCTCAAGAGAAATATTAGATGATGATAATAATTATTAAATAACATTAATAAATCTATGATGATATTAATGCTGTTTTCTATAAATGCTTAGAAAAATAAACATGGAGAAACTAAGAAGTGCTGAGTTTTCTGCCTGACGAACGTCTGTCCCAGCTTTATAGGAAAGCTGTGAAAAAATTTCTTATAAATTTTGTATTATACCCATATAGAATAGCTTCTCAAACAGCTTTGAGCGTGAAATAGAATCAACGGCTTTGCTGAAGTCCACAAAGATGACAAAAAAATGCTTTTTAGTAATTGAATGTTAATAAAGAAAGTCAAAGTAAAAATTGCATCATTTCACCAACTTCCCTTTCAAACCCATTTGTTCTTGCCGTTTGTTTCTGGACTCAATGAAAATAGTTGTGCCGATAGATGACAATGAATTTGGAAATATCATTTGCATAAATGTCATTTGACTAGGTGAAGAATTAGTAATACAGATAGTAAAAACATTCCCTGTTCAGTAAACTGCATTCTTGGAAAAAATCTTAACTAGCCAGAACGAAAAACCCAACTAGTCATTGGTTTGGAGAACATGAAACACATCAGATAGCTTATATTTTTATAATTATTAGACTGTTGTTCCCAGACGATGATTTGATAAAATAAAATGTCTGAACCCATTGAAATAGTCTTTTTTTTTCTACAGCCCCAAAGTAAAAAGAATATAAATAATTCGAAGAGTCAACACTATAACTTGTTATGTCCTATTTTGAGAGTGCTCCAATGGACAACGATGTTTTATTGTAGTTAGTCTTAAAAACAGTGGTTGTCCTTTTACACACAGCTAGTCCGAACTTAATATGACCCAGCACTGTACGGATGGGCAGCAATTCGGATTAGCTGTAAAACTGCCATCATAGAGAACCAAGTAGCAAATCAGGTCTGCCTTAATCAGAAACAAATATACACTGGATCAGGTGAAATTTGGTACCAAAAGTATTATTTAAAACGTGTCTAACCGTCAAAATCAGTGATGATAGGAAAACGAAATTGATCTGAAACCACTACAACTAGTAAATGCAAAAATGTATGTTCTGTTAATAAAAACATTTCCACTTCGTCGATCCCACCGTGTTCAGAAAAGATGGACTTTCGGTTTAGCTGCGTTGGGATTACCGGATGATTGTATACTCCACTGTAATAATATAACAATAACGTTGATTAATAAGGATTATTTACAAAGTACTACAATATTTCTTACTTATAATACTAATCTGTCAAAACAATAAATGACAATAATGCATTTTAAATAATAATTAAATTTTGGTACAACTAGATTATTGTCGTATAATCTAATTTAAGTTAATATGTAATAAATTACAGTCTCTACCGTTCACATGACTTTACTTTACTTTTTCTTAAATATTTCTTTCTGTATGGTCTTAAAAAAAAAGTTATATATATATATATATATATATATATATATATATATACTGTCTCTT
>CM077099.1:31049919-31065504 GCA_039619505.1 Cimex hemipterus
CTCTCTCTCTCTCTCTCTCTCTCTCTCTCTCTCTCTCTCTCTCTCTCTCTCTCTTTATCTATCTATCTATCTATCTATCTATCTATCTATCTATCTATCTATCTATCTCTATCTATCTCTTTCTCTCTCTCCCTGACACTATTTATCTTTTCTACATATCTCATTTCTCCTTCTCTTAATTTTTTCACACTAGTTGAAACAACCGACTAAGAAGGCATTTCTTCTAGAATCTCATATTAACTACCTTCAGGATCCTTACTAAGGGGTCTGTTATTTAATAGGGTCAAGGCACGCAGTGTAATAAACTCATAATTAGTCATAGGGAAATGTTATCGATTATTTCGCTACTTTTATCTCTTAGCGTAGAAGTAAATGGAAGATAAGCAACACCCTAATTAAAACCCGCTCAAAACGTTATGAAAAAAGGTTATCAAGTGTAGAAACCAGCCTGCGTAAAATTTGAACATTTAAATGTCATTTTAATTCGTGTTACGGTTATAGGTAATAAACTAAAGAAAAAGAGAGATATGACGGCTCAGAAATGTTCAAGAATCATCATTATCATCTCCGTATCGGTGATATGAATCATATCTTTTTATTGATGACGAATTTTTCTGTAAAGCACACAAAATAATACAATTTTTATTTTATATTATTTTTATCAAAAATTACCATTTTAAAAGCATAGCGATATGGGCACCCGAGTACAACATACTCGCCTTAACCACAGCTTTTCTTTAAGTTAAAATAACTGAACAGTCCCTAAACCTGAATACCTTTACATAATATTAGATTGCATAAGATTGTACACGGTGTCGAATATCCCCTCACCCACCTTCCTTTAAAACCTGGATTAGTGTCGAATTTCGTTTTTTTAACGTACCCGCCGGTAAACGAAACCCGTACAGAAGAGGTCAGAGAAGTTTAGGTTTTAATTTCACTCCGAAGGATTAAAAAGCGATGAAAATTTATTTAAATTAGATTATGAATTAATGCCTGTTCAATTAACATATTATACCACGTAACAATAGTTCTCAAGTGTCAATATTACGATAGCTTTTTAAGCCTCAAAAAAATTAAACCGTTTATTCCAAAATAAATCCAATATTTTTTTTACCTAACCATCCCTCAAATGTGAACACAAATATATCAATAGTTATTAAAAAAATTAAATGTTTTAAAACCTTATTTTAAGTTAGTTTTGCACTTAGGAATCAAAAGATCTAGGTTTGGAAGCTAGGCGTTGTGGTGGTCATTTCATCCTCCCTTGAACAGAAGCAATCTAGTCCTGGGTTCCTCAAACCTTCGAAAGGGTGGACCCTGACCTGTTATAGAAGCTGAATGGCATGCTACTACCTAATCTCAAAATCGTACTTCTAATCGATTTAAGTACAGCGATAGCCCCTATCTATTCTATCAAAACAGGCGTTTCTCAAGGGAGCATCATTGCACTCTCCTTTACACGATATACACTACTGGCATTCGTATCTCACTAGAAACAATCTTCTCCACTTTTGTGTGGGTACAGCAATCCTTTCCTCGCACAAATATCCTACCAACACCTTCAGAAACCTTCAGGACTGTTTGTAGTGCTTCGACATATGATCGGAAACTTAAAACAAATACAACCAAGGACCAACTTCACACTACACATGTTACACTACCACCTGTTCACTTAAACGTACCTACTTACACCTCCGGCCGTACGTAGGACTTCGACTAAAGAAAGACTTACGGAAAATCCACAGGCAGGGCGAAATCGGAATGAACATGTACAGTACTGTACATACGATTCAAACTACAAAAAAAGATATTCACAGCATGGATCTCATACTTACGTAGACTTAAAGTATCAAACTCTGGGGAAAACCAAGCATTCCGACTCCCAACGCATCCAACGATTCCAATTTAAAGTCCTAAGAAAAATGGATAAACTCTTTTTTATGTGTCAAACCTCGAAGATGGCGAAAAGCCAAATTGCATCTGACATACAAAAACGACGAGAATATGCAGAAGAAAATGGTTACATAGCAATATACAAGTCCATCACCTCGCAGACCAAGCGTAAAGATTTCACAATTTATCAAATATTGTTTTAGAGGAAATTATCTATAGCTCTAAATAAATATAATTTAAAGCTTTGAAATTTAAAGCAAAAGTTTCACCAAGAAAATGTTTGCCTTAATTTTTAAATTTGTAAATGATTTTTCATTATAATTATACACAAACCTAAGTTGCTTTTCAATAATTTGAATTATATTCACTAAATTCGTGCTCCGCTTGACCAATTAATATATTACAATTAATTAAGGTTTTTAGTTGAGATAAAAAAGTCAACGAGCGGGATTCGAACCCACGATTTTCGGCGAGATACGCATCTGTTCTACCAATTGAGGTCTCATTAGAGCTTAGCTGGGGACCACGAAATTAGTGAATTTATGTAATTATTATTATTATTATTATTATTTTTTAAGGGCGTTTTAACGGCTAAGGTCATTTCACGCCCTAACATCCAAAAATTCTATTTTAGGTTTGCTATATCTCTTCTGAGTGCTATAAAACTCTGACTCCAAACATTCACTCGTAACCTAATTTACCCTATTGCCATCCAAGCTTTGATTTTCTTTTCTGAATTCTTAATTCGGAAGGCCAAGTTACAATAAATTTAATAAAATTATAAAATTTATTTCTGTTACTTTTTTTTTTTTAATTAAAATTGTGAGTTTTTTTTCATAAATTAAAATTTCCCCATAGGCTTGTATGGCTAATAATAATAATAATAATGGAGTCAAACTAGCAACAATCTCAGCGTGATTAGCTCATCTTTACCCTTTTATTCTTCCATTCAAGTATGATAACTAATTCTACATAACAATAATAAGAAACAAAACACAATAATATTTCTTTTTTTTTTTTTTTTTGAAGGAGCTATTTTTCTTATTTAAATTGCGATATTGGGCATTGTACTGTATTACCCCGCAATTTTTATTGTCTTCCATTTTATTTTTCCGCTCCGGCAGCCTCAAAAGCTTCTGAAAAAAGATCATGCACGCACAACTCTTATGCAGACATTAGCAGGCATTCAATGGTAAAATGGGAAAAGGCCTAAATTTCATTGTAAATTCCAACAAATTTGAGAAAACTGAAAAGCGCTCTTCGAAAGGAACCCTGTGGACCCAGTAACTCCTGTAAACTGCTCGAAAGGTTGAGCCTTTGCCTAAAGGGTTGTAAAGTGAGGCAGTCGACCAAAATATGTTTTACTGTCAAAATTATGCGTTCTCCACTTCGCGTACATCGAGGACAAATTGGAAGGTTGTTGCCTATTAAAAGTCTATTATGAATTAACCTGATATGACCTATTCGCAATCTAGAGAGAATTACAAGTTCTTTTCTCTCAAGTTCTTCAGTTGGCCATTTATGTACAGCTGGCTTAATTTCTTTCATACTATCTCTACAGGCATTCCATCTTGCCGCCCACTTTCGTTTGATAATGTTTTTAACATAAGCGACTATATCATCCGGACGGAGAAGAAAAATTTATGTAATTATTGTTAATTTATTTTATATTATGATTACCGAAAAGGGAACCTGTTTACATGAACCTAGAAATAACACAAGTATAATTTCTGATTGGTTTTTTAACCATAAATAAAACATAAATCAAATAAGAATTAATTAAGGTTAAATAAAAGTAAGGGTTGAAAAAATATGACAAAGTTCAAAAGCATCTTGCATACCCTACACATGTTTTCAATTACGAACATGGATCAAAATTCAAAATAAAGTAAAATAATTAAACTAAAAATAAATTATTTTAACATGACTTTCTTTCAATTCATAAATGACAAATTTAATGAAGTGGAATAATTTACATATTTCGACAATGAATTCCACCCCTCTAAAAATAATATTGTAACAATTAAATTCAACTTTAATCCTGTCCTAACTAAAAGCATAATGTTAACAGCATAATCCCATCAAACATCTTGAAGGTTACATTTTTGCTGTGAACAGTTACAACCGGTTTTCATTTTTTTATAATACCTATGTATTTCGAAGTAGCCTCGTTTCCTATTCAGCATATAAAATAATTATAATATTCAAATGCACCTGTTATTCGCGGTTTTTTTCAAAAAAAGAAAACCGGTTGTACTGTCGTTAACAATAAAAGAAAGTAACCTTGAAGACCTTTAGAAAGAAGTAACCTTAGGAGGAGTCATACTGTAAAAAAAATTAGTAAAGTAATAAAAATACTTTTGCAATTGGTTTGGTATTTCTCGGTTAAAATAATTGACCCACATGAGTGTCATTTGTCCTGGAGAACACATTATTTTGTGTTTTACTTACTAGCATTCGGTCGGTTCTGTAGAAAAGCTACATGTGTCAATCAAAAACAACAGAGAGGGGGGGGTGAGAGATAGACAGAAGGATAGTTAAAAATTTATTTGGGTAAAGAGAAAAAGAGAAAAGAGAGAGAAAATGAGAGTGACAAAGAGAAATAAAGAGAATCTGAAAGAGGAAAAAATCAAAAAAATTTATGTAGGCAGAGAAGTTGAGATTGGTGAAAGAGATTGATTGATGTTTTCGAAATGGTTGAAGGTATAAGCAAAGTGTAGAAATATGTTTATTATGTGAAAAATTTAAATCTGATCATACAAAAAAAAGGACTTTTGATGACGATAACGCCCGAAAGGCAATGCAGAGGCCGATATAACGTGATTGTCCCTGAACCCTTTTGTGGCTTGCCAAACTGACAAAAAAGTGGATCCATTAGACAATAAATTAATAATCCCACCGATCTCTGCAGATCAGGGCAGAGGCATGCAAACAAATTTATCAAAAAACCATCGCAGAAATCTTTGTGGTTGATTCAACTAAGTTGTCCGATTGATTCTCAATTAATTTACTCCCGTGTGACGATTTTTCTTTACTGGTTTCACACCAGGCGACTTGTGGAATCAACCTCTCTTCCCAATGGGAAGACACTTCGGTATTAGAATCCGAGGAAGCAGGAAGACACCCATACTGTTGTGTTACTTCCCTCCAAGCTTAGGTTCTTTTAATTTTGCCCCTATATTCTTCACACCTCATGTCCATACCACGGGACTGAGAGGAATATCTTCAATGATCTGCTCCACGTTGAAACTTTCAATTGCAATGCTTTCCATGATAAATTCAGTTTATTCAACTATGCGACTGATGTGAAAGACGAGTGCCGAGCTGTGCTTGCTGGCCACCCGCCTGGGCGGACGAGGTGACTGCATATGAAAGGTTGGGGTGATTCCCAAACATTTTGCCAGTACGTTACACTCCTTCACACCCGTCCGTTCAATGGTTGAATCAACTAGTCGCCTCGTCTGAAAGAACTGCAGAACTACTCATTCTAGATGTGCTAGGATTAGAATAATAGATGGACTGCTAACTAGACACTGCAGACTCTGGTGAAATAGACTCGGAGTGGCAGACACAAGCCTGTATAAATATTGCCAAGAAGAAACATTGGAACACTCCACTGCTAGTGTGAAGGTCTATGTAAGTTGAGATCCTTGAGAGATTCCTAATCTTGGGAGAGGAAAGGCCAGGACCTGAAGGATACACATGGGAGCTCTGGATAAAGTTTTGGTGCTCTGGTAAAAAGTATGAAGCTTAATGAGAAGCTCTAGATTTAAAAAATATAGATCCACAATAGACCAACATTGGTCGCGGTGCACAGCTCCTATCTAATTTCCCACATTCTGTCGAAGGATGTTAGTCATCGTTTGTCGAAGTTTTTGCTCGAAGAAGCAGAGAGCACAAAAAAATTTTGTTTTGAATTAAGAATAACCTATTATCAAAATATTCTGTATTTTTTTTATTGTGCCAACGTTTCGATCTTTTATTGAGATCATCTTTAGGGCTCAAACTGTTTGTCTTCTGTGTAACTGTGCCATTCTTGCGTGTCCTGTTGAGAGTGCCCCACAGTTACACAGAAGACAAACCACTTTGAGTGAGTGAAAATACTTCGATTGAATATTTAAAAAAATATATATTTTGCATTGTATAAATTAATTTTTATCCACATCCTACATGTATTTGTCAAATGTAAACAATGTTTGTAAATCCCAGGCCCTGAAGATGATCTCAATAAAGATCGAAACGTTGGCACGATGAAGAAAATGTTTTTCTGAAACCTACATCACACCAGACCGCATATCACGATTTCTGAATAATTATCTATTAACGGTCACTAATCCCCACACATTGGATTCAGTTATAGTCACTACACTAAGGAACAAACTGTATGTATTGTGATTACCACTCCATTAGTACAACGTAATTCATTCATAATTATTCAACCGATCATCAGCGCGAACAATTTATATTCAAATGTATGTTACTGAAGTAGTTTTAGCCAATTATTGCAATAAATACCGATTTGAACAAAATGATCTCCTTAAGTGAAGAACTCCTTAGTTATCGTGATGAGTCGTGAAAAACTCGCCTTTTTCTATCATTCAGTTAGTCGCTATTGACATCCCGAACTGTAAACTCAGTTAGCTGGTGCACAGTAAGGCGAAGTCCTTTTGATGTACCCATCAAGCCCCATGATTATGCTAGCTTTGTTGAAGAATAAAATAATTTAATATAAAAAAATCAGATTGAGGTTATTTAGTTTATATACTTTATTTAGACTTGAAACGGCCATCAAGTATCTTTGATTTATATAATAAATAGAAAGGCAGAAATTGACTAAACAGACAAAGACAGATTTTGAGGAGGAAAAAGTAAAAAAAAAAAAAAAGCACTGTGATCTGACAAAATGGAAAAATTACACGAAAAAAGATGTAAATAGAGAGTACTAGAAAGTTAAAAATCATAAAATATGAGAATATATGCACATAATTGATAGAAGGTGTGAGGTTAGAATAAAAATTAAAATTCAGTGCCTATAGCCTTTACCCAAAGGTATAGATAAATTAGATGGAAAGAGAAGTGCGGATTGACATAGTTATATGAATAGATACATAGATCGATAGATAGATAAATAGTTAAGGATATAGAATATAGAATATACAAATACACAGATAGATAAACGGAGAGACTTGATATAGAGAAAGATAAGGAAATATAGACAGAACGAGACCCGCATACACAATTACTAAACAGAAACGAATAAAGAATAGATAAATAGAAAGATAAATGGTGATGGAGTGGGGAAAAGTAACAGAAAAACAGATTAAATAAATGCAAATATCGGAAAAAAAACACGAAAAAATAGAAACTTAAAGATAGGGAAAATGGCATAAGGTATGGAGATAAAGAAAAGAAGTGGATAGATAGATATTTTGGGAGATAGATTAATGTTTTATTTGTAGCCGCAGTGATTTGGTACATCCAACGACGAGGAGGAAGGAGAGAGATATACTAACAGCAAGATGGAGAGAGAGTGGGTTTGAGAGAGCAGATAACCGAAAGAGAGAAGTGGTGGGATTATGTGTATAAAACAGCTGAAAACTGTATACGTTAACTGTGCATAACTTGAAAGTATGGTTTTTTGAAAAAGTATACATATAGCAATATTATAAAAATATGGCACGAACTACAAAATTACGATAATCCAATAAAACTTGCCCTATAATTTTTTTGTACCGTGGTTATGACAATCGAGGTTTATTGGTCATGGAATAAACAAAACTCGAAGATATTAATGCTAAGTTTGTGAAAAGCAGTCTCACCACTGGGAGCATCCTTCTTTTTTTAACTTACCACTTATTAATTTTACTTTTATAATTATGCAACATGCAATAAAAGCAATAAAAATATAACAAAAAGAACACCTGTCTTCATAGAGCATTGAGCAAATATTAATAAAATGGGGAGGAGTGTAACACTAGGGGAATTTATTCAATTAATACTTGAAATAGAGACAGTTTGAGCGTACTAATGTGTATGTATAGGAAATTATTTTAAAATATTTCCCCCTTTGTAAAAAATATATATAAAGAAAATATTCGCACTTCTAAACGATTGGCATAAAGAATATGAATTATTGAGTACTCCATACGACTTGAGGTTAAAACTTAAGAGATAATCAAATTGTAAATGACTTTCTTAAATATTTAGATATTTAAACGAGTTTTATTGATGATGGGCGTTGACTAAAAGAAATGTATTGAACAAACACGTCTTTGAGAAGTCGTGATTATAAAATAATCAGGGTGGTCAAACGGTCGCAAGGACTTGGTGGTGAATGAGTGATAGTGGAAGGCCATCGCTGTACAACTGACATTGGCATCGTAACCTTATTTCTAACACACTTTTTCCTTTGGTCCAGATTGTTTCATAACCTATTGTCACAGAGCCCATCATCATCACGCCCGATCCTCGATCTCTTGTGCAACATGTGTAAAACAAAATAACCAACACCGCCCAAACGGTTCTGCAAGTAGATCGACCGGATTGTCCTATTCTCGACGCCGGGATATTTATTAAAATAACTCACCATTTTTGACATCCTTGGCCGGCACTTGCTTGACTTCTGGTTTCATGTTGTCGCGGGCGGGGGCAGTGAGAGAGTGTAGACCTCCTTAGCCAGGGCACCTTTTATTCGCACTTCCCCTCCTTCGAATCCTGGGACAGATAGCAGACAGACCGGCAAAACGGTCGATCCACTCCTAGAGAGGATGGCATCAAGTTATCGTCAAGGGTCTACGTTTCCGACAATAAATAGAGCGATGAACAAACCCAAAGTAATAATTGATCAAAGAAACAAATTTATGTAGATAAAACAACTTCAAATTTCTGGCAATACTTCCTTTAAAAGAATTTTACTTGAGAAACCAAGCAGTTGAAAATAGACTCGTAGTTCGATGCACTTTTCATAAATATGTAATAAACATAAACTGCTTTGTAAATGAAAAAACCAAAATGTGTTTAACCATTTATTCCAGATATTTGTTTACCATAACTTACAGCTTATTTATCTATTAAGCAAGTGAAGCATTAATTGATTTTGTTCGTATTTGAACAGTGACCGTGCAAACAACTCAAAAGTCAAAATCAAAAAGTTCACCGTACAAAGAATCCACGGAATGTACATATTGTTCTCTTTAACTTACTTTATTGTTCTCCTTTTGGTAAAATGTTTAAATAAACATTTTGACTAGTAAAAATTAAACAGCATCCATGTTAACACGCATGTTGTGAACCACATTTTCCCATTTTTTTCAAGCGTTTACTTTGCTAGAAAAGACAAAACAGCACACTTTTCTAAAAACAGCGGAGACGTTGAGAAAAGGAAGGTGTGTAAATGTATTCCTTGTTGCATAATGAAGAATTTTCAGAAAGTGAATGTCATAAACACACGTTTTTCATTTAAAACTACCTCGAAGGGGTTGCCTTTGTTAGCGAGTAAATAAATTTAATAATTTATAAATATAATTGATTACATATTTACAATTAAAATATATCTATATAAATGCTTATTTACTTTCATGTAAAGTAGGTAATTTTTTGGTCATAATGTAAGATGTTTAGATAATTTTTATACCATCAAAATCATTCCCTAATATGAAATTTTAAATTGAACAATTAAAATCAATCTAGGGAGATCAAAAGTCTCGATTGAATTTGGATCAAAACTGTATTAAATATTCAAAAACTACCGTTTACTGCTTATAGGTCAATTACCCCTAGTGCCAAAAAATGTCATTGGTAACAAGACAATAACGTACTCTAATATTTAGTGGCAATCAAAAGGTTTCAAACTATTTAAACTTTATATTATAAGTTTAGATGTAGAAGATGAAAGACAACTTTTTATTCATTGATCAAAATCCAAAATTTTCATGCTAAAAAAATAAATAAAAAGTATAAAAATCAAGTATTTAAAAGGGCTTGTGCAGGAAAGAAGAAAAAGTATATTTTTTGCGATTACGTAAAACCTTTTTCCATTGTTCAACGGATGTTTACCACAAGCCGCGGTATGCACAATATTGCTACTATGACAATTGACTTAAGCATCTTAACATATTTTTAAAAAAAATTTCCAACAGCTGTTTGTACTTGCGAAAAACAGTTTGAAAATTTATAAGCCGGCTAACCGTCACAACAATTACTTTTATACCACTTTATTACTGGTATACATGTATTACAGGTTCAATTAATGGATTACCTATAATTCTGGCGAGATTAATGAAGGGTTTTAACATGTTTAAAACATTATCCTTTATGGTTCGATGAATGATTAATGTGTTCTCTTTATCAGTTTTTTTCTAACCTTATATCCCTTAAGGCTAGAGAATTAATTTAGGACCTGATCTTACAGTGATTACGGGAACTCATATCCGTATACAATTATTATTTACGTGCACGCGTGTGAGTTCGTTTTTTAGTGACCGTTAGTTAATAATTATTATTGGAGATCGTGAGATGCAATATAGTTTTACGTAGGGTTTAGAAAAACATTTTCTTTATTGTGCCAACGTTTCGATGTTTATTGCGATCATATTCAGAAGATGATAACAATAAAGATCAAAACGTTGGCACGATAAAGGAAATGTTTTTCTAAAACCTGCGTAACACCAGACCGCATCTCACGATCTCCAAATAAAAATTAATTAACGCTTCAATGTAGCCTTTAGTTAAATTGTGATGGTCTGGAGGCCATTGTCCACCTTACATGCACAATCCCTTATAAGAGCTTTTCGGCGTGGTTCTTGAATGGGGCAGTCGGATAAGATGTGGTCCCATGTTTGTCGAGGTCCGCCATAAGTTGGGTAAGCATATGTTGGTGTTTCAGTTCTACTACCAACCTCGATTCAACCGTTGGGAAGAACTTTTTAGTTTGAAGATACGCCCCCAACGTTCTTCCCATTCGCCCGATGTCATGTTTCGAGACCATGGAGATGTTCCTTTGTTTGTGGCGTCCTTTGCTGCTGCGTCAGCTTCCTCATTACCTCGGATTCCTGTGTGCGCTAGTATCTTTTCAGTAGTGATCTTTCAGTCAATATCACTCCAATATTAACATTTTTCTGATGTCATCAAGCTTCGTGATGTATAATTTTTAATCTGATCAGTGGATATGCTGTCTGTGATTACTATAGCCATGGAAGAGCCTTCAGGATAAAGATGAGTTCGGTTTGGCTTGTGTCTATATATATATGTGTGTGTCTCCATCGACTCTGTTTGTATACATGCGATAGTGTCTATTTCCGTGTTTGTTTTCTTTACGTTTTCCCTATTCCCTCACTGGATTTTACAATGATATTTGGAAGAAATCTGAAATTATTCTGCTTGTTAAGCCAGGGACGGAAAAGAAAAATGATGCCTCTAAGTACAGACCGATAAGTTCGCTTCCTATAATGGGTAAGATTCTGGAGAAGGCCATACAGCGTATTCTGTTCAACTTTAAAGAAAAAATTCAACTATCTGACCGACTGTTCGGATTTAGGCCTCAAAATGGGACCACAGAAGCACTGGTAACTCTGTTTAACAGCATATCGATCAAGAACTAGCAGCAGGATATAAAGTATTAATGATCTCTCTTGATTTGCAGGGTGCTTTCGATGTTGCTCCTGGTCATCGATATTAGGACAAATGGCATCGATAGGGTGTCCTAGTAATTATATCACTTGTCACAAAATTATTCTTCGTGTCGTATCGCATCATTGCACATGTCATCCTTCATGGTCACTAGAAAGCTTGAAAAGGGATACCCCCCCCCCCCCAGGGATCCTGATGTGGCTCCGGATATGGACCGTAATTTTTAACACGATATTGAAGCTGCTATATCCTCCAAAGGTAGAGCTGTAAACATCTTGATGAACATGATCTTTTGATTATCGTATCGGGCAAAACAAAATTCTGCCTGGAATGCATAGGGAATAAATGTTTGAGACTTGTGGAGAAATGGTGAGAAGACAATAGAATTTAGCAGCAAAAAATCCAACGCAATGTATATAACAAAAAGAAGTCAAAACAGCGAGATGTCTACCTAAGAGTAAAAAGTTAATGTCGGTGCGTCAGATAAAATATCTTGGAATAATCTTTGACGCCAATGTGAACTATATATGTCAACGCACATCGCAACTGATTCATATCTGGCTCGCTCTGCAGGAGTCTATTGGGGAGTAAGGACAGAGGTCCTCCAGATACACCGGTGCAATCGTTCCCCTGCTGACATATGGAGCGCCACCATGGAAAACTACTATAGACACTCAGGTCAATATACACAAACTTCAGCAAACTCAGCGTCTCATGTTGCTTCGCATAATCAGAGGCTTCCGCACGGTTTCGTTCGAGTCAACTTGCCTACTATCAGGATACGCTCCAATTGATTTCAAACTACGAGAGATCTATGAAAATATTCGGCTCTTCACTGTGTTCCCAACACAATTGGCCCTCCTTACACAATGCCCGTTGCCACTGCAAAAAATTTGCCACCCAGCCCATGCAATAGAAATAGCGCAAGAGCCAACCCTTCAGGTACTCAGATCAACACTGATGATATAAAAATTGATGGACAAGTTGGCTGCAGAGCGGTGATTTACGGAGAAAATGAAGGAAAATCACTTCAGGTTCTGTGTTACAAACTAGCTGACTGATGTAGCAATATCCGAGCTGAGCAACTGGCCATATTAAAAGCACTACAATGGATTCGACTACAAAGCCCTACACGTCATGAAAGAACTGTATTAATTGGAACAGACAGTGAAGAATCTCCTACCAATAACAGGAATTCAACGAAAATGGCACGTGAAATTAGAGAGGAGGTACATCATCTGAATCGTTCAGGATATAAAAGGATAAATTTGCCTGGGTAAAAACCCCCATGATGGATGTCCGGGAAATGAAGAAGCTGACGGGTGGGCTAAAGCCGCCGCAAAAAATGAGGGAATAGAAAAGTTTTGCGTTGTTACCTAAATCTTACCTTTAAGGTGGCCATTCACGATCGCTCCAAATGGAACCGCGCCAAGCCGTACAGCTCCATTTGGAGTGCATGAAATTTGAGGGGCATTTACGACCGCTCCACAGCCAGTCGCTTCGGAAGTACGAATTATCTAGTGAATTACCTTCTCAAAATGGATGACGATCTCTTACTACGCTGTTTGCATATATATATTAAAAACAAAAAACAAAAAAACAAAAAAAACGAAAAGGAAATGATGTAAGAAGTGGCTCCTGAGCAGAAGCCGTAATACCCACATTAATATGATGAAGGGTCTTTCCCTTGAACCCGCTGATTGGAGGAACTATTTAAGGATGGATGAAACGTCTTATTTATTCATTATATTTAGTGTTCTGTTGAACAAATTACTTCTTTCAATTAATTAATCTTTTCTTTTAAGGTTTTGTTTGAAATAAAAAAGCTAGTGCCACAAGCGGGATTTGAATCCCTGACCTTCGGATAAATGCGCCACTGCGCTAACCACTTGAGCTATCGTTATCATTACACATCAAATCATTACACCGCTTTAACATCATAGATGAACTGTCATGAACATGTGTTGCATCTTCGCAAGATTGGAAGCATCTAATTTATGATTGTTTGGAAGTTCCCATATGCACGCAAGGTAATGGAAGAGACATCGTTCTACAAGAAAACATTGCATGGCCGGTGCCAATACACCTATAGATGACATCAAGATTCTGCAAACATTTCGAAAAATTTATTGATAGCATGGACTTTAATTTATTAAATGCATAACCAGACTGTCTTCAAATGTGATATATATGTATGTGTGGGTGTGTATGTATGTATGTATGTATGAACTCCGCAGGGGCACGGTTTACTGCATCTGGGAAATAATTCTATTAAAATAAATAATTTATAATTTATTTAGAAACACTCGCGCGCACACATACACACACACACACACACACACACACTCAGAGAGAGAGAGAGAGAGAGAGAGAGAGAGAGAGAGAGAGAGCGAGAGAGAGAGAGAGAGCGAGAGAGAGAGAGAGACAGAGACAGAGGGACTGAATACTTTTATTTACATTCGTTAGCAGTAATAATATTTACAACAATAGAAGAGAAAGCATACACACATGGACAAAGTCCGTCCATCGGAAGTCGTTGCACAACGAAAAACTTAATATAAACATATGCTAAAACCTATAACAATAAGAAAAAATAAATTAAGAAAGCACAAACCGAATATTAAAATTAACTTAAAGTAAAGGATTAAATTAATAAGCATAATGTAATAAAGAATGAACAGAAAAATGTGAAGACAAAATAGGCAAAAAAGAAAATCAACATTGGTTACGATATAAATAAAATTGAGTTATATTAGAATAAATGAAATTAACAAGAAAAATTTATCAAATTATAAGAAATAACTTTATAATCATAATTTATAAAATAAATGATAATAAAAATATTTCGGAGGCTGATTGCCATTTCATCCAATTAAATTTGGAATTTATTTCTTTTGCTTGTTATTACCATACTGGCGGGTAGTCTTTGTTTTGTACACTTATGGTTTTGAAGGAAATGATTGTATAATCAATGCAGATTAATTTCTTTATCGATCAGACTACAGTCCTGTTAATATATACGCAAGGTCGTCAGTACTTATTTCACGATTAAACAACGTTAACTGTAATTAACTCTTATTTAAATTACAGATTACTCATCACTCAGGCTGATACAACAGGTGTAAGTGTTTTCCCTTCGGCCCTATCTAATCTCTCTCTCTGACGGAACACAAAGAACAAGATGAAAGTGATGAAATTCGACCTTAAAACGAGGAGCACACTACCCGTCGCAACGCAACGCGACGTGACCCGACGCCCGTCTGACGTCCAGCCCCCGTGCACATTTGCCCGACATGACGCAACGCCATTCTACGCTACACTACGCGATGAAACCAAGTTCCCCACTATCCGGATTTTCTTCGATTAAACCCAAAGACATGAGAATTTTACAAGTAACATGCTTATTTTAATGAAACCCAAATGAAACGAGATCAGAAATTCAAGTCTTTTAGTAAAAATTATTTAGTTATGACGGCTTAAAAGAAAATTAGTCAACACACCGAAATACCATTTAGTGATAGAATGAATTTAACTAACAAGACTAAATCTAAAGTGTTATGAGACTGCCGATAACAATCTGATGGATGGATGGTAAAGGGGTAACAACGGAATGTACCACTACGGAATTCAATCAGTACTAGGTGACGCCCCCCTTTTGTAAGGAGACCTTCACATCCCTCGTACAATCACATGAATCAACCAAAAGTAAACAACAAAAATTAACATCGGGGGAACTTGTAAAGGAAGATCCTAAAAACCAACGGAAATTTGAAAGAGCTCCTGACTTAACCAAGAAGTCGAGGACAATCTCTTCGGGTTACCTTTTGCAAATGTAAGGGGTCTTCAGGAAAAAACAAACCAGAAGACGAAACAACTCAAATGGAGGAGACGGAGAACATAAAAAAACTACATCTCAAACCCAAGAAAATCTCAGGCATAAAATGGTAATCGAGCAACCAAACAAAAGGGGGAACCAATCCTGGAAAGAATTAGGAAAGGGAAGCAAAACCCTAGTACACTTCGGCCCACGGTATCGCGGCCGGCCACTGGAAACGTTACCAC
>CM077099.1:31065904-31148033 GCA_039619505.1 Cimex hemipterus
GAGAGAGAGAGAGAGAGAGAGAGAGAGAGAGAGAGAGACAGACAGACAGACAGACAGACAGACAGACAGACAGACAGACAGACAGACAGGCAGACAGACAGACAGACAGATAGACAGATTATGTGTGTGTGTGTATATCAGAGAGTCTGCCGTGTTCGTTGCTTTCCCGTGTGCGTACCTTGTGTGTAGTGTAAGGTGTATATGTATATATGTATTATTTATGAAGACTTTTGAATAGTATTTCATACTTTTTAATCTGTTCAAAGTGTTAAGAGAGATGTGTGTCTGTTAATTGAGTATAAAGTAAGTTAATATGTCATATAAGAGGGTCCGTTGAGTGTCACCAACGATAAGCTTGTTTATAATGGGTTCATAAAACTTTATGAACATTATAAATTGATTTCCTGGAATTTAGAAGAAAATAGCAAGATTTTATGTATTTAACAAATAGATAATCATTATATTGTATAAATTATGTCAACAATTATTTATAAATACGGATAACTTCTAATTAGGTGTTTGTTGAATTTTTCTTCCTTGTTTTCACTTGTTTATTCTTAATTATCCTTAATGCGTAAGAATTTAGCAAATTTAAATTGTTGTATAGACACAAGCAAGCAATAAATTTAAAAAAATATTTTATCGATCTCAACAAGAGTTTTTCCTAGAGTGGCTCATACCTAGTTTAGTTCAATATTTCCTGCCTTGAAAAACAAGTTTCAAGTCATTTAGCTCGGCCGGTTTCTTAATAATCGGTCAGGACTACTTTGGTTTTCCTGAATTGATCGCCTATTATTCTACAAGTTTTCAATAGAGATTTATGTTTAATATGTCGAACGTTTTATGAACGAGGGGAAATGTGCGGGTGTATTAATTTTCTAATGAAACTAATAAATTAATTTTAATGCTTGTGTTTCTTTCAGCTTATTGATTAACATTGAGACGCCAGTGCATAATACTTCAGAAGATCTGTTTAATAAGAGCATAAACCGTAGTCTATCAAAATATTCTAGAATTACTTGATATACAACTATTTTCAGATTCCTAACTATTTTAAACAATTCAATTTTTCAAGAATGAAACTTACGGTGCCAATATTAATAAGTTAAGTTGTTCACTTTTTCGGTAATTTTTTGGTTAAAATCGAATCAAAAAAGAGACAGAGAGAGATGGTTTCTGAATTCATTGGCTTTCCTCCTCAACTTCCAAAGCCTTGGATTGGAAAGCCGTTCGTTTCAAAGGATCAAACTTTCGTTGCTGTAAAACAAGGACGTCACAGGAAATTACCTCTCGTAATTGAAAAGTGCATTGAATAGAGACGGAGCATAATTGAAAATGTAAGATTTGAAGTCTTACTCGTACATGAGCTTATTATATAATTCAGCCTTGCCCTTGCGAAGTCCTGAGATAATTACAAGGACGATATATTTGTCACCATATCTAATACCTCGGAATTTATCTGAAACCAGTTTCGAACATGGGAGAGCAGAGCCACTGGTTAAACCCCCAATTATGACAAACTCCGCTTTCATACCAACAGAAACAATAATTAAATACGATTTGTAGGCCAAGGACCGGCTCGGTCTTGACTCCTGATTGCTCAGGAAAAACAGTTTAAATGCCTGCAATTCTAAGTTCTGCATAACAAAAAATTTGTAATTTACTCGGAATCAGGCGTACTTATATCTTTTTTCAGAAAATGTGATTATAACAGTTTGTAATTTTCAAAATATTTAAATTGTTTTATGAATATTCTCTAAAGTATGCAACATTGGACAAGCTAACTTTTTCAGTTACCTTTTTGCAAAAGACCTATATAAAGGTGCCAAGCCAACTAGGCAAAAGAAGTTTAAAAAATTAGAAGTATCATAGAAGAAAATACTATGATTAACCCCTATTCACTAAATTATGACAAACAAATCAAACAGGGAGAACCCTCACGGGAATTAAAACTTAGAATTGGCCAACAATCCACCATGATCCAATACTTACTTCAAATACTTCAAAAGACAACACATGATTTTGAAAATCATGTCAAACAATAGACTGGCAATTTCTCACCAAATGTATCAATAAATGGACAAAGCTAGGAGAAACTCGAAATTTTTACAAATTTGTTATATCGAATTGTTTAGAAGGAATGGTGGACGTCTGAAAGAGGTTGACATTAATAAGCACAGAATGCATAAAACTAAGAAACAACTCTTTCACATTAACTAACAGAATTAACAAACAGAGTTGAACTAACAGAGATAATGTATAAGGACCTACATGGTATAACCATGGATGAATATCATCATTGCAACCATAAAAATAATAAATAATCAGTATTTAAATTTACCTGAAAATAATTTTGCCCTTTTAGCAGTGACACCAGTGCCATCTCCACTTTGAAGTACAAACCAACTAAATTAAATAGCAAGCAGACAACATTTTTACAGGCAAAATACATATATTTTTGTAAGTGTTATAAATATAGAAGCGATAATTAACAACTAAACTTTTAACTATTAGAAAAAAGAAATCTTAGAAATTATAAGAGAAACTCAATAAAGTTGTTTAGATTTTACAATTCCGTAAATAGGAATTGATGAATTATCAGTGTAAAATGCTGATGAAACGTTAAATTTGACAATAGCTGAAGTAACATTAATTATCATGATAACTTATTGTTTTTTTTTTACTTAATTTTTTCCACAAAATAAATAAACATTAAATAAATTTAAATCCACCCTTTTGATGCCAATTTCATGGGAATGTAAACATCTGTCAGATATGAATTTGATATTGTTCCAATTCCTTCAATTTCAGTTTTCAACCCAAGTTGAATCATCAGTTTTACCTACGGCGGTATAAATTAATAAAGTAAATTCAACCATGAGTGAATAGCGTTATTCATTTTAAGCAAGTTATGTCGAAATCAAAAATCTTCACACCAAAATAATAAATAAAAAACAAGACCATTATATCAAATATATACTTGATCTTTAAGAGCTTCATTTTCACTAATAAAAGGTCTTGTCAATAGTTTGTTTGCTTTCTTAACATCTTGTGTTGACATAATTTGTGCTTTTGGAAAAAAATCTGTAATGTCTGATGGGTGTATCCCAATCCACTTGATAGAAGGGACTGCCAATATGTCACTTAGATGGACGTATGACTGTAAACAATAACATGATTAAGACCTACCTTATTAATAACAGCCAGAAAAAATTATTATACATATTGGTGTTGTTTTTGAAACATTTTATGACTAAATTTTTAAAGATTTGATTTACAAAAACAAGAAGACAAAGAAAGGAAAGAAAATTAATCTTACCAAAGAACCAAAACGGTATACACTCATAATTTCAATACCATATGGATCAGCATCAACAAGGGAAAATATTGGAATAGAAAGTTGAACAGAAATAAGTTTCAATAATATCCTAGTGTTGAGATCAGGAAAACCTTTCGCCTTGAATTAATTTAAACTTTTTTATTACAAACAGAGATAATTAATCATTTATGACTTACAGTAATAATGATGCATGGACCATGGTGTTTTTGAAACTCCTCGTTTATAATTTTTTGAAAAGCTGCATATTTTTCAATGACCAATACAAATTTAGCTGAACTGGCAAGGGTAGCTCCAAAAGGTAAGTCATTCGGAATAAGTACACCTTTTTTCAGGATTAAAAATAATCACATTTTTCTAATTCTATTTCATAAATAGTATTGATTTTTAAAAAAATAATAAATTTGTAAATGTACCCTATTTAGATTATGGAAAATTAATTGTATAAATTAAAATACAGAAATCGAAATTGTGTTCTACGAAAGTTTCTCCAAAAATTATTTATTTTTAAAAATTGTCACAAATTTTGTTAGAAATATGGATAGTGTTTAGTTTATAGTATATTGTGAAATGTATAATCACCTTCACCTCCTGAACAATCAGTGTTTCCTGACTTAGTTGCTATATTCAAAGAACCAGCAACTATACCTTTTGACGATGAAAGAATCCCAAAATCCCAAGGAGGAACATCGAGAAGAGAGCTTATAAACTGCAATGAGTTATCTAATTCATCCATGGATTTAATAATTGCCATATTTTGATAATAAAACTCCCTTAAACAGTCATATTTCAAGAATAACTACATGTCGTGTAAAAAAAATTATTTGCAATTTTGTTAAAAAAAAAAATTCAAAAAAACTTTTGATTCTTGTTTAAAAGCAAATGTACAAAACTTCAGGGATAAAGCCTGTTGGTAATAAAAGAGGCTCAAGCTTTTGGGAAATATATCTCTTTCATCAAATTTTCAAGGATCTTCATTTCATTAGGACTTTGAAACTATTATTATTAATTACAAAATTCCAAGATCAACCACAGTCCTGATGGAGAAAATTCCACAAAAGCTCAAAGAAGCAACTGATCAAAGAACGTTTCTTTCAAATGGACAAAATCCCTGATTTTTAATATAAAACTATAATATAACTAGTATATTAAATTAAAAATTGTTTGTAAAATTATTTTATATGTTAGAATATCAAACTGTCACAAGTGATTTCCAGTTTTCCAGCCATTTTACAACTGTGACTGCATCATCACTGAAAGAACAGTTTAGTCACATTTATTTAAACTCTTTTTTGTACACAATTACGTAATAGGGTTTACACGCAGGCTATTAATAAAAGCCTGTTTGACTTGTGCAATATAAATTACCAGAAAGACTAAAACAGAAATTTACCTTTTGGTGACCGAACTTCCAAAACTGATAAGCTTAAGCAGTTTTGAGAGTATCTTTATGAGAAAGAGCAATCCAGTTTTTGATGGTACTGACTGAAATTTAAGCCCTTCTCCAGTCTTCATTAAATACAATCTACAAATTAATTTTGATTATCTTAAAACCTGATCAAAAAGTAGCAATTCTTCAATATTTAAATTTATAATCAACAAAACTCATTTTCGTTTTTTTTAAATACTAACAAAATATGCCTCACCTTTCTTGAAATTGACAGTTGGACCAAATTGGTTTTATTATTTTGATTTTTGAAAGTTTTGGATTTTGAATAGCTTGTTTTACATCTAACATGATATTGTGTATTCTTTTAACCATTATAAGTCTGCACATAATAATGCATATAAATAAAAATAAAATTTCCACAAAAAAAATGAAAATTGTTGAAAAATTACCGATCCATAGAAGTTCTCATTACACAGTTTGAACTTCTAACAAGTTCTGAGCTTAAGTCAGAAAGATTATTGTTAATCTTCTCTTTCAGTGCGTTATTGTTGGTTTCCATTTTGATGAAAGAGAAAACCTTCTTTTAAATATCAGTCTGTTGAAATTTAAAATTAATATTGTTTTAAGGTCAATTTGTGGAATTTATCCAACTTATATAAGTGGTGTTCAGAAATGAAATATAATTTGTTAGAAACTATTCCTTGGAGATTATGAGGGATTTGAGGATATGTAAATCAGCAATCAGTAACTCCACTATTAACATTTAAAAGATCGATGAGTTCATCGTAATATAAGTTGGTGGTACAAAAAGTACCAAGCACTGAAAATTAGGCTTAAAATGACAGAATGACATCCACTAGGTTAAGTAAAACCCAAATTGCTCATTATACTTAAATTTCAATCCTTTATTGAACCCGAGAAAATTGATTTGCTTTTATCTTTTTTTTTCTTCTATGAAATGTCTATTTTAGTAAAGCTAAAAAAACCCAATGACATTTTTGATCAGACGTAATGCAATTCAGTAGATTCAGCATCTATCTTAAAAATTAAATACTGACTCATAAATTATAATGCATATGATATAGTTTGGAAGGCATAAAACAAGCTGTAAAGCTGTGTTTGTTTTGTGTTGTAAGCTGTACAAAAGTCGCCATAAATTTACAAGAATAGTAAAAGGCAGAAAACTTTGTGCCCATCCTGGTCCTATGTTTAAATCAAAATGCAAAGACATAATGTTACTTAAATTATGAAAAGTACATTTTAATAATAGTTAGTCCAAACTGACACACAAACTTCTTTTTCAGTTCATGATTTCACTCAAATATAATGATTAAGTAGTGAAATTCTGTGTAGGAGATGACTAATGATGTCTAACACTCTTATTTTTCACATTACATTAATCAAACTTAAAATGCAATGTATCATAAAATTAAATATAGACTCATACATAGTAATGCACTTAAGTAATGTGACAAGAACTCTTGCTCAAACAGAAGAAGAGTTGGCACTAATTGTTCATGGTAAAACGAGATCATTGTACACTACAATTTTTTTTTCTTTCAATTCTAATAGTTATTCAAATTTGTACTCCTTCCTTGTGAAACATTTATTGTGTAAAAACAAAATGGTATATATAAACTTATTTCTCAGTTCATCATGAAATTTAAGCTATTGAAATTATGTACTAGCATAAAACATTAAATATTGACTCATAGATTGCACCATGTTTGACAGAGTTTTTGAGGTCAGTAAACTGTACAAAACTAGCTGAAAGTGAAGATGGGTTGTCACCAATATGCAGGATGCACGTAAGAAAATTGTGCGTGGGTTTTTTGGGCTGTTTTTTTCAAGTAGATATGAAATATTTTATTTTTCTCTTTATTTTATATTTTATTTTAATGTCTGTTGGAGTAAATGCGAAAGCAAAATTAAAGCAAGAATTTAATATTTAGTTCTCCGTCGAATAAGGCACCATATCTTTTAAGGAATTGACTGTCTTGGGAAAAAAATCTCTTAGCGTAGACCAGAAAGCGTTCAATACAATACCCCTTTCTACAACCTAGACAAAATTTTGTGATGCAAGGTCCAAATAAAAAAAAAGGAACGAATCATCGGATTTCATTCATCCCTTTGGACACGAGGTACCGCCGTAGTAGGGGCATCATGACTCATGCGCTGATGCCGACCTTTCTCCGTCCAATCCAAAGCATACAGTTGACGTTTAAAAACCACTGTTAGTACACGGACTCTCAGTTGTACGATAGTCGTACTTTAGTTTACTTCTCTCAATCCTCGATTTTTTTTTAAGTTCTTGTGTTTCCTACATCCTTTCATCAATCTGTTATACCGGAATATGTTCGATAAGCTTAAACATTGGGTGAGTCCTATAAGGCCTAGATTGAAATATTTTACAAAACTGTGATTGTTTTCAAATAAATTTTTCTTAATTACGATAAACAGACCATGAGGTTTTTGGATTGCCTTCCTAACAACGAAATGGAAACTTGCTCGGACTTCAATTATTACACGAGGGATACAGACCCTAGAGAGCTCCCTCGTCCCAAGAAGTATCCTAGTTTGGAATTTCCATCAGGTAAGCTTATAAGTTACAATAATATAATAGAACGAATAAGATGGTTAGGGATTTAACCAGGATGAAATAAAAATTTCGAAAGTCTTTTACTCAATATATCCATATTTATCAGGCAAATTTGTTTCAAAACATACCGGGAGCTTTAAAATGGACGTTCAGAAAGCTTCGGGATCTTTAAAAGAATGCGGCGTCTTTGTGTTTCTCTGAAGAGATCTCAATTTGTTTCGAAGCATGTTCTGTTTTTAAAATATTCCGACGGTGATAGCAAGTCCCTAGATTGTTTACAATATTTTAAACAATAAGCGGTAAATACACTTGTTTTCGTGGCACGCTTGACCAATTAATATCATTCAATTAATTAAGGATTTTAGTTAAGATTAAAAAATCAGAGTCAAGAGCGGGATGTAGTAAGTTGCCAAATTTACATATTTGTGTCACTGTTAAAATTACGTTGAAAACTAATTATTCATAAATCGTGAGACGCGGTCTGGTGTGACTAGTTTTCAGAAAAACACTTCTTGTCGTGCCAATGTTTCGGTCTTTATTGAGATCATCTTCAGGGCTCAAAGTGTTTGGCTTCTGTGTAATTGTGCCATTCTTGCGTGTCGTGTTCAGAGTTAAACGTTGGCCCGACAAAGAAAATGTTTTTCTGAATGCTACATCACACCAGACGGCATCTCACGATTTATGAATAATTATCGATTAACGGTTACTTATCTCCATACAATGTTGAAAACGTCAACCACTGTCCTTTCTTTGTTTATATTCAAATTAAAAATTAAATTTAGTTGTTTATCTTATCTTACGACATTTACGCTCTTAGTCTTTGTAATTAAAAACTTTCACAAAGGGCAAAATGGATATTTCTAGATTGTCAACGCAAAATGATCTTTTATGGGACTTTGAACGGATAAACATTTGATTGATATGTGCATGTAGTTGACTTGCTCAACCCCAAATGAATTCTAGTGGCTAATTTAAATGGTCGAATTATCAAGTTTAAAAGGAGCAGAAGTTATATTGCCTTGCACAGACTGTACGAGTTATTTATTGTGTTATTGTTAATATGAAAGCTAAAGCCCTAGAAAAATTTAATACATGATATCCAATATGCCCATTGAGGCATTTAGTACAGTTATTTTATTTTTGTTAAATAATATTAAGTAATTTTCAATTTAATCCTAAACTGAACTCAAAATACAGAATTGATTATAGAGAGCTGGGTACAAAGCTTGTTTGATTATTTCTTCCCGGCATTTTAACCGATGAATCATAGCTAGATTGAAAAGGGAAAGCATATCTGTCTCTCTTACTGATTTGGATAAGTACACAGCATAGGACGTAAAATTTTCCCCCTCGGAAAGGAAAGAAAAACAGTGTTTTTTCACGGTCCTTTGGCAGCCTTCTTTTTGTAGTAGAAAGTTGGATGTGGATTGTGGCCAATGATGCAACTATGAACAAGATAGCACTAGTCATGAGATCCGGTTTAGCAAGGATTTCATATCCCGTTGAAATTATGTTGTTGCTCTTTTTACTACTCACCCCCTTTTTTTACTATTAAACGGTTAAAACTGTTTCAATTGCAAAAAAGTGGTAATTAGACAAAATTAGACCATCAATGGTGATAATTTTTCAGGAAACGTCCATTGAAAGCAATCGTGTAGGGGTGCGAAAGGAAATTGGTTGCTTATACATTAAAGAAATAATACGATTCTATCCGCCCTAATAGATTTTTTACTGGAATGGTTATCACAAAGTAAAAATACATTTAATTAAGAATTTAAATTTAATTTAATTTTCATAGATTTAACCGAAAATGGAATGTTATTGTAAGTGTACGTGTCCGTCATACATTCATTTCTGCCACCTTCATTCTTCTCTTTCACGTCTCACTCTTGTTCTCTATCTATCTCTTTCTTTCTTTCGGTATTTTTGCTGTTCTCTATCTACCGATTTGATTGCCTATCTCTCACCATCTCTCTTCTTTCTTTTTCTGCCTGTCTCTGTGTGTCTCTCCTTCTCTCTCACTTGCCCCCCTTTTTTCTTAATTTCTCTCCTCTCTCTCTTTCTCTCTCTCTCTCTCACTCTCTTCTTCGTCTTATTTTTTCTTGATTTACATATCTACCTTATCCTCATTTCACGTTTTCTTCTTGCCTTCTTTTCCACTTTCTTTACCCACTCACTTCCTATTTTTATATTATCTACCTCCTCTTTCTAAATCGGTAATTAATTAATTCATTTCCCCCTGCGTTTCTCTTCTGTGTGTGTATATAAAGAATATTCTTCAAGTTAATACATCGCTCTATGCGTTCGAATATACGCTGTTTTTCAACAGTTTAAATTGATTCAATTGACAAACTAGTTCCGTAATTTAATGTCTAGATTTGAATACTTTTAACTTAAGAGGATCCAATTACATTTCTTTACATTAAATATGCACATCGAACGGTTAAAATCAATGGTTGTACATGATAATTTAATAGTCTTTATCAATTTTTGAAAATCGCTTGATGGATTTGCTTGTTAAAAAAGTTTTAAACTGTATACATCTTTAGCTAAGGATTAACGATGAATGATACATGTATATTTTATGCCGTTTCTTTGCTTCGTTTACTAGAAAAGGAACGTAGGAAATATTGGAGCCGACGCTACTTATCAGTATTTAATGTACTTCGAGAATTAGCCGGACTTAAATTAAGGAAATAACCTTTACTCTGCTTGTCGTAAAGCATAGTTCTTCTGGTTGGAAATTCCAAGTAGAATTAAAAGTTAATCTAAAAATAAACTAAATCAATCAAATTATAGTGTTTAAGGGAAATCTTGCTTTTTTCCCCAAATGTCGATTTGGAAAGTATGGGTAAGTTTGGAAAGTAACTAAATTCGAAACTATTTGTCACCTGATTGTGGTTTTACTATAAAATTTCCTTAAAAAGCAAGTAAATGACATTTTCAATGCTCTGTTTTACAGGAAACTTTCGATTTCAAAACAAAGGAAAAATACAATAAAATCCTTAGTAATTCTTTAACCAAGCGAGTCATCTTGTCTTGTTAACATCTTTTTATTAATCACATGTTGCCACACACGACAGGCTGGAAGCTGTGACCGCTTCCGGGAAGTGGTCCTCTGAGTCACTGGGTGCATTTTCTCAGAGGTCCAATGCGACAGCCCAACAATTTAAAGTATGCATGAATTTACGGGGTGGTGGAGGTTGATACACCATCCTCACATGCCTCGTTTCCTTTCCGATTGAGTTGGTGTAATACTCTTCACCTTTCTTGAATCGAAACGTTCTATAAAACAAATTATTGGTGGCTGTTCGTTTGGAACTAGAATATTTCTTGAGATATTGGTTTTAACGACACTGATTAAAAACTGGGCATAATCAATTTAACAAAAAAACTTTTAAACAATAAACATTTTTTTAAATATATTTCATTGTTGGTTGTTGTGCAGTGTCGAATGGAAAGTCACGCTCTTTTGATTTAGGCCGTGTTTTATATTTTTATTGATCAAGGACAGGCGATAAATAATATTAATAGGGGCGTTGGTGTGAAAGATCAACGATTTTCTCGTTACGTTTCAATTGTTTTGTCTTATATCTTATTTTATTGTTCAAAAATCAACGTATAAATTATCAAAATCTTTCCTGACTTTATTTAAAATTAAAAATATTGATTTTGTCCATAATTTTGTTGTATTATTGTAATAATATAAATTCTTATAAATAACTAATTTAATTATCTGTTGGTTGTAACTTAGACACTGCGATTTTAAATATAAACTGAAAATTTGTATCAAGTTATAAAAGTTGAGTGATAATTAAAAATATTTATTGTTAGATGCATTGACCACTTTTTTATTCACGAATAGTTTGCACATTTGTATATTTTGATGAACAAATTCCATCTGGGCAAAACCATTTTAAAAATCTTCAGGCATTGACATAATTAAGTTTTAATAGATGGTTTCAATTTTTTTAAAGACCGACTCAGTCCCCCTAGGTTGCTTTGATGATGATGACCGTAAAGCTTGGCAGATGACAATTGAATTTGTCCATCCAGACCATACCAAGATCCAAAATTTTTGAAACAAAAATTGTAACGGTAAATTGTTTAATTAAGCTAACACAGTGGCTCTTTTTATATGAAAAGAATTCTTTACTCTGCCAAGCTCACACTTGCATAATTATAAGCCAGATTTTATTACAAATATTGTAACAATTTTTTAATGTTTTTTACTTTCTTGATCGTATACTAGAAAAGTAGATATTGTTTAAAAACCTGCCAAAATTTATAATTTTTTAAAACTATTATTTCTTACATTAAATTATTCTTATTTATTGTTTTTGTAAACACAGTTTCCAAAAATAATCCGTCCTTGCTAATTTTGACTTTCCGCAATATAGAATTAATTTTTTTTGACACGTTGACAACATAATTTTTTTACGCGCTTTCTTATTCCAAATTCCCATAAAATTAGATCGCTCGAACTTAATGCCGTGAGCTTTATCTCCATAAGTTGCCAAGTTGTAGCCAAGTCCTTTGTGCACGCGTTTGCCCTTGTGTTAAATAGGTGAAAGGTGTTCCCCTGCAACTTCCAGCTTGCATTTGTCATAGGTGTCTTTAAACTCATAAGTCCTCACTATTTATTGTTATAAAACCTATTCTTTCCCTCGTACAAAAAAAAAAAAAATCCTATTTCTCAATAAAAGCTACGAAATAGGTTGTGTGGTAAGTGAAGTTATGAGAAAGAAGTATTCAACGCGCTGCAACGAGGGTGGGAGCCCGAGAATATTTTTATGCTGCACAGTGCAAAACTATTTAGAGGCCAGGAGGTCTGTGTGGCCGTGAAAACTTCCGTAAAAAGATGTGCAGACTGCAGTGTAAATTATTGAATTAAAGTACGTTCAAGCATTACGGTGCGTTTGTCACATCCTCATAAATAAGCTGTATAGCGCGAACCAGGAACAAGACACACAACCAGTCCATTCTGACAATGTTTAATTTTTAATTCATTTAGCACCAAAACATGCGAGAAAGAAAATCATGAGTCTGCACTTCATAAAATAATCGAATCCAGGATGGGATAAAATGTGTCAAATTGGTATTATATACTTGCAAAACAGTGGCACACTAATACAATTCTGTAGTTGCACAATCTGTAACAACATAAACGTTCAATATCCAAAAAAGCGCTGATTCAAAAAACAATTTTTAATTTATATTTAGACGTGTAGACCCTTGCTGAGATGCAACACCAGCACCTTTACTCAGTGGGGGTCGTTGCTGAGGATCAGTTTAAAAGAAAACATGTTTTTGAAATACAACGAGCATATTCAAAGCTTTTTAATAACTTAAAATATGAGAACTTTCAATCCGGTTTGTCTTTCCCTAATATAGTTTTATTATCAATGTATTTGCTTTACGTTTTTTACTTTTGTTGTTAAAGGCGAATATACCGTTTTATTTCGCTGAGATTATGAAAAACGTTTACGACATTCTCGGCATAATAGACACAAACATTGTCAATTTAATCAATAACAACTGTCCAATGAAAAACCATTTACAAAAACAAACGCTATGTGCAAACTGAAACCATCAGCACACTAGATTTAAAATCGGCCCCACCGGTTAATGAAAAATATAAACAATAAAGAACAACAGCTATAAGACTTAGACATAAACAAACCCAACAAACATTTGGCGGTCACCTCTTTTTAAAAAGATAGTTCCTACTCACAATTGTTGAATAGACCTTATTAGCATATCTACATAAGAAAAAAAAAACAGATCGAAAGCAACCACTCATTTCTAAACATATGGCCAAATGAACACGATTGACAAAACTCACAAGCCAACCATTCAAGCTGTCGAAATGAAAAAATCTTTAATTTCCACTGTTATTGTTAAAACAAAACCTGTTCTTGTTAAATTGGTCATCAAATAATTGTACACTTTGTTTCCTTGCTGTTGAAAAATTTGGGACAAGACTCACGTGATATCTCACTTGGGAAACACAAACAAAAATAAAGATGTTTCCACGGTCAGTGCATTTTCGCCAAGGGATCTTCGTTACTGCCTACGATCAAAATTATTAATATCCTTAGTGTCTGTAATCTTTTTCTGTTTTCAATTTGCATTTAAAAGGACATTCTTAGTAGATTGGAAGCCGGATATTGAAAGGGGCTTTAGTATAACAAAACACTTTGACTGGGATCATGGGGAAAGCCTAATGACTATGATCTTCAATTGACCAATCCTTAGGGCTGACTTAGAGGAAGGGAATTCTTTACCGTAATCTGTTTCCTGAAACCAAAACGGTCATTTTCATTAAAAATGAAATAATGAATGTAATTATAAAAAATAAGTGAAAGACTTTTGTATAAGAATCGACTCTTCTCGTACAGGTCTCTGGAAGATTTAAGGCCACAAAAGATTGGATAATACGACCAAGGGATACCTTCTGGCTCGTCAACCATCTGTCATTGAGGCTGTGACTATAAAACATATGCTTATATCAATACTTTCCAAAAGGATAGTTCCGACTCACAGTAAGGTACTACTCAACTTACTGTGAGTAGGAACTATCCTTTTGGAAAGTATTGAACACCACACTCACCCCATCATTTAACATTTCTATGCTTATATCATGTCACCTATATGACAGTATCAGAAATAACTACGCTTTACCTAATACACTACCTGAACTTTCAGAGGATGATCAAGATACACTTCCAAAACTGTTTCACTTTTAAAATGAAGCTCATCTAATCAACAAAATATAAACGGGGCAATATGTAACATGGGACTCCCTGTGGCTGGGGGCGGGTCGTGGGGTTGGGCATGCTGGGGCGTTGTTGTGTAGGTACGCCCTTCTGGTGTGTGCTGGTTCCTCGATCTTCCTCCCGCAGGGGGATTCTCTTAAAAGGTAGGGAGCTAACATGACCCTTGTTGGTTCCCGCCCCTCAAAAAAAAAAAAAAAAAAAAACTTTAGACATCTGGTTAATACGACTCAAATACCATCTTGGTCTACCTGAGGGTCTTTGAAAAGAGCCCAAGCTTGGCATAATTTGTTTTCCAGAAAAAACTTGCTACCTTATTTTTTAAATCCCTTGTCATTGAACACACACCGATGAAGGCAGAAATATATCAATTAGTATGTATATTAAAGTTAGGGTCCACAATAAAAGCTGATCTACTATAAAAAAAGAAATGGAAACACCATGGTTGAGAACTATGAAAAGATAGTTACCTAAACCCAAGAACTATCTAAAGTAGGAAAGCAATTAGTACGTCCGGAATATGAGACAGTACTGTAATATCTAATGCAACGAAAGTATGTGCGTTTGTTTTTTTTTCTTTTTTTAATAAAAACAGGATGACAGTTAAATCTTATCAATGGTCTGCATACATACGTCATATATGTATATTCTTTTATACTAACGCATTAGGGAATGTCACTTCAACGGCGCTATACTCTCATAAACAGAGGAAACTTGTGCAATTATTTTAAGGGATGCAGAAGCAGGCAAGCCTGGCTACTTTCCTGTGTTGGAATTGATCCTTTCCTTCCTACCCTTCCTCAACCTAAATAGAGATCAATCAAGGAACAATTAGGTGGCCATCTCTAGTCGAATTGTATTGGTACATCTTCAGGGGTAACGGATTCATTATATTTTGTCCTAGGATTTAAAGATCTGTTTAGGGCCTCTCGGCGGACCAGCATGGACCTATAGGTGACCTAACACAGCCCAGTTAACTGGGTAACTTTCTTTCCCTTTCTGAGTATTTCCTGTTCCCTGAGTTGTTGAATGGGCTTCAACGTGAAAAATTGCTGAATGTCCCCGTGTTTTGCTATTGAAAAATTTAGCTGTTTCTCTCACCTCCCTCAATCACTCCTCTCACTCCCACCATCCCTCCTCACCTAGCATTTTTCTTTCCTCTCTCACTCTTTCTTCTCTCTTCTTCTCTCTTCTCTATCATTCGCCCCTCCCTCTGCTCTCCTCACACTTGCTCACTCTCGCCTTTTCACTCACTTCCTCCCTGATTTTTTTCCTGCACAATGTCAATGTAATCCCAAATATTTCGAATCTGAATGATTGATGATGAAAATGACTTTTGAATACGTCCGGTTCTAATACTCAAAGATTTAAGAAGTAAGAGGTGGTGCCAAGTTTAAATCTTAAAAATGGTCTGATCGATCGAATTATTAAAATATAATTCAAATGCCACTTTAAGATATGCCTCAAGTTAAACGTGGGAAAAGAGTAATTTTAAGTCCCATCAAAATTGGGAGAAGTACAACAGCGGTTTTTTTTAACGCGTTAGACATGGGGAAAAATAAGAGTTGATGAGTACTAAAAGCTTACAACTAGCTTAGTGATTGCCGAGATAAAACTTGTGCTTGAAGAGAATTCATTCCCATTACATGTTTAATCAGCGTAATTTAAAATACAATTACCGCGATGTAATAAACACGACGGCCAGGAATAATTACAAGTTTCCGACCAGTGCCTCTCTCTTACCCTAGAATCTAGATCATATTCCAGAAATCGAATCTTTTCACCGCACAGCCATGAGGGTCGGCGGATGTCTGCTAAAAAAACGAAAGAAAAAAAAAACAACAGAAAGTGGTTTGGCGTAAATATAAACCATGAAAGGGAGCCATCCCTGCTGCGGTCGCCTCCTATAACTTTAATGAGAGGGTAGAAAAAGGACGACGATGTAGAAACTTCTCCAGAGTCGAAGGCGTGAATAGAAAATTTATTTAAATCTATGGAAATTGATCTCGACTCTGTTGGAAGGTCAGCGGGATTGGGCAGTCCTCGCCATTTAATAATCAGGAGACAGATGATAGTCATTGACATGATAGGCAAGAACAGAATTGGACTTTTAAAACAACGCGATTTAAAGTCCGCTCTGAGTACTTAAAACAATTTTTTTGCGCCGGGGGGGGGGCGGTAATATGCCCTTAAAATAATAATAATAAAAGCAATGCAATAAAACTATTGTGGAATGCTCTTGTATTTTGAAGCAATATTTATGTAGTTATTATTGTTTGTGCTTCTGAATAGAGACTAATTTAATAAATTTTCATTAATTTGTTAATTCTAAAAATAAATTTAATTTTTTAATAATAATTTCAAGGGGTTTTTGTCCTTCAGTTTTGTACCAGATTTCACATTTTTACAAGGTAATTTGTTAATTTAAAACGATTAAAATTATTTCATTTGTAGCCTAAACATATTACAAATACGATGTTCCCAGAGGACATATGCCATGAGAAACCAGTCAATGCTGCACTTATTGTGAAGGATTAAGAGACAAGGAGGTCCTGAGACCATCGTTAATTAAGGCGAGGTGGCAGTTCTCAGGATGGGCATATTATAAAGAGAGCTCGAGCAATAGTGTTAGGATGGATTGAAAGTTTGGTGTGAAAGATTAGTACATTGACAAAACGATTGTTTAGGTCTTTGTGGATAGTAAAATTAGTGACGTAATTGACAATCTGTCAGTGGACTTATTGATTGGAAGGATTGGATGGCTTGGCAGACCCCACCATTCTAGCCATATGTCCAAAGTGGTAGCAGTAAAGTCTTATGTGGAGGTTCGTTTTGTTTTGTCAGTCAAGGCAGATTTTGGTCCTAGAAGTCATCATAATTGACCAAGTCTTTAGTTGTGTTGTTGTCCCTGAAGTGTTGTTTTGGGATTCCATGTCAGACTGCTGTCTACATAGTTTGACTTGCATGGAAAAAGGTTCTTTTTTGATGATTTATAATGGAGGACACGACTGTTTTCACTATGTGAACATACAATGAGTACATGTTTCTTCATTCAGTCTTGTCCTCCACTTTTTGCACCAGTCTTCAATAAGCTCAAAGTGTTCTGGGTGTTGGAGGTAGCTAGGATAGGATTTGATGTAAAGGACAAAGTTGCGGTATTGTCCGCAAAGGTGGTGATGACAATGTTAGGGAGTGTAGGTAAGTCAGCAATATAAATGATGCGAAGAATGGGAGTGAGAATGCTCCCTTGTGGGTTGCCAGCTTGGATTTGTGTGACTTTTGAGAACTCGTTGCCTTTTCATTTTTAACATGATTTTTTTATTACTTCAAATGGAAAACCGCATCTAGGCTACTAGGAAAATGTGTTATGTGTATGGTGATGACTAGAGCCTGTTTTATATTTAATAAAAATCCTCAAATAGGGCATACAATATTCATTAAAAAACAAAAACCTCAAATATGCAATACCATATGCACTTAAAAGAACTGCATATCATTTACATTAAAAGTATTCAAATATGTGAAGTGAATTTTAGAAACATTACCCAATTATTTTTTAGGGTTTACTAGGTTGTAAATATGAATAAGGACTGACGCTACCTAGTTTTGTGTTTCAAATGATGAACTATTTCCTTCAGAATCCTTCAGCAGAAAGTTCGATAAGGCAAAGCGCTCTGGTCGTCTTTCATCATAGATGAAGTCCAAAGTAAAGTTTTGTCAAAAATAACTCCCTGTGGCATTATAGAGACACGACACAAATCATACTAGTATGGGTTCCTTACATGTCTGCAATTCCCTACTAAAGGTAATGTTAATGACCTATTTTCAAAAAGATTGATAACACGATGAAAGCGTGTCTTTTTTTACAACACTCAGAGAGGAAAATCCTGGTGAAAAATCAGTGACCTTCTGATAACAACCAGAAGCCAAATTACACCCCAAGGAAGGAGGCCTTGTTGTGTGTGGCTTGGCAAGTATGGTCTGAAGTTTGCCATAGGAATGTAAAGACTTTATTGCTCGAGGTCGCTTGGCCTTTCCTGTGTAGTGTTGATAACCACTTGGGGGCTTTACGGATGACAAGCTTCAATACTGTTTGAGCACATGTTCTCACAATCTGTTGTCATTTGTTGCGGTTGTACCAGATTATTCTGAACGGAATTCATTTTTCAACGTCTATCTATAAATCATATATAACACTGTACTAGTGTTTTTCTTTAAATCAGAACTGATTTCATTAAAAAAATTTACACAATGGATGACCATTGGGCATTCGATATTCACCAAGCTATGAGTGTTTCTGTACCTTGGGAACGGTCAGGAGGAAGTGCTTTTGTTTGAGGTTATTCCGCCCAACCGAATCAATTCTAGCATATACTGCACTCAATGTTTGATAACTTTTCAAAACTGTTACTTAACTGACTATTTTGAGAATTATACCATCATCAGTGTTCAAATTAAAAATAAACTAAAATTGTAATGAAAAAATTAATTACCTTATTGGTTCTGCAATCTGGTTCTGAAACAGCTTGGATCTCACTGTTGAATCTTTCTCAGTCCTGCCAACCTAGGATATTTTATGCCCATAAAATTAAAAGTTTATTTCAAATTCAAAATGAAGATATACAATAGATATTTGATAAATAAATGTATGTCATGTTCAATCATTTATTAATGACATATTAGAAAAGTTCAGCTATTATACGTATTTCAATTAATTTATCTTTTTACGTAAGTTTTTGGCTGAAATGAAAAACTCACATTTTATTTCAGCCAAAATCTTACATAAAAAGATTAATTAATTTAAAGAAGTAATTTGGTCAATCAGACCACCGAATATAATGGATGTTATAGTTATTTTGGATTGATTGATTTATACAAGTTCAATTCTGCATTATACATGTGAATATAAATTCAGAATTGAGCTTACAACTACTTGAAAAGCTGCAAGAATCACCTACTTTGGGTTGAAATAATGTATAAATAATACCCTAGGTATTTCACAGGCAATTTTCAGACATTAAAACTATGTTATTTTGAGTTGGCCAAATTTATAAATAAGCTATTGTTTTATTTTCAGCAAGTCCCTGCACTCCGTCAGATGGCTGTTCTTGCTATAATTGCAGAGAGTTGATCGAGCTATCCGAATGTCCTATTTGTACCGGAGGTTATCAGAGAGGTGTCACCGCTTGTGAGCATTGTGGTAATGTTACATGTTGGGGGTGTGCCGCACGCCTTCCAGACTGTCCTTTTTGCCGCCGACCAAGAACTGCTGCAAGAAATACTGCACTCGAAAGGATATTTAGCAAATTACAAGTCCCCTGTAAACCTTCAAGGTAATTATACTAATTAGTTATTATTTGTCCTTCTTCTACAATAATAATTATCGATTGTCTGTTTACAGATTACAGAATAAAAAACTAGATACTCACCAAGAAGAACACATGTGCCTTGTAAAAAGAGACTGTACTTGGAGAGGCATGTTGGCCGATTTGGCATCACATTTGGAAGGAGATCATTCAGTTTCTGTTCTGGTAGCCAACGGAATAACAATCGAAATAGCTGGGTTTAGGAGCAAAGTGAAAATAAGTGAGTTACGAGGACGCCAATACACCATTTCTCTAGCGTGCTTTGCTTCTATATTCGTCTGCAATATATCCCTTCATAAAAAACGTCTTCGTCTTCTTTTCACTGGAGCATCGTCGCACAGATCTCAGAAATTTGGTGCATGCCTTGAAGTCGAAAGCTCATACAGAGTCATGAAAGGAATAATGCCTGTGTCTTCCCAGTGCTACAAGCAAAAAGAACTTTACATTTCCTGCAGCAGCCTTCTTTCTCCGTGGCGCCAGACTGATGATGTTGTAAAAATAACTATTACTATTCGACCAATAAGTTGATTGCCATTTAAAATGCCATCTAGTCAACTAATCAAGTTACCAACTGTGTTCTTGAATATTTGTGATAAATATGACCAATTAATGTTTACCTCATTAAAACAGTGTGTTGGTATTTTATTGTACATTTTTTTATATAATTAGTTTGAAGTGGCAGTTCTATTCTAGTTGAATATATTGCTCAAATTTGGCACTGCATTTAAAAGAAATGTTACTTTTGTGATAAAAATGATAAGCATTAATAAATTCAATATTATCTTATTTAATTGCCATGAATCTATGATGTAGGGATAAATATTCAGTGAAAAACTTATTTTCTTTGTCATAACAATTTAATTTTAGTACTTGTATAAAGTTGTATAAATATGATATATTGGTGCTCAAATAATGTTAATAAATTGTACTAAATGTGTTTTGTTCATGATCTTCAACCACCTAACATAAAATGTGTAATGAAATATTATGTAGAAATACTAACAAAATATTATGTAGAGAAGGTTTGGCATGTACTGTACCAGATTTCAACTTTTACCCCTTGTCAATTTTTTCCTTTCCTTTCGATGAAATTTGTGTTGTCTTTGTCCTTGTAAGATGTGTACTTACAAATCTCAGTAAAGCCAGTTAACAATTTATGCTAAGTTGTGTAAAGGTGAAATTAAAAAAAAAAAAAAACTTACACTTCATTTTAATTTATTAAACAAGTACAAAGTTTACATATAATAATTACAAATGTGTTATAAAAAAAATTAAAAACAAATATTCACACTTAAAGGTGAATCACATAATTTCTTAAGACTAATTGTGCGTTGGCGTATGAAGCTTAGCCCTGATTATTCACAAACCAAAATCAATAGGTTAAGTGTTATAATTGTACTTGTGCTGTACAAATATTTTGCGTTCAGTGTTAAAACTTCTCAAAGTGCTTTAAATTTATTCTTTTATTTGGTTTATATTATTTATATACTCAAGGCACGTATTTTATTTGCAAATTATATGTAAAAAATATGGAAGGAAATAGAAAATATAAACCAGCAATATCCTCTTGTGAGATACTTTTGATTTACAGTGTTTGGAAGCAAATAATCCTTTGCACAACAAATGTACAAAAATAATTTTTGAACGGAACACATCCATGAATATGTCCTATGTGAAGATGTACTGACTAGGGACGGTATTTCTTAAAAATAATTAAATGAATGACCAGTTATAAGTAATGGAAGTTGTCAATTTGCTAGAAGATAATACACACATGATTACTAAAAAAAATTAATAATAATAGCAATTTCTATATACAACTGTATTTTCACCATTTTTGTCAGGCACTCTAAATATATTTACATTTTTTCTCATTCACAGTCCTGTTGTATGTTAAATATATTCTTTATCAATTACAAATACAATTAGGAAGCATTATTAATTTTAGTATGAAATGCACAAGAAAAATACTTCATTTTACAAATTTTGACACAGTTATTTACAGATTAATCTCTCGAAAATATTGTCTCTCGAATGAAACTAGTCAAGTGAAAATATATTCACTTTTTACTTAAACTAATAGCACGTATATTTTATTAAAGAAATCCCATTGAGGAATTAACTGCTATTTCTAAAAACGCACGTACAAATCATTTGGAATGTTCAGTGTATGACAATTTCATAACACTAAGGAAACTATGACAATTTATCTAACCATAAAATTATTTAATTAGACACACTTAGACGCTATTAAAATACACCAAATGATTGATGAATAATTAAACAATAATATAAATAATATTTACATTATTATATATATAAAACCCCAAGATAAAATGCAACTTACTTTCAAAGGAAAACCAAACTAATGAGAAAATAAAATGCAAGTAAAGCAAGGTGAAATAGTGGCTCCCAGGTGCAAAGACTACATTGCATCAGAGCCAAATTAAAAAAAAAAACCAATGAGCTGATGTAATTATATTGAACCTATTGATAGCAACACAAAATGTAATTGTAATATGTTTTAAAAAATTAAAAAGAACAGTTTAAAAAAACATTCAGTATTTTTTAAATTACTAAACATTCACCTTTTCAAACGGCTATCAAATTTTATTATTTATTCTAAGTATAAACTTGCAATTGTGAAAATTGATTTGCTAAGTGGCCACATCGTTATAAAACAACTATAAAATATGTGTATTTTATATTATTTGCTTTTACTTTGCTTCACAATCGAAAATAATTTTTAATAAGAAGCACGTAACTACAATATTTACCTTTTAATATAGTAAATGGTGATATTTCAGTGAATATTATACATAATCCAACACTTTAACAGAGCAGAACACAACACAATGTATTTCTAAATCATTTCAATAATAGTGTATTAAATCTTATCATGATAAATAATTATTTAATTTTGGAAAGCCACTGAAGTGTTCTGCGATGTTGAAATGCAAATCTCCTTTCTTAAAAAAATATTCAAATCTCCTTTCTTATAAAAACACATTCTCAAGCCGCCTTTGGGTACTTTATTGTATTTGCCTAACTTTTGAATCTTGACAATATGCATTTTGTAATTCTAAGAAATCTAAACCTTGCAATGGCACTTTTATATGGAAGTTTTGTTTTTTAAACTCATTAATAATATGTATAATTTTTTTTTTTTTTTTGTAGAAGTGATGCGGCGCATGCCCCTAGGGTAATCACATTTTTAGGATGTCTGAAGTAGAATTGGAAAGGCATAGTGAACACTGCCGGCTCGAATATACATCATGGATAGGAAGGAAGGAAAAAAGGTGATATGTTCATGATGCCTTATTGTCATATTATCCTATTGTTAAATTGGAGACAAATTTATTTTCTTTTACCTCCTAATTTTCCTAATCATTTCCTACATTATTGTTTTAATTTTTAAACCCAAATTTAGACACGTATTAAGCACAACAAAATGTTTTATACATATATTAGGTTTTGTGGTCCAATGACCAAATAAAGTCTTTTTATACACTCGACTTATAAAATAAAATTAATTTTAAAGAGATTCAATTTTTATTGTACACTCAAAAATTTTATTGGAAAATGAGAATTTTTATTTATTTGCTGCATTCAAACACCAAATAGTTTTAATTTCATTATGTAATATTATATAGTAAATTAAGCACTTTGTTTTTCTTTAAATAAATCTAACTGGTTTCTTAGAAATATATTTTAAATCCAAACCTATTGATTAGATTGGGACAAAGCAACCTTACCAACTATATACAACATAGACATAAATATCTAAGAACTGATTATCCATGCATTAAAAATATTATATTTAAAAGAAGAAGAAAAAAAAAATTCTGTCATAAGAGAGAGAGCAGCAAATATCCTAGCTACATATTTTTCATGATTAAAAATCCATGGGCTAGGTTGGGATTTGAACACAGGACCACTAGCATGGCATTGTGAGTCAGACGTTCGAACCGTCACTGCGGTCTCGAAAAAACGCTCTTCAACAAATTAGAAATGAAACAATCACAAAAATTGCAACCCCTTTTCATTCTTCAGAATTAAATTTATTAATCGTTAATTATTACTTAAATTGTTCTTTCAAATCTCGCTTGTTTTGTGGATAACAACATTAGACTGGTCAATTGAAAACTCACCCGATGATCTGCTATTTGATAATTCTAATTCTACTCGGTTTAGAAATTCCAACAACCAAGTTTTGAACAGTAGAGGCCATAAATTTCTCAAATTCCGTGTTAGTTGGGATGACTAACTTGCTGGCATGATAAATGTAATCTACTTCCACTTTTTTAACATCCATCCTTTTCAGATGACCCCTAAGCATGGTTAAATATATTAACACTGTACATCTTCATCCCCATCTTATGCCTAGCTCTTCTTTTATTAAGAAAGCCATAGTTTGATAGAGTATGCTTTCAAGTCAGAAAGTCATTTTAAATTACTTAATTCATGCCGTATGACTAACACCTTAATGGTTAAAAATGATTATTTAAGCTGTATCTGTTCTTGCAAATCCTTATGTACATCCAAAAAGAAAGGAATTTTCTTTCTCCTCCTTGGTCTCAATTTTCTTCTGTCAAAAATTCTAAAGTTCGTGGTAAATAAGTTTAGAACTAAAAAAGAAAAAATTGTTTGTAGCAATACAATATCGAAGACATCTTGGGTGTCTGATTTCAAAATAAATAATTAACCCCTCCAGGGATTACTTTTATGTGTTGTATACTACACACTTTGTATTTCACTTCACACCCATTTTTCCTTTGATGATGAACTTTGCTGTGGATCGGATTTTTTATGAATCTTTTATGAATGCTCCGGAATTGTTTTATGAAAAATTATTATCTCTCTTCAACTTCATCTATCTGGGAGAATCCACTATTTCTTTATAAAGAACCTGTTTGCCCTACATTCTGCCACACATTACATCTCAAAACTGAGGTGGACATTTTTTTTCTTCACTCTTAAGCTACACTTCACATACTGCCTTGGAATGTTAAACTTATCTCCTCATATTCCCAGGTTATTTACTATATAAATCGTAAATGAAAATACTTCTGGGTTTAAAAGTTGGAAAGGCCTGTCTTGGAAATACAATTCTCCATCTGATAAATCACTTCTAAATATGCCCTTCTGTTATGATAAATTGCCAAGAGTAAGTTCAGCTAGTCTATATTTCTTGTCTTCCACCCATTTTTCTCTTTACCCCTCATCATCCCACTGGCATTAATACGTGAAGCCTTTCAAACATTGTCTCTGTCCAAATTAAGATGGATTTTTAAATTACAAAAAGAGCTTTCTTTAAATCAAACATCATGGATAGAGCAGTTTGATGAACAATGTGTCATGTGCGGTTCTGGGGATGTTATGTTTCATTTCTTGGGTGAGTATTCTAGGTACTCTGACTTGCACCTTTCCTTTTTGGTAATCTCCAGCTTTCTGCTTCTCATCAATTAGTTCCTCAGCTCTAAATAAAATATCGCATCCTCAACGGTTATGTGCAACTTACTTGGTCTCTGAATCCAAGTATCTAGTTTCAGTTATGCATTTGAACCTTTCCTTTAAAGTTCTTTTTACTTTTTCTAACTCACTGTCTATGCATGTATCTTTTTTTCTTATATAATCTACTCACCCCCAGCAGACTGTTTATTACCATGCCATACAGTAGAACATGCATTTTATTTTTATTGTAAACATAAACTTACACCTAACAATATACTTTATATTTCAAATTACTATTAATAAAAAAGATTTCCCACAATAAAAAATAATATAAAATAAAAATAAACAAATTGCAAAAGCAAAAGAATGTATATGTATTAACAAGAAAAAAAAAAAAGAAAAAAAAGATGAGTAAAAGATAGAAAGGAAAAATAAAACAAAACAAAATAATAATTATTAAATTAAAAAAATATATTATTTTCATACTTTAAAAATATTGGAAGGAGGCGATTCTCGAAAGTGAGAATGAACAATTCACTCACACGACATACATTATGCAAAAAATAGAAAATAATCCAATGTGGATACAAATAATAAGATATATACACACATAATATATACACAAATTCACATCTACTTAAGGGGATAATTACAATTTAAATATATAATACACATTTCCTATATTAAAGGGGAAGAATTTGGTCACTTTTAAAAAGTCAAAACAAAAACCTCGCCTGTGACTTTTTTGTTGCAAAAAAGAAATATTAATTATTCACAGTATTTAAATAAATCAATTCCCTTTGAAAAATTTAGAACTCAATGGGAGTTGAAGGTGGGAACATAACGATGCTACCTTTTGTGGGGCCAATACGACCTGATGAGAGTATTGACATCGGCCATTAGATGTCATTGGGATTTCATTGATACTAATTTCCGACCTCTGGCCCTTGCCTCCTGTCTAGAATTAGTGTATTCAAACCAAAGAACATTTGGAATAAGTGTTGTATCCCTCAACAACAGCAGTTCTGATATCCTCCTTTAAAAAATAAAATAAATAAATAAAGTGTTCTACTATTAATGATTAATGTAATAATTACATAAAATGGGATTTTTTTGTTTAAAAAAAGGCTTACCAGGATACAACAACTGGAAAATACGGGGTGAAGACAAGGTATGTCAGTGCGAACCATATCGTCCCGAATAATATTCCCACAAGTGCCCCACAGAAAACTTGTTTCCAAGTGTGGTATTGGAGGTAGACTCTTTAAAAATAAAGACAGTATGAAAATAAATGCTTGAAGCAGTAACTTCATAATTATAAACTTTACCTGCTCACAGAAACAATGATTGCTAAAAACACACAGCCAAGAACAATAACGGCTTTCCATACACTTTCTAACGTAGTGTTATTATTCATATGATGTAACCTTAAAATGCAAATTATTAATTAATTGATGAATAAATGACAATGAGACAAAATATGACATTATTTAAAAGTACCTTATAAAAACAAAATAGATTACATATGTAGTAAAGAACCATGAAAACTGTGCATGGGAAGAAGGCATGCCATAGTCATTGTGTTGCATATTTCTAAAAATTGGTCTAGGATCACAGATTATCATCTTTAATATTTGGTTGAGCAGTTCGTTTAAAATTGTCCCGATGAAGAAAACAATCTGGAATGTCAAACATAAGATTGAGAAAATGTGGTTCAATTAATCTAATTATAGATTTTAGACGATTATTACCGTGTGTAGATCTCTTCTAAACAGAATTAAGGCTACGAAACCTGCTCCTATTCCCAATGGTGATAAACTTGAAAATGCTAATATTTTACCCAGAAGATCATCTGTAAAAGCATAAAAATAAACTATTAATTGATCCATAGAATAATAAAAGATATTCCTGATATTTTATAACAAATTTTTATTAATTTTTTTTAAATTTTATTTGTTACCTATACAGGATTGTATACTATACAAATATGTATACATGAATGATATATCACATAGCACAATACTAACACTAATGACAGTACTGCACCGGTAGAACACATGCTTTGAAGAGCCAGCCATTGCTGGCACTCATTGTGTATGATTATGTATCAAGGAGGTCCCGAGGCCATCGTCGGTTGAGGCGATGTGGTGGGTTGTCAAGATGGGAATAAGCGGATAGGGCTTGAGCAATATGGTTAGAATGGAAGGTTTGGAATCTGGATTGGATTAGTTCGTTGGCAAAAGAAATGTTGACCTTGTGGACAATGAAGTTAGTGACATAATAAGGTGCTGTGACAATCTGTCTAAGGACTTTCGATTGGAAGGACTGGATGCGCTGGATGTTGGAAGCCTTGGCAATGCCCCACAGTTCTACTCCGTACGTCCATGTTGGCCTTAATAAAGTCTTGTATAGTGTTAGTTTTGTCTTAATTGTCAAAGTCGATTTTGGTCTTAAAAGTCTTCGTAGTAGTCCAAGTCTATTTAAGTCTTCTCGGAGATTCCACATCAGAGTGCTGTCGAGATATAGACCCAGGTATTTGACCTGAATGGAAACTGATATTTCTTCGTTGTTGATGTGCAATGGAGGGCAAGACTGCTGTAAAAGTACACTGAGTGCATTTTTCTTCGTTCAGTTTTGTCCTCCATTTTTTGCACCAGCCTTCGATAAGCTCAAGGTGTTCCCGGATGTTGGAGGTAGCTTGGACAGGATTATAACAAATGAATACTTTTTATGTATATAATCTTGTTAAAATTTAACATATTTCAAAAGCAACAATTTGGCTATGATTTTGAACAATTTGTATAAAATAAGTGTTGGGGGAACTACAAAAATGAAGCCCACGTTAAACCACTATCTTGTTAAAATCCCTTATAGTGTATTTAAGTTATTTGCACTAATTTAAATTATACTTTAAAATTAAATCTACCATTATCCAGTGAAAATTGCAAAGTTCTTATTCAAACAATAACTGCTAATTAAAAATAACCGTCAAGTTGTTACAGGGCAAAACGCAGAATATTTATTAATAAACTTTATTTTCCTGCAAGAAATTTTTGGTCCTAGTTTCAAGGTTCACTTAAGTGGTTAATGCTAGAATAAATTGATACGATTGCAAAAACTGCCATGATGGCAAGTACATTCACTATGTAATAAATTGTTTTATGTATTAAAATATATTTGCATTAGCACCATACAAAACTAGAACGTACAAAAATATAATAAACTGAATTGATTGGCAGGTCTATTTAAAAGGCCAATTATCATAATACTTTTGGTACTAATAATATTAAATCTCTACTTTGGATGGTTACAATCATTTTTCCTACCTACCCCCACTGCCACAGTTCAAACCTGTAAGCATAGATGAAAATGATTGGAAAAGACCAAACTACAGATTCCTCACTTTGTAGACCCCCCCCCCTGAAAAGAAATCTCACAAACAACAAAATTTAAAATGACGACATGGAACTTTTTAACATGTGAACTTTTTCATGACAACCAAGACCCTGGATAAAGTAGTATAATTAATTTAGATTCATCGTTCGGACTGATTGTTCTGATTTTACTACAGTCTAACAGGTCCAGAATTAACTATTGTTTTTTTACTATGTATTCATAGTAATGACAGGCTCCCATTTTTGACTTTTGAAACTGTCTGACTCCGAGGATTTTATCCTGTAGTCAACGCGTCAAATTTATAACGCTAAATGCACATAATCAAATTATTTCTGTGTTAAACTATGAACCTGATCCTATTGGAAACCGATTTCTCAGATTCTATCAACAGTATGACCGGACCAGAATTATGTATTGCTATACTATTTACGCCTCTCGTTTTGGACTTTTTGAACTGTCTGACCACAAGGATTTTATTCTGCAGTCGTCGGGTCGAAACAGAAAGAACGTGTATGTATTATTGAGGGACGACTCCGTAATAAATACAACTGGTACGAGCGTTAGGCAGGTAGAAAGGATTACGACAAACGAGCCACGAGTGGACGGCGAAAAGTTAAAAAATTAAAAACGTTTTCGATGACGTAGAAATTTCCTTTAAACTATAAATAAACAATCAAAAGGTAATAAGGGAAATGAAAAGTTAACCTATCGAGGACGTAAGAAAGGAGTCTTGATGCCGTCTCGCCATCGTTCCCGTATAGACGAGGATAAAAACGAGTCAATAATTCAAAAGCGTTTACCTTTTGGATATTCGACGAGCGTCAGCTTGAGCGGTATCCACTCTACTCCGTTGAAATCCTCGGCTTTCGGTTTAATAAGTTGGTCTTGTGAGGCCATTTTTAAAACTCGGCCGCTTATTCAAAAAGTCAGAAAACCGCCGACTCGCCTTCTCACTCTTTCTCACACTCTCTCTGTCTTCTCTCGTGTCAACGTTTCATAGACTGCGACATGGCTAAAACAAAGCCTCTGGAGTTCAAAATCTTAAAAGTATGCGGTCGGAGCAAGGCGAGGACCGGGATTATGCGTCTGCCACATCACGACGTCGAAACTCCCGTTTTCATGCCAGTCGGCACGAAGGTAAACGGCCACGTAACGAACGCGATTTCAAAATTATTTCTGATTGGAAGGAGTCAGCTAATTTTTACATTTCACTCGATACACGACACGTGGCACCTGACACAAGCCAATTCCACGTATTGACTATTGTCATTGTTATAATTACCTCATAAATCAAAACAAAACTAATTTTATGGCACTCACTTATATATTTATTTATTTACAACTTCCATTACAGAAGTAGTCAACATTTTACCATAATTGTCAAAAACAACAATGAAACCCGGCTTAATGAGCAGTTGAAATCAAATTAGTGACATCTTCAATGTTTACATTCCCACGAAAAAAGGCGTTCTCTTTAAAATATTGAGAGTGGTGGTAATTATTGATAGTTGTTAGTGGTAATTGTGTTGACAAAAAAATTGATTCAGTTTTTATAAACTTGCCTCTTAAGTGATATTAACACGGATAATTTTTATAAACTATTCAAAAATGAATCATTATTTTTTTACATTTACATTATTTTACAAAACTATTTTGTAGTATTTGTTTTCCATAGCAGTTTTATTTTATTATTGTAAATAGTATTAATATTTAAAAGAAATATTATTAAATCCATTATATTTATTGATACGAATGACCAAATAATGTAAGGTCTTGGTTGAAATGAAAAAGTTTTCACGAGCAGGATTCGAACCCATGACCTTTGGCTCAATACGCCGTTGCTCTAACCACTTGAGCTATCATGACTTCGATCCTCTAGCTCGTGAAACTAACTTTTTTATTTCAACCAAGACCTTACATAAAAAGATTAATTAATTGAAAGAACTTATGTTTTGTATAGAAAAAAACCAATGAATTCGATGCGGATGATGGTCAAAAAGCCTTCTCTGCAATGCATCCCATTTGTGCCCAAAAGGAAAAGGGGCAATTGGGAAATTACCAGGTTTTCTAAAAACAGAATAACTCTGCCTACATGAGGGCTGGCATTGTCATCCATAAATCGAAATTCCCTGCCAAAGAGATCCCTGGTTAGAGCGATATATTCCACTTCTTTGTCATAACGGATAGTGGCGAGGTTGCTTTCACCAATATGGATGTTCAGCCAGGAGTAAATCCCACCACCATTACAATGCTTCCTCCAAACTGCACCGGAATGAGCACAAACGGGAGCATTGTACGCATCACCTGTTCTCGGTAGATTCTTCGGTTTCTACTATCACTGTACAGACATAAACCCGACTCTCAGTAAACAAGATCAGTCCAATTGGCATTCTCTTTTAGGCGCACGCTGCACCGAATTCTCCTGAGTTGCTGGTGGCAGCCTGTTGTTGCAGGTCATCTCAGAGGGGCATACAATGTAAGGCCAAATTCCCACAAACTATTGTGTTGATAACGGCCTCACCAAAATATCTTGTACTTCATTTATGTTCTGGTTGGCACTATGGAAAGAGGTGCGTCTTGCAGCAGTGAAATATTTCTGTCCTCTCTTAGTGTCGTTATGCATTGAGATCCACTACCAGGCCTCCTATTGGCATTTCCAGTCTCGGATTATTGGGCTAATGCCCAAGACCCAAGAGAAATAATGCCAACTGCCTCTGTGATATCCACTTGCCGGTGACTCATTTTCACAATAATATTGCGAATTTCTTTTTCAAGATGATGTCTTTTCATGGTTAAAGAGAATAAAACTGGATTAAAATGAAGAAAAGGTGTTTTTTGTAAAACGAGTAATCATCTTGTTTACTATTCTGAAGTATATCATTATTAAAAAATTAGCATTAACAGCTTACAATTAATTAAGGTTTGGTTGATAACATTTTATTTTATTTATTTTTTTTAAAGGGCACGTTGAAGGGGCTCCTACCAGATCAGTTAGAAAATATGGACTGCCAGATTATGTTAGGAAACACTTATCATTTAGGAACAAAACCAGTAAGCATTTATATCATAATTTTATTTAAAAAATAGTTCTTCATAATACAATTAATTAAGGTTTTTTTGGTTGAGATAAAAAACCTTAATTAATTGTTCAAGTGGACCACAAAATTAGTGAATTTAATAGTTCGTCATAATCTTAATTATCTAAGGGGCCAGAAATTATAAAGAAAGCAGGAGGTCTACATAAATTTATCGGTTGGGATAGGGCTTTGCTCACAGATTCAGGAGGTTTTCAAATGGTGTCTCTCTTGGATTTGGCCGAAATTACTGAAGAAGGTGTTAATTTCAAATCACCTTATGATGGTATGGCAATTATTTAATTTCATTATGATAAATATGGTTGATTGTCACATTCATTTTAGGTTCTTCTTGCCTTCTGACGCCTGAACATTCCATACAAATACAAAATGCAATCGGAGCCGATATTATGATGCAATTAGATGATGTTGTGAGTGTACTAGTAACAGGTCCCAGAGTAGAAGAAGCAATGAATAGGTAGGATTGGCTGTTTTTTTTTTTAATTTTGTATATTTTTGCTACATAATTTTTTATTTTTGAAATTACTGTAGCACACTAAACAATGAAGTTCAGCAATCTGTTCAGACTAAAGTTGAGTTTGACTTATTTTACTAGGACAACACGATGGCTAGACAGATGTCTTAAATCTCACCAAAGACCTCAAGACCAGAATATATTTCCCATTGTCCAAGGTAAAACAAGTTTAATTTTAATTTTGAAAATGGAAGAAAAACATCTTTATTTTTTATTTGTAGGTGGTCTTAATTTGGATTTGAGGTATGAGAGTATAAAACAGTTAACACAAAGAGATGTAAATGGATTTGCTGTCGGTGGTATAAGGTAAGCTTTTATCCATCAAATTGTTATGAAAGTATATCATGTATTAATTTCCAGCGGGGGAGAAGGAAAAGATGACTTTTGGAAGGTTGTCCATTTCTGTTCGAAACATCTCCCACAAGAAAAGCCGAGATATTGTATGGGCGTTGGATTTGCAGTCGATTTAGTAGTTTGTGTTGCACTAGGAATGGATATGTTCGACTGCGTTTATCCAACAAGAACAGCTGTTTGTCTTTTCCATATTCTACAATAGTATTTAATTATTTGTATCATTTATTTTTTAATTTCGCAGCGGTTTGGTTGTGGACTCGTTGAAACAGGACAAATAAATCTAAAGAATAGAAAATACGCCAAAGATTTTCGTCCGATTCAAGAAGACTGTGAATGCACAACATGTAAAACTTACTCTAGAGCATACATTCACTCAGTTGTTAATGTCGAAACAGTTTCGTGTCACCTTCTATCCGTACACAACGTTTATTATCAGGTAAAACATCAGAAAATATCTTTATATAAAATTACAATTAATAAGTATGTACCCATGTGATTCTATTACAGATCAAATTGATGAAAACAATTAGAGAAAAGCTTAAAGAAGGCAAGTTTCCTGAATTTGTACAAGAGTTCTTGTCACGAATGTTTCAGGATAGGGAAGTACCCAAATGGGTAATTGATGCTTTGGAAAGTGTTAATATCGTTTTAAAAACGGGAAAAAATTGATGTCTTGTCAGTATTATACCATTGTAAAGTGAAAATCCTTAAAAAGATTATTCATCATCAGTGGTTAGTTTTTTATCTTTCCAAAACCCCAAACAACACACCCTTCTTTCAGTAAGCTGCTTACACTACTTATGCTTGCCCTGAACCTTGTTCTCTTTGCAAATGCACTGATTGCCACTTAGCCCATTGCAGTTGGGCAACGATAAAATTCAACATAAGCAAAACTTGAGAAATTTAAGAAGGTTTGAAAACTATTTTTGGACTCGTTATTTTTCACTGAGATCAAGTTACGTAGAAGGTATGTCCATAAATCAAGATTTGAAAAAGGTCTGTGGCTTGTTTTCGAGGAAGTAATATAATTAAATCAGTTTCAAGGCACAGTTGGAACAGAAGGCTCTTTGTCATATTGTGCCAATATTTATTATGAGTTACCAACCTTTCTTTTACAGCAGGCCATCATATGTAAAACTGCTCGCTCATCTACAGCTGAGAAAATAAAGTGTGTGATAGAGTTTTGGAACTTGGAAATGGAAACTCAAACTATCTGATAATAGGGAACTATGAAATTTAAACAGTGTTGCATGGTTTTGTGGAAGGAACACAATTAGGCTAAACTACTGGCCATCTTGAAAACCTGGTCCTAGTCAGAAGACAATCAAAACTGCATTAGCTAAAGAAGCAGCAAATAGTTCATAAAAACTACCTTCCACCAAGTACCTTTTAGTTACTACAGGCTAAGACAAGAGTATAGCTTGAAACTTTGAGAAAACAATTGGGTGGCAGCAACTACAAAGAAAAACAACAAAATGTTCTTTCAGACGGTAGCTGATCGTGTGAAATGTGAAGTTCAAGCTAAATTACAAAGCATTGACAAGCAGTAGGAAAACCAAGCTACCTCAATAGACAACCCTTGATGTAGATATAAAAACTAGAGAGATCACATCCTGTTTTTCTAGGACTGGATTAACTGAAAGGCAGCAATTAATTTAATTATCTGGTTAAAAAAAAAATCCTTAGGAAAAGCCAATTTGGTTCTGCCCGGCAAATTTCAATTGAATCACTGAAAATGGACTAGCGATGAATTAAATGGCAACAACTATTGAGCTTTCTCACCCCCCCCCCCCAACCACCTTCTCAATCCAGTTAGATTTTTGAGCGAATCTTCTCTAGAAATTTGTGGACCAGATGTGTGGTTTCAACAGTTGGAAATTTTCTTATCCAATAATGAAATATTGCAATTTCAAACATCTACACCATTTTCATTAAAGGAATATCAAGCCAAACTGAGCATAATATGTGGCAATATATTAACAAAATTGTGCAATATAGTAAAGGGCATTAATTAATTACATGAAAGACACAATGTTAATGCAATAAACTTAAAATCTTTCCTTACTTGCCCCTTTCAAAGTCTGATTAAAAATATTATAAACATCTTTTAAAAATATCAGTATTTTAAAGAACTATGGGGCATTACAAATAGAAATAAATAGAACAGTAAAAAAAGATTATACTTATATATATACATGTTATTTTTGGTGAGTTCCATAACAGGATGTCATAGTTTAAGAGCGAAAATTGACAATAAACAACAAACTCAAATAGCTGACTGCTTAATGTTGTGCTTTGTTTTCACTCCTGGCTTTCACAGCTACATAAATTCATCTGAATCGTTTCCATCCTTGTTAGAAGTCATATTTTCTGGTTTCATTAGTCTCGTGTAACTCCTGACAATTGTTAGAACATAAGTAGCATTAGAGATTAGGATCACAATTGCAAATATATACCATAATTCGGCCTCTTCTTGCTTTCTCCTTTCTTCTTCTTTCTGTTTTTCTCTCAGTTCTCTTTGTATTCTTTTGTTGTCCTCCCTTTCTTTTGAGTCTCTTGCCTCTCTTTCTGCTCTGAAATTAGGGTGTTCCTCTCGTTTGGTTTTGTTAAGGCGTTTAACAACTTCATTTAAACGTTTGGCTACACGAATTTTTCTGACCTTCAACATAAAAATCGTTAATCATTTTCCTATAGAGAAATTATGGCAATTAAATAGACCCTGACTTCTTTTTCCTTGTGGTAAGCAACCTGGCCTGGCTCCATGGCTGGTGTTTTTTTGAGGTTTGACCACATTGTGTAAATAACATCAACATCGTTCATTTTATTCCCTGTGATGCTATTGGCCTTAACAAGCTGTGCAGCATCATCCAATACTGCCGATGGAATATCATCAATAGTTTGACCCTAAAACATAAATCAATATCCTAATGCAGAGTTTTTTATTTATATAAAAAACTACACAATAATATATAATTAGATTAAAAGAAGAGGCATCTTATAATCCTTTATTTGAAAACAAAAAAAAGGTTACTCTGTCTGGAAATTATTGACTAAGCCTAAGAAAAATATTAATATTTCTTGGATTGACACATCATTGTGAATTGTGTTCACGAGGGTCGTAGGATCACATTTGAGTTTTAAATAAACCATGAGGAGGAAAATGTTTTCACTGAAATGGTCGGGCATTTCAACTAAATATAAATATAAAACATTAATTACAATAAATTTTATTCTACATAGTAGTATGGTAAGACTGAGTTCATTTTTACTTTTTAAAGAGTCTGCTCCGAGAAATAAGAAGTATTTTGGGATGAATGAGCGATGTCTACAGAATAAAAGTGAGGAATAATGACTACTCCAGCAGATTTAATGTGGCCAGATTTTTATATTTGTACTGGATTGTACATGGTATCCCAATACCAGTGTCATACGAATATCGAGTACTGTGTGTACGATTCCAAAATGATGTTGTGGCTTTGGAAGAAGTGCGATTTTTAATTTTTTTGGAATCTCAAGAAGTCCCACAGTACCTTGCCATGGCTTTGGATTGGTTTGGGAGATGGGGTTCTTGTGCCCTGATGAGTAATTGGATGTACGTTTTTGTATTTGTTAGTTGAAAACCTGAGTTACAAATGAGAGCCTAGCATTTTTGGAGATCGATGTAGTAGAAATATAAAATCAGAGAGTCAATAACCAAAAGGATGCAGCTAACAACAAACAACAGCTAACCACTTGAGCATCGTGATTCAATCCACTCGGACCCCAACTCTCCATCTCAACTTACAACCTTTTAAATTTTTGCCCTCTAAGCTAGCTAGATAGCAACTACTTACTTTTGAATTGAGTACTTCATTAATCCTCTCATATCATACATTCACACTTCTAAATAGTTACACAACAATAGAACATAAGTGTGTGCAATAGATGTTATTTGTCTAAAAATTAGAAAATTGAATCTAAAAACTACTGCCAAGGTCAATAAGAATTTTTTTATATAACGACATGATTATTCACTCCCTGTACAGAGCCAAATCCTAAATAATGAAAAAGTATCTTACCTTGTCTCCACTTACAACCACCAATGCTAAGTTTTTTACATATTTTTTTAGACTGCAACAAAAATTACATACCTCTCGAAGCCTTAAGTAAACATGAGCCGATGACACTTTATCCACATGAAACCAAACATCTTCTGGCCAGCCCCATTTAAGTAGTTCTTCATCTGTGGTGAAAAAAATTAAAACCATTCACGTTTAAGATAAACTTGAAATGGTAAAAATGGATAAAGCTGTACTTACTTTCGTATTTGTCAAATCCCATAAATAAGGTGACAGGTGGTGAAACGACTGTAGAAAAACATGTTGACCATCAAGACATTTCTTAATTTAATATTAAGGTTTTTATTTAAAATCCATTTTCCTTGGATTGAAAAGGAATTACCTGTACTCTGAAAATAATATACCATATTTTTGTTAGTATTATCTATGATTTATGTTTTTAAAAGTAATAAATTTCGACGTTGGCCTCCAGCCTGCCGTTCAATCTGGGTAACAGTCTCAGAATAATGAAACGTGAGGTTTTGACATTGTTTCTAAATTCATTGATTTTTCTCATTCTTTGATTTAATTTTGAACTAAAAATTTTTTAAAAAGTTGCTTAGAACAATTTTGAATAAATATAACAAACATAGCTAATAAAGGTTTTCACTGAAAATGAAATGATAAAAAATATATTTCCCTCACTTTTTAATTTTTTTTAGTGTGCTTATTTTCATTTGGAATTTAAACTTAAATTCGATTTTTATTATAGTATTTCATCTCAGAATGACTATTGTTATGCTTTTGCTACACATTTCATATTTATATTTATTTAGACGTTTTCTTAAGTAGGGAGAGAATTTGTTCTAAATCAACTTTCTCCCATGTGAACAACAAATATTTTGCTTTCTTTTTTTATTAATTATTATTTAAGAATAATTCTTTTATTATAATTACTCGCATTTAACTCTTTACATGTGTAACACAATACAAAACTAATACTAACCACAGTCTTGACAACAAAAAAATGTATTAAAAAAGATGATTTAAAGAAAGTAGCTGTGTCAGTGGGCCAAGTTGTCATAGAAGCTCTCACTTATCAAAAGCATTGTTGATCAATGGCCCTTGGAGGATATAATTCCTAGGATCATCCTCACCTGATTCAGTATAGGCCATGTAAGACACACTAGGACACTTACTTTTGGGTCAAATCTGTGTGTTCAGCATGTGAGAGAGGTTACTCAACGAATCTCACTGTATCAATCCTTGGCTCCATATAGAGAACATTAGGAATGCCACCGTGTATAAGAATTGTGCTTGAGCACAACAGCAGGTTCACTGTTCCTTTTTCAAGATGAAACGGGGCTTTTATTGCATATAGTACTGGTAGTTATGTGTGTTGGGAGAGAATGTACTAATTGGCATGTATGAATATTGAGTACTCCATCAACCGTCATTAGGTTAGTTGCTTAAAAGGTGTAAAGGGTGATGGAGGAATATAGAGAATTCCACCACCCTGAGTGAATGTTATGTAAATAAGAAAGAATGTGTGAATGGGTTTGGATTTAGGAACTGATTGCACTGGGCACTGACTATTGAAAACCCTTGGAGGCCAAATCCAGTGTCTGAACGGATATAACTTAGGCCAACAGGGGGCAAGGGCGAGTGATTCTCCAAGTGATTCATTGTTGCCGTGGATTGCAAGAAGTGATAGAACCAACCAAATAATTGCTATCATAATAACATTTAAAAAAAAAGAAAGAAATATATATACATATTTACAAGAAGCCTTACAAACTAAAATATGTGTATATAAACAAAATAAAATAATATGAAGAAATGAATAAAAATACTACATACAAAAAATGTAATATTAATAGTAGAAAACAGTACATAATATGGCAGAGTAAATAATATGGAAACATGGTGATAGGTGAAATATGGTCACTTATTAAACATAGATAAAGAGAACCAAAAATCTTCTTTTTCTTCAAATTGTGTATTCTTAGAAGCATTTTACCTTTATGTATTCTAAAATAACTTTATTTCACATTTCCACAATCCATATGTTAGGATTTGTGGAGAGGAAGAACCAGTAAGAATGTATTACGAGGCATTAAAATTGTCTAGTAAAAATAATTTTAACTAAACCAAGAAGATACAACACAAAGTTATTATACTAGGAATTTAAAGTTTCAAATTTAAAACAATTATTTTTAAAATTTCATGTCTTCATATATTTAAATATAAATTATTTCACCAATCCTCAAACTTATATCACACAAGGTTGAACTATTATGAAGTTTCTCCATCTTGGCCATTTCAGCCCCATTTTGCATCTTATTATATTTAATTTAGCTTTGCAATTTAGCACTATTCCTAAACTAATAATGTTTGAGTTTAACGATCTCACTCTCTGGTGTCATGACAGTGTCCTTCATTTAAAGTGAATTGCATGCATCTCTCAATTTCATAAATTTTTAGCTTGAAAGGTACTGTGGACTTTCACATGGACACATGAAAGTACTTGGTTTTGGGACTAAAACTCCTGACCCTACTTTCTGCTTTCTTCCCTTCTTTCATACTATTCTCAATTAAAAATCCATGGGCCAGGATTCAAACCCAGGACTGCTAGCATGGCAATATGAGTCAGACGCCCTACCCACTCGGGTACTGTGGCAGATGCTATATCAATTTTCTATTAAACGACTTGTATGCTTGAATTTTGTATTTATTCTCTAAAAAGCTGCTACTGTTGTACACCTCGGTGGTGAATCAGTGGTCACCTATTGACGATGTGCTTCATTTTGATTGTCCAAACTATTGTACAAAAAATACCCAGCCAATTATAGACATTTGGACATGTACCATGGACTACTAGTATGTCAAACGTCCCTTCTATTATAGGTAGATTATAATAAATCACAAACACAAATACTAATTAGGAATTAAAATCCTGGTGAGAAATTAGGAAATATGGACAGACTAGATAGGAAAGCTAGATCTTGTGTTCACACAAACCGCACCATACTTCTTAAAAAGAGTAGCAATTAAGGAAAACTCCTACTGTCAATTAAAGCATACAATCAGGTATAATGTCAGACACACAGGGCAAGAAAGTACATGCGTAAAAAATCATATATGTTTTCAGAAGCCATAGACGTATACACCACTATCATTAAATTGAAAGTAACGTGAGTGAGATGGGCTGATGGGAAGGACAACAAAAACTGGAATTTGAAATTCACCAACTTTGAAGGAAATTTGATAATAAATGAATTCAAAAATTCAATATATTGGTTGTAGTGCTATATTATGAAACTTGGAATACAAACCATCTGTTGTTTAAGTTCATTTCCTATCAGGAGAAAATTATTTGAATTTGTAAATCTATTATGAAGGAACAATTAATTGGATAAATCTCATCATACATTAGAATTATGCCTCATAAGGCCGTTTATAACGCTTCGGGGGGGTACACAATTTTGAAAAAAGTGAAGAGTTTATTTTGACTCTATCTATTCAGACAAAGCATCCTGTTTGAAAACTGGGATTGGACACAATTGCTTTGCGGATGCCCATTCAAGGTCCCAAGGGTTTCCTCAATGTTGATTACATGTCCAGCCTATAAACTGTTTAGCAGAGGCGTCTAAATTATGACAATAACAGTTTGCCTCTATTACTAAGACTTCCTTTTCTCGATAGCCGTTGTCTTTTACACTACATATGTTCAACTATACACGTGTCAAATATTCATGAGACAATTTAAATGAGAATTGGACGATTACAATGTAAGACAAAGAGCACATGCTGAAAAAAAAAATTAATTGAGTTCATCGTTCCATTTCGATTTTATCTTCTATATAGCAATAATTAATTAACAAAAAATAAGAGATTGATTTCATATCAATTATTCGTGCCAGTAATTACATCAAACAGATAATAGTAATGGTGGCTGGATAATCGGTACGTATAGCATATTAACATTTTAAAAATGATATTTACAACAACTAAACTAAAATCACATCCAATTTAATTAATTAAAAAATAATATTTTAATGATTACAAAGGTGAAAAAACATGTATAAAAATTTTAATTCATGATGCAATTCTTTTTTAAAATTTTTAAAACCAAGCAATATTTATTCATTTCACCCCTAACAATGTTTTGTTTAGTTTAAACTAATAAATTCCAAAAGCTTAAAGACAAAATGTCTTTGTGATTTTTTTTATTATATCAATTATACGGTTATAAAAGTGAAACATTTAACATTTTTATATTACATTCTTTAATACTTTTTATTGTACAACCCTAAGCTGGTAAAAGCTTAAGGTGTTCTAAGTTTTTGGTTACTTAACAAGTATTTATTATTTACAAAACTTGGGAAAATTTCACTAAACTCGCACAAAACTTCACTAAATTTATATTATTTATAAGAATATATTTATTATTATATAAAGTAACTGTACTACTCAATATAATTTTAAATTAAAATCAAAGAAAAGGCCAATTTGAAAGAAAATAAAGCACTCAGTTCCTCCTTCATGCTTTCAAGGAATTTATCTTTTTCTTCGGGGCTTTAAAATTAATGTTATTTAATGTTACTAATTTGCAAAGTTGACAAATTTGAACATTTGCTTACAGAAATTCACGATTTCATGGGCAAGATGAGCCACCCATCCATTCTGTTGTTAAAGAAAAAAGAACTAATCTCGTATATTATTAATGTTAGTTTCAATGTTCTAAAGGGTGTCTATTTCTTGGAGGCTGAACGAAGGAACTTTGTGTTTTCTTTTCCATTAAATTGGACATATCCCAAATTTTTATCCCTAAATAATACTCCTTCTGATCCTTTTAAACTTAAGTATTAATTAATTGTAGGTCGATCTCAACATACCTAATTTCAATGGTGATATTAAATAATTATATAAATTATATAAAAGTGATGCGACAAACCTGAAAAAAAATGAAATATACACCTAAGCTACTTAAAATCTGATATTTCTCTTTAAAAATGACACTTTTTGTAGTATTTAATATTTCTTTACATATTCACAGTGTGCAATTTATTGTTAAAGTGTTTTTTTTCTTCCCCTATCTATGCATTGAGAGTCACCTTGAAAACAAAACCAGTTTTAAACTCAATTATAAATTTTTAGGACAACTATAACATTTTAGAATTATTATTAACAGAAATGACATAAGATTGTTTAACTAATTTATATTAAACAATTTTTTTTTTAATCTTGCACAACTTACAATTGAAGTTTTGTATCACACAAATCAAACAACATTGTTAGAATTAGGGTTGGTAGATGCATTAATCTAAATTGGCCTTAATATTTTGAAAAAGCCAATGTTTTACATAAAAAAAATGATTAAGTGACAATAAATAGTACAAACTTCATAGAATTTTCATTGGTGTGATAAATACAAGAAAATGAAATAATGTACGATGCAAACTAATATGTAAACCACAATTTAATGTAATGCTTTACTTTTAAATAAATTATATATTTAATACACGAGTAGAAACAAAGTAAATGTTAGCATTATCAAAATAATGTTTATAAAAGTTGAATAAATAAATCATTGCTTTTATTTGTTAATAATGATTTTTGAAATAAATACAGCCAAATGTACATCTCTGAAATTCTATTTTGCTATTCTATTGCAACTTTGAAGCTAGAATGTTCATAAAGTATTATTTTATTCTAAAAAGAAAGTTTGACAAATTCAAGCAATTACCTTTTCTATGGAATTGGCACAAATGATTAGGGTCAAGCTCAATGTTTGTGAGGAGTATAGTGTGTGTCATGTTGAATGGCAATAAGGGCTCAATGGGCTAACTGCTAATATCCTGTGTCACAGCTCAAACCTCTGCAATACTCTGCCAGTCTCATCAAGCTTTGGTCACAGGAGGAACTACTTTTGACCACTGCTAAACCGCCGTAAGGTGGTTCCCTGACCATTTCGAATTTGTCTCCGCTGAGTTTTAATTAGTCTATAACACTCAAGTTTTAGTGCATTATCATTCATACAGAATCTATAGACGAAATTATGGCTGAAAAGAAGAAAGAAGAAAGTGGTTTTTATATTCCACCCCCTCAAATCGATGCCTGGGTTTCTTTTAAATTATTTCTTTACAATCCTGAGACAAACCAGATATTTGGAAGGACTGGACCAAGTTGGGGTAAGAAATGAGATTTATATTTTTAACTGTGGAAAACATGCAAAATTAATTCATAGGCGGTTTCAGCAAAAATTGGAACATATTATTTAACATTTTATCTTGTTCTTGCATCTCTTTTTGGTATTATGTTATGGATATTTTACCACACTCTAGATCCAAGAGTGCCAAGATGGCAATTAACTGAATCTTTAATTGGCCAAGATCCAGGTCAGTAATTTTTTGACTTTATTGGCTTGACATTACAAAACCAATCAAAAACCAAAACTTTGACAGGTCTTGGATTCCGTCCAATGCCAAATGATAGTGACACAAAAAGTACTTTAATTTGGTATCAAGGAAAAAGCCGTCAGTCCTATGAACTCTGGACAAAAAGCTTAGAAGAATATCTTGAAGGTGCCCAGTGTTAAAGTATTCACGGTAATTTTTAAATTAATTTATTTTAACAGTTTATAGAAAACCAGGGTTGACACCTGGAAGAGGTCAGAATATATACAACTGCGATTACGATCGACCTCCTGGGAAAGGACAAGTTTGCGATGTTGATGTCAAGAATTGGTTCCCCTGCACAGCAGAAAACAGTTTCAATTACCATCAGTCAAGCCCTTGTGTCTTCATTAAACTAAACAAGGTAAAAACTATTCAAATTTAAATATCTACCTGACCTTCAATTTTGATGAACATTTTCCCATCATTGTTTCATTTTCAGATTTATGGCTGGCAGCCTGATTATTATAATGAAACTGAGGATTTCCCTGATAATATGCCTGAAGAATTAAAAAATCATATTGTTCATCTAAAGTATAATAACCCTGAATTGGTAAGTGTTTAAATATAATAATAATAATAATAATAATAATAAATATACTAACCTAAAATAGAATGTTTGGATGTTAGGGCGTGAAATGACCTTAGTCGTTAAAACGCCCTTAAAAATTAATAATAATAATAATAATAGTACATTGCTTTATATTTACAGAAAAAAGTTTGTGTGAGATAAAATGATGTAAACCTTTATTAATTTTGATAAAATTAAGATACTTAGCTTTAAAACATATGCCAAGAAATAAATGACTTAAAATCAAATATTTAGACTATAATGTTAAGGCTTTATTTTGTGAAGCCAACCAAAATTGAATTGAATATTTTGGATAACCCAACTTTTCCTATGGCATAAAGTTTGTAGATGTGAAAAATTTAAGATTATTTCTTACAAAACAAAAAAAAGTAGCTATGTAACATCTTAACATGCTTGAAAAGCAATTGTGACTAAATAGCCGTTTTAAAAAATCAGCACATCCCATTTAACTCCAATCAACAAACACTATAATTTGCTAACTAACTGTAAATTAACATGACAGAAGTAAAAGAAAATCCGTAATTACACAAAATGTTCAGTTTAAATGAGAGGAGCCCTTTATGTGATTTCTTTATTTATTCAAACAACACTATTCAGCTATTAGCAACTGTTGATATTTTCTTGTTTTAACTTAACATCATGAAATTTTAGGTTAAGACTGTATGGGTAAGTTGCGAAGGTGAATCCCCGATCGATAGAGAAAATATGGGAGAAGTGAATTATATTCCTAGGCAAGGGTTTCCTGGATACTTTTATCCGTACATGAATACAGAAGGGTACCTCAGCCCATTGATGGCAGTTCATTTTAAAAGGCCCAAAAGTAATTTCCTACCTACAATTCAATAATTTCTATATGATTTACTTATTATGTTCTTTTTTTCCAGCTGGAGTTATAATAAACATTGAGTGTAGAGCATGGGCTAAAAATCTGATTCATGACAGAAAAGAGAGAATAGGAATTGTACATTTTGAACTTCTGATAGATTAGAAATTGTACATAATAATAATAATAGTCCAAAACATTATTCTTATTCAAATTCAATTTGTACTATAATGTCTTAATGCTGCCATATTGGTTTTTGTACTAAACAAACAAACAAAAAATCTAGCAAAAGTACTTTTATAGTTCTGATATTCAGAACACAATCATAAAGTGGAACCATGTAAAAAATAAAAAATAAAAAAAAACTGTTAGACTTATTTTCATTAATAAACTTTTATTTGTTGTTATATCCTTTGACACCCTCACAAAGTTACCTAATTATTAATAAATAACTTTTTCTAACAGTGTTAAACATTGTTAGTCAATTCTCTTATTTTACTATGGGAATCCTGTTTTGAATCCATCTTTACTAGTATAGAGGGTTTGTTGAATTACAAAAGCATGTTTTGACATTGTACCACGTTCAGTGAGAACAGTTTGAATAACAAAAAATATATGCAAAAAACATATATATATATATATATATATATATATATGCAAATTTCAAAAGTATATTTATTTACGTCCACATAGACAGACAAATAATGTATATAAACTACATATACATCTCGTATAAATAATAGAAAAAATAAAACATATATTAGAATTTTGATAAATAAAACATAACCAAAGTAATATAAAAACAAAACTAAACCCACTTTATTTTATAATATAATACTAATTTTGATTTCCATTAAATAAATACAAATATTGAAACCAACATATAAATATATCCGTTATTGGCTTAGTGGTCATAATTGGCCATACTAATTATTCCATTATTTTTTATCTATGGGTTTTGGTTGACATGAAAAATTTTAGAAAAAAAAAGAATAAATTAATTGGAATATAAATATATTATGTATCCTCAATGGTTATGAGTGATTTATTCATAGATTAAGGGATAAAGAAAGGAATCTATAATATTGACTTGTATATACAGTATTTGTTAGTAAAGACATTATTGCAAAAACATATGTATATAGATTTAAGAAAGAAGGACAAATAAATAAAAATGTACAACAATTAAATATAATAAAAAGTAATAAAACAAATAGGAATAAATACTGGTGCTGCAAACCATTCTCGAAGAACGGATCAATTTCCTCTCTGTCCAGATGATATAGTCATTTATGTTCAAAACATTATCAAATGAAAGTGGGTGGCAAGATGGAATGCCTGTAGAAATAGTATGAAAGAAATTAAGCCAGTTGAACATAAATGGCCAACTGAGGAACTTGAGAGAAAAGAACTTGTGATTCTCTCTAGATCGCGAATAGGTCATATCAGGCTAATCCATAATAGGCTTTTAATAAGCAACAACCTTCCAACTTGTCCTTGATGTACGCGAAGTGGAGAGCGCACCATTTTGACAACAAAACATATTTTCGTCGACTGCCCCACTTTACAACCCTTTAGGCAAAGGCTCAACCTTTCGTGAGATTTACAGGAGTTACCGGGCCCCCAGTGGTTCTTTCGAAGAGCACTTTTCAGTTTTCTCAAATTTATTGTAATTTATAATGGGATTTAAGCCTTTTTTCAAATTATTTTACCGTTAAATACCTGCTAATATCTGCACAGGAGTTATGCGTGCACGATTTCTTTTTTCAGAGGTTTTTGAGGCTGCCGGAGCGGAAAAATGAAATGGAAGAAAATACAAATTGCAGGGTAATAAATAGCAATACCCAAAATTGCTATTTAAATTAAAAAAATAGCTCAAAAAAATTATTGTGTTTTGTTTCTTACTATTGTTATGTAGAATTAGTATATATATACTATCATATAGTTAGTTTATTAGTATATAGTTATATTTCAATGTAAGAATAAAAGTATAAGGATGAGCCTATACTCATGCTGAGACTGTTCTTAGTCTGACTCCATTATTATCATAGGCCATACAAGCTTATGGGAAATTTTTGAATTATGGAAAAAATTCACAATTCTAATTAAAAAAAGAAACAAATAAATTTTATAATTTTATTAAATTTTATGTAATTTAAAATGGAAATTTTGCATACATTTGGCCTTCTAAATTAAGAATTTTAAAAAGAAAAATTAAAACTTGGATGGCAGTAGGATAAATTAAATTGTGAGTGAATGTTTGGAGTCAGAGCTTTAAAGCACTCAGAAGGGATAATAGCTAAAAAAATAAAAAAAGGTTTGGGATGTTAGGGCGTGAAATGGCCTTAGCCATTAAAACACCCTTAAAAATTAATAATAATAAATACTGGTAAAAGAAGTGGTTTTTTTTTTTTAACAAAGTCTCAAATGAGTAAAATTTTATCCTTTATACTGTTACATTTAAAATCATTTATTTTATTTAAAAAAAAAAATAAAATAAAAAAATAAAAACCTGGAATAATTATTGTGAGTGTTCAGTAGAACATACGAGCATCTAAGTAAAATTAACACTTTATTAGAGTAACAAATAATGATTACCAGTCAATTGTTATTAACTTGATTGATTAACTGAGTTGAACTATGAATCTTGAGGTGACTATGAATCTTCTTGACTACTAGACGGACAATGGTTTCTGTATATGACATAACTGTGAAGACCAAGTTTCAGCTTTGATATATGATTAATCAAACAGATTTCAGTGTTTTGGGGGTTTTCAGTGAAAACAACTCAGAATCAAGAATGCAGTAGAGTTTTGTTTGTGAGTAAAATGATATTTACATATAGAGGATATTTTGTGCTAGAACAGTAAAATAATCTGTTAAAATTAATTACTGACTGGTCTGGGGACCTTTTACATTTGGTAAATTTTTTTTTACAATTAAAAAATTATAATTTTTAAAAGTTGTTTAGATGACCCATCCATAAGTTATCCAATAAGTCAACTTTAGATGCTGAGTTGAGTTATTTTCTTGAGATTCGAGCAAGTTGTAAATTATGACTTTTCTTTTCTATTGTCATATTCAGAGATTACGTACTCTGACAACTTAACAGTACCTACTTAATACAGTACCTAACGTATAGACAGATTTTATAAAATTAACTATAGCATTGCTTACATGTCTTCACCAAGTACTGAATAGTGAACAATTCCTAGATCATCTGAAAAGCATTTTTTAATTAAGTAGTAAAGTAATTCAATAAGAAAGAGGAGTTAGTTTTGATGTTCCTGGTCTGCAGACTGCAAGTCAAAATGACTGAAACTTGAACTATTTCTTACTGATGATGGAAAAAAAGTCAATTCATAGTTATAAATAAAACTTTATTTACATAGCTTTTACAAACTTTCTTTTAAATAGTACAAATAGGAAAAACTAAGGATTGATAGTTCTCTCTCTTTTTTTTTATAAACAATCAAAATGCAGGTTGTCATGTCAACTGAATATTAATGGTTCTAATATTTGGTTTGGTCAATACTTTCTTTTAAGTAATATCACAATTTAATATTATAGTAGTAAAATAATAACCATAATAAACAATGAAAAAAATTATTGCCTAATATTAGTTATGTCTTGTAGGGTAGTAATGTCTTAAAATGTTGATACAAGTTCATAAGAACAAAATGTTAACATTTTAAAACATATCTAAAAATAACAATTTAATATACGAAGATTAGATTCTCTACCACCCAATTTTTAATTTTCAGTCTCAAGTAAAGTGCAATTTGATGCCAATTCATGGCATTGTTCAATGTAATCATTCCTTCTTTTAGTATAAGCAGCAGCATCAAAATAAACTGGATTCTGAAATGTAATATTATTACTTACTTATTATTTTATAAACTGGGGTATTAATACTGTCAGTAAACTTTAACAAACAAACATTAACTGTTATAATTATATTATATATTAACGATATTTAACAAAACACAATGAATTCTTGGGTTATTTATTAGAAAACACGAAGGATAGTAAATGAATCCATAAATTTGGTAAGATGGAATAGATTAATTATATTAATAAAAGACATACAAAGCAGGTTATTGGTGGATTAATTTGCATTTCATACGTCTTCCTATTTAAGAAGAACGTATGGCTTATGGCCATTATAGACAGGCTTAAATACCTCCTTCGTTATATTTGGAAATTGGGCGCAAATTTTTTCCCAATCTGCTGGATATTTTAATGATGCCTTGGACGAGGAACAGTCCATTAAAAAATGCTTCGTATACTCTATGCAAGGAGCTGAAAATTTAAAAAACAAAACAATGTATCTGTTAATGAAAGTGTTCAGTTTTATAAAAACTTTTTAATATTTAATGATTATTTGAAGATCGTGAGATATGTTCTGGTGTGACATAGGTTTTAGAAAAACTTTTTTTTTTTTATTATGCCAATGTTTCGATATTTATTGAGATCTACAGGGCCTGGGATTTATACAGGGTACAAATACTATAATTAAGTATAAAATATCTAGCTTGCATAAATTCATTTTTTCACATCCTACATGTATTCGTATAATTTAAACAATGTTTATAAATCCCAGGCCCTGAAGATGATCTCAATAAAGATTGAAACTTTGGCACGATAAAGAAAATGTTTTTCCAAAACCTACGTCACACCAGACCACATCTCACCATCTTCAAATAATCATTAACTAACAGTCACTAAACACCACACATTAATATTTTTTCATTTAAACATTTAACTTTTTTCATTTAAAAAAAAAAAAAAAAAAAAAAAAAAAAAAAAAAAAAAAAAAAAAAACAGAAATGCAATATTTTATATACAAGAGGTATTTAAGTAATTATTTATTAGTAGCAAATTAAAGACTTACTATTTTTTTTACAAACTAACAACAAATGAAAAGCATGCCAATAAAACAAGATACAATTTATGTCTGCTTTTATAAAACTGACCTTTCGGTTTCAATGGCACTTCTTTTTCTTTAGGTGATACTTCTTTATCTTTTCCCTCAGACCCTATTAATATACAAGCATAAATAAAAACACCATTTAAATGATAAAAGACCAAAGCCATTATGTAATATTATTACAAACATATGTGAAAGCATGCGTGCAATGTATGTACATATTATTTAATGGGATTTATCGAGTTTTATAAAATTCAAGTTATAACTCAACTGAAAAGTACATACAAAATAAATAGTAACAGTATGTAAAATTTAGCCTCTTATTATTATTATTATTTTTTTTAATACAAAACCTTAAATATTTGATTGGACTTTGATTGGAATTTGATTTAATAAAAGTATTAATTTTCTTCTACTCACCTAAAAAGACTTCTTTTTCTGGTGAGTCTTTAGATTTTTGGGAAGAAATTTCAACATCTATTAACAAAAATAAGACGGCACGATCGTCAACACAATCTTAATCCATACAATAATTATTTAATTTGTTTAATTGCAGAACAAATTAAAATAGTCTAATCGTTCTAATGCAATGGTAATACACTGCTCCAAAAAAAGGTTCATGGTGCACTATGAAATTCTTATGTAAATCATCAACAAGGGCATTTAATTCTTTAAAAATGATGGCTGCCTTTGATCACTACTCTGTTAAATGCTACAAAATGATTTGACCACAGAGGCTCTTCTCCTGAGTTTCTGGACCACACTGAGCAAAAAAAAGTCATTTTTATTTTTTATCATGCTCTGCATGAGGGATATGGCGTTTAGTTCTGCCGTGTACACGGCACACCCTGCAGCCCCCTGCTGTTTTGAACTGTCACATTTCTATATTCATCTTTAGGACATTGCATAAAACTATGAACTAACCCTCCTACAACTAATTTATTTAATTTAACACGTGCTATTTAACAAAAATAAAATAAATAAATTAATTAATTACTAATTAACATTGATTAAATGTCTGAATTATAAAAACTTCAGGTTTTCCTGAAAAGGCAAATACATGAAAAAATGTCACCATTTTGAAGTGCACTACTTTTTTTGTGGAGCAGTATGTATTAAATTTTTCAGTTTAAGTATTTTATTTTATAATGGGGTTTGTAATAGCAGATATACTATATAAAACAAAATAACTTTGTATGTGCCATATCAACACTTTAACAATTGTGCCCACCACGGCGTGCGGCACCACCCATTTTAAATAATTTTACACATTATTTAATTAATTAAAAAAATAGTTTATTATATGTTAAATACATACAAGAATCAATTTTGTTTCCTCTGTGCAAGGATTTTTGCGAATATTACTGCCTATAATCATGAAATTTGGTTAGTGAAAGCCATTTCTTGTTATTAACAAGTGCATTACTAGTTGATTTAAAAGGATCTATTCTCCAACTTGGGTTTGACTTAAATGGCCCTTTCTCATATTTATTAGCTTGAAGCGAAAAAGCAAAACAAAAATATGTTATGTTCAAGTTTGGTGGAAAATGTCCCAAATTAAATATGTAATCAATTTATTTTTACACACGTCCAATTGAATGAAAGCATAAAATAATTTAATTTCAAGAAAACAAGCTACAACTACTTCTATTAAAAATAAATTATAAAACAGAACATAAATAATAAATATAGCTCACTTTTAAGTAATTCTTCAGTTTTCTCTTTAGCCATCCTTCTTGGCAGACTATCATATTCTAATAAAAACAACAATAATGCTTACTTCAAATAAATTTCATGAACTGACATTAATCATAAAATATAACGAGTTACCTTTGAATTCCATTCCTTTGAAAGAATGCGATCTATTTACTGAAGATGTTTGTACATTTTTCGTTTCGTTTTCATGGACTGAAACGACAGAAGAGATAAAAAATGAGGATGATTTGAAATCCCAATTAAATTACTAATTTATGTATTTTTAATTTGAAAGTGATTAATAGGCACTAGGCTGTTTTAATTTTCAGATTATCAAAATAGCATTTACAAAATACAACTAAATAAAGCAAAGATAATTTTGGAATGTTAGCAATAACCCCAATCATATACCTAATGGAAATGCCATGAGGAGGCTATAAATTATTAACTTTTGAAACTTGACATGCATTTATTATTTTATGAACTCACTACTATGATTACTCTATCGCAATATTATTCTCTACTGTGCAATTGTTTAAGGAAACCAACAGAATAACCACCACATTAACATTGGCACTCAAAATACAATAAAATGTCCGTTAAATTTTGATTAAAGATTGTGAAAGGGACATGAACATCTTAACACGCAAGATTTGAGCCAATTTAATAAATTATTTGTTTTAAACTTGGAGCCCAATATTATTTGAAATTATTGTTTTAGGACTTTCTGACTTTATTGTAACAGTTGAGTACTCCTTAAATTAGAACAAATAGCCAACAGCAAATACAAACCATACAAGTATACATAATACGTAGAGAGAAGTATGGAAGAATATAAAGATGAGAAGATCTAAATGTAATTTGAGAATGAAATACAAGCAACCTTACTGCAATGAAAACAGTGCGGTGTGTATTATAAAATAAGTACACACATTCAATAAACAGACAAAGTCAATATTTACTAAAGGATACCAAAGACATAAACAGACACAAGGGTATGTGTGCGTGCATGCACGCATACACATATGCATACACACATTACACAACCTGTGCATACAACCCATTCACCAGGTTTTACAAGGAAGACTTGAAACTAATTTTAAAATCTACCACTAAGCAAATTCCATATACATGTATCATACCTTAAGAGAATATCCTGTATGAATTTTATCCTGTCACTTGTAATGCTATGTACACAGGGGAAATTCAGTTAAAATTAAAATTTTAATATTAGCAAGGGCAATAAATACAAATGGTAAAATTGACTTGTTAGATTTCTTTTTTAAAAGAAAGAAGAAATTCAGTGTCACACATATAAAAACATAAAACATTAAGAAGGGGTCAGAAATATTACAAAGAAAATCAACACTGCTTACTATTGTTTGGGAATACTTCCTTCGTACTGTTTACATACAGTGCCTCTTGGAGGACTAAAAATAAAAACAAAAATGAAGCTTTTTGTTAAGATTACATTAATTAGATGTGAGCACTGCTGCACTTTCAATTAGATTATATCACCTGCATTGTTAATTGCATTAACACTTTCATCAATAAGCGTAGAACTTGCTGAATTTACAAAATCAGGATCCAGATCATCGTTGAGATATAATTGTGCTCTTCAACAAAAACAATTAAAAAGCTGAGTTCCAGAACAAATGTAAATATTTTAAATAAATAGTTTATATACTTATGTATGCTTTGCGGGCCTCCACTCTTTTTTGGTAAATACTGTTCAAGCAAAACCTTAGCATTCTGAAAAAAAAATTTAGTTATTAAATAACTAATTAAAATTAATTATTTAAAGCTTAGCCAGACAGAAAGCAATATCAGACCAAGGGGTTCTAGTAGAAAAACATATTTTACATCAATCCTGCCAGACAGAACTTTACCTATCATTTTCTGCCATGAGACTAGGTTAAATTCAGTGGTCAAATAGAATATTTAATTAATTAAATAATAATTAAATATTTACATGATAAACAATGGTATTCTTTCAATTATTCACTATTCTTATTACAAGCACCCAATATTATTTGAGTGTTGTGTTGTCATAATCAATAACAATAGAAAAATAGTTGCATGAAAACGCACTGTATGCTCTATAGAAGTAAACAGTTAGAGTGGCCTGATCACACATTCTATCACAATTTATGTGATAGACCACTTTCTGCTGCGACATATCACTTTCTGTCTAATGAGCCTTTGGTGTTTTAAAAATGATATCATTTCACATTTTAACCCCCATCACATACTAAAATGTTCAAAAAGCACATCCATTCATTTAAAAAAATTATGTGTGGTGGTTACTGACTATTAGTCAATGATTATTCGGAGATCGTAAGATGCAGTGTAGTGCGATGTAGGTTTCAGAAAAACATTTTCTTTATCGTGCCAACGTTTCAATCTCTATTGAGATCATTTTCAGGGCCTGGGATTTACAAACATTGTTTAAATTTAACAAATACTTGTAGGATGTTGAAAAAAAAATTACTAAATATGTTGTTTTTTTAAATCTCTAAAAAAATGTTCTAAATAATATTTCAATGCATACATGCCAGGTTTTGTTGGTCCTAGCAACTGAAATAGTTCGAACACCCCCCAGTATGCACACTATCACCAAACAGGATGGATATCTTCCTTAGAAAATGTGGCAATTTGCTCACTCTGTTACAGCACCGCACCACAACTGTGGAACTAGATGGGAAAAATTGCATGTAAGCATCGTGCTTGAAGTTTAAAATTGGTGATCATGATAGTCTGTCTATCCCATTTGTTGAACAGCATAACAGTTTATTATCAAAAAAGCAACTGTTGGGAGGAGTATCATAATAATACTAATTCTTCATATTAAAATCGAATAATCATTTTATCCTTAATTTTATTATCAACAGAATAATAACAAGTATCAGGGAAAAGTGGATTTCACGGATACCAAGTCCAGAAGACCTGATCACCACAATATAGACCCTAACATGGAAAAAACACGACAAAAAGAGTTGTATTTGGCTTTAAGAGAACTAAAATCAGATAAGAAAGATGAATACTATTCATGATAGAACCTACATGGTTTACACATAAACACCCTTAGTACCAAAGAAATTGAGTTTCTTCTGATGAAATCCAATTCTAAAATATATACAGTAAGTTAATATATCAAAATTGTTATTTCATTATCGCATCACTGCTAAGGTCCTGTACCAACTGTTGACTATCTGTATAGAAACACAAGAATGCTTTTGTAATAAATTGAGATAAAAACTTCTGTCAAGGTAATCAGTTCTAATTTTCTTCACACGTATATATATTCAAACTTAAAGTTGTTAACATCTCTATTTCCAGGTCCATAATCACAATGATAATTAAACTTACTCTATAATATATTTAGAACTAGTTAAACTATAGCATTCCTTTTTTCATTTGAATTATTTATTATTCAGATATCGTGAGATGCGGTCTGGTGTGATGTAGGTATCAAAAAAACATTTTCTTAATCGTGCCAACGTTTCGAACTTTTATTGAGACGGAAAAGTGAATTTATACAATGCAAAAAATATATTTTATATTCTATCAAAGTATTTCTACTCACTCAAAGTGCTTGTCTTCTGTGTAATTGTACCATTTTGTGTTGAGAGTGCCAGTGAGATTTTACTGTTTCATGTTTATATATGTTGGATTTTGAAGTGGTGGGGAAGGCAGTGGGTATAGAAGAGACAATTTCGTATAAGTCGTCGGCTTCTTTGAGGTGAAAAGAGCCGACAAAGGGAAACAATGTGTTGGTAATGTTTCGGCCACTTTATTCTTTCAGGATAATGGGAAAAGGAAAATTAGATTGTTGGACAATTAGACTATGCGAAAAATATTTGATGTGTGGAATGTAATGTGATGATATATGTATGTTATCTGTATTGAATTTGATTAATGATGTTGGCGTAGCTGCAATTGAGTTTGCATGTATCTGTTCTGTAATTGATGCTGTGTTTATCTTGATGTAAACTATGTGTGTAAATCCCAGGCTCTGAAAATGATCTCAATAAAAGATCGAAACGTTGGCACGATAAAGAAAACGTTTTTCTGATACCTACCATCACACCAGACCACATCTCAAAATATCTGAATAATTATCCGTTAACAGTCACTAATCTCTACACATGAATTATTTATATTCACCTTAAGTAATTCTAGATCTTGACCTTTTAGAATCATTACTCTTTTATCACCTTGGCATATTGAAAATGTATAATCCTCAGGTCCTAAAAAAATAAAAATATTAGTGACAACAGTACCATTAAATAATTTAAAAGATTTTTTCTTCTTTAAACATTTACCTGTATTTGAGACATCTTCAGAGATGCTACTGTTCAAACTTGAATTAGATCCAACTTCCTTTTCGACCTCCCTTATGGGAGAAGCATTTCGTTTTATAGTCTCTTCAATCAACTGCTTAGCAAACCTAAATTTTTTTAATAAAATATAAATTTTACGAAATAATACATATTACGTATAGAAACGTTATATAAAAATAACAAACAAAAGTACAAAACTTACATAATCTTATCTTCTTCTGGTCCTGTTATTTGAACAAGTCTCTCTTTTGCACCTGGATTAACTAAATTAAAAAGGATAAAATATAAATTTATTTTTCTCTGAATAAAAAAAAAATTTTTTTTTGAGTCATTCTGACAACATTTTTAATATAAATTAGCAAGCTAAAATTAACAATATTGTTTGAACAGGTAGTTATATAATATGAGGGTAGATGTAAAATTAAAAAAATAAAATAAAATAAAAAAACGGTTTAATGCTGCTTTTTATACAAAATGCCATGAACAGTTATGGTAAAATGTTTTAAACTCTGCCCTACAATTCAACAACAGAACACAACATGCAAGTTAAGTTTTGTTATTTACCGAGTCATTTTTGCTTTTATTTAAATTAAATTATCTTTAAACGTCGATCAGAAATGGGGAACAACCTATGTAAAAATAATTAAAAAATTATTATGCTGCATGGCAATTTTTTGCCTATTTTTTAAAAAAAGTTTTTGCCCTAGGACTCTAGCCACTTTTTTATAATCCTGAATTTTTTTTTTTATTATTATAATTTTTAACTTACTTATTGATTCAAATTTAATTTAATGTGTTTTTCAATCAAAAATGTTGTTATGTTAAATTTAAACAGCAAAGATTTGTAATAGTGACTTACAAAAAAGAGCATATCTGCCAAGGAAATGGAAATTCAGTGGTGTTAATTAAAGTATATATATAAGAATAATAATTTCTTTTACAATGCAATAGAAATGTAACGCATAATAGACAGAACATACTTTAATTAACACCACTGAATTTCCATTTCCTTCATACAATACATACATGCATCTCTCCACTAATATTGATGTGTGGTGTTTAGTGACCATTAATTATGGACTATTTGGGATCTTGAGATGCAGTATGGTATGATGTAGGTTTTAGAAAAATTATCTTTATTGTGCCAACGTTTTGATCTTACTGAGTTCATCCTCAATTGTAAAACACCGTCCAGGTGTCAACAGCAATTTAAATGTTCTAAGAAAGTAGAACATAAAATTTGTTTTAAACAATTTAAGATTTAGCAATTGTGAGGTGTTCTTTTTAAAAGAAAATTTTGTACTTCATAGTAACTTATCTAAATTGTTAATTTTATCTTTTAATCACTGTCAAAATATATATACATATATTTATTTTTTACAAATGGTTTTAATAAAATTGTGCATATATTTGTTGAGGATATGATTTCAAGCAGCATGCTCGTGGTAAACATTTATTAATCTAGGTATTAATAGCAAATCCAAACTGAAAATTGGCATTTAATTCATAAATGTGAGAGTTAAGAATCATCATGTACCACTCAGCCAGAACCAAAACAGCCTTTGAATTCGGTGGTGCCTTACTAATAAAAGCTCATAAGCGATGTTTTAGTGTCACACTTTATCTGCTCAGATTAGCTGTGAACTATAGCGAAAACAATTTTTACCTCTCTGAAAAGAGATGACAGTTTCACTCAGTTCCTCAATCATGTGAACTCTCCTTCCTTTGATCCCCATCACTAGTAAAACCCACATATTTACATAAAATGACCCAAAAACAGTACCCAATTTCCTTGAATACAAAGAAGCTTGTAATTTTTTCAAAGCGTTCAAGTTAACAAATCAGTCTTATTTTAGATACTGAATCAAACGTATGCCATTCAATAAAGACAATTTACCTTTTCCAGAGTCGGCGTTTCTTATAACAATTTCATCTTTACAGTAATTTTTCCCTGGCAATTTTGTAGGACTTGTAAATTTACCAGATGATTTTATTACTTCACCAGGGGCAAGCATGAGATTTTGTGGAAAATACGTGGATGACACACTAGGATCCATAATATCTGAAGCCTAAAAAATAATTATCATTTCAACCCTAAATATTGATACTAATTTTCTCAGTAAAAAAAAATTACATCGTGCACAGAGGATCCTTTAGTGTAATAATTGTTCATGGCAACATTGGTCTGCCACTGCATTGCCCTTAGTTCGATAAGATGAAGCAAGTTCAATTTAACTGCATGATCTTGGATTGAATCACCTTTGGCACCATTTCGAAAATTAATAAATGCTCTGTCAAGTTGAGCTGAAATTCATAAAAATAAGAAATAATCAAATTAAACCAATTAAAAACATTAATTACCTTCAAAACATTCTTCCAACCGGGAGCCATACATTTTCATCTTAGCCATTAAACTAGTAGTTAATGATAAGAGTTCTTTGTCTTGACTTGCATTTTTCTGCACAACTGACTGAGACACGCTGTTTATTAGTGCCATGATTTCTTCAACTAATAAATATATTTTTAAAAATGTAACATTAATTATACAAAATACATCAGATTTATGACTAACGGGTTGTTGTGGACTGGGGTGAATCTGGGCATTTTAGTAATGTATTCTTCATTGGTTTAGGCTTCTCAACTTTTTTGACAGCCCTGGTGCTGAGACTACGAACCAATTTGTGGGTAGACATGGCTATTGATACCTAAAAAATAACATACAAATTTTCAAAGCGAAAGAGTGGGAATAATTGTAATTAATTTAAGATTAATTATTCAATTTAAGAAAATTTCTAATTATTTAATTTGTGACAGGCGATGTCTGCAAGGCGATCTAATTTCCGCCTCATTTGTGTATATAAGTGGTTTCAGCGATAATGGTATGTGGTGATATACTGAGGTCAACTGACAAAACCAGCAAAAATAAGCACTCAAGGATGATCTAATCATAATCAAAGCTTCAATCACGTTTTAATCTAAACTTTTTGTTTTACAGAAATTAGAAGAAAACACCTGTGGACACAACAACAGGAAAAATCCTGACAGGTTTTTGTTACTGTAATATTATGTTCAATCTTTTTGAATGATATCTGTATATTTAACTATCATTACAAAAATTTTAAATAAGTATTTAAATAGTCACATCATCACATCATACATCAGCAATAATGTAACTTGTTAATTAAAAAATTTCACTTAACTGAACATTTAAAATTAGTTTATATAATCAAGTTTAAAATATTTTTGAAAGGAATATTTATCTTTGTGCTTAAAAACTTACTTAAAATATTTTTAAAAGTTAGGGGCAATCAGTCAACTATATATATATATCGGTATTGGTTTACTGCTAAGTTTTCTCTGCAACTTTCCTTATCCATTTGGGTATGATTATTAGTTAGTGATGGGTTACTGTAGAATATGGCTTTCTCCGTAACATTTCTTGGTATTTTCTAAAAGGATAGTTCCTACTCACAGTAAGCTTACTCCTTTTTAGAAAGTATTGAACACCACACTCACTCCATCGTTTATCATTTCTATTAACATTTCTTGTGTCCTCCATTATATTTTTGTATGTTCTTATGATTATATTGATTGGGGATGGTTTACTGCAAAGTATGTTTTTCTCCGAACAACAAACATGAACACTGTTTATCTGTTTTAGTATGAGAAAAAACAAAAAACAACCTTGTAACATCCTAAACTAATATCTATTACATTTAAATAATGCAACATATTGTAAGGTAGTGTTACCCAATTTATTATCAATCTTACTAAGTATGAACACCACTGGGCACTAAATGTTTCCAGCCATATTTTATATTTAGTTTTACGTTTAGTATATGATCAAAACTGTACTGTACTTTGTTCAATAAAGTTTAAAAAGAAACGAAAACAGGGATGGTTCGATGGTTTATCACAAGGTATGATTTTCACTATAAACATTTCTAATGTTTTACAACTATTGTAAACATTAGTTAGGAATGATTTACTTGTAAAGTATGGTTTTATCCAAACTATTCCTTATTTGTTTTACTAACATTATAAGCATTAGTTAGGGATGGTACACTGCAAAATATGATTTTTCCATAATATTTCTTATGTTGTTTAATGATTGTAAGAATTAGTTAAGAATGGTAAAAGTATGGTTTTATCCATACCATTCCTTATCTCTTTTACTATCTTCATAAGCATTAGTTAGGAATGATTTACCGTAAAGTATGGTTATCTCTGTAACACTCTTACCCGATGTAGCATCATTTTAAGCATTAGGAATGGTATACTGCAATTTTTTATTTTCTCCAAACGTTGCTTATTTATTTCATTATAATTATATGTATTTAGGTTGTAATAGGCGTCACAATACTTCGATAGCATTGCCAATTAAATCATCCATTATATTTAAAAAACAAACTCAGGAAATAATGTAACACTTCACTGTCTTTGTAAGTTGTAGTTGAAGATAGGACGTGCGCTCTCTTCGCCCCTTTATAAATAGACTTATAAGGCGTGTCAATAGTTTTCTTCGTCAGAGAACAATTGACTATGGAAAAAATAATGAAACAAGGAGAGAAATAACAACTGACCGTTTTCAACTATCTGTCATTAATCCCTAATGGACCATATTGGAAGTGGCAAAATCTCTGTTTTAATTTAAACGGTAGGATATGACCGATCTTTTATAAATATGGAAATATTGACATGAAACGAATCGTATCGAAAGGAATAACAGCCACATTTAGCGATCGTTTAATAATTACCTATGAATGCAAAGAGAAATTGGGATTGTCTTCAACCCGTCCACAAAACACCCTGAACTACAAAGTGGGATTTCGCTAGTTAATCGCGCAGTGCCATAGTTTCTCATTTATACCGTCAGAGAATAAACTTCTTGAATATTCACAAACTCTTGCCGTTGGAAAGTTGTCAGCTGATGTTTTGCCGCCCCAATTTCAAAATTGGTCTATTACAAACTCATATAATAGTGAACGTACTCTATCATAGATGAATATTGTTCCGTGTTTCCACACAGAAGTTAGATGTAAGTAAAATAATCACATTAAATGATTCATGCACATTTAATGTGTAGGAGACCCCCCGCTAATGCCAATAATGAGGAGTAAAACTGTCAAACATGTTATCTGTAAAGGTAGTATATTTTTAACATCAAGAAACAAACTAAGGATACCCCTTATCAATAAAATTGCCCTTGAAGACAACGGTTACTGCTTCAAACTTCATACATTTCACTAAAAAAATTAAATCTAAATAAAAATAAAAACTGTCTTTCAAATTTTCTTAATATATAAAAAAAATTATATATATAATTTTTTAAAAATAAAATTTGTTAAATAATTTCTTTTGTCGAATGTGTTTCATTTATTCAACTTTTATTCAAAGAAATTACAAATAAGTATACATTCATATATTATATAACAATATACATTCAGAACTTTATGAATGTAAACAAATCTCATTGATATTCTTTCAGGAAATCTAACTTGTTTTCATTCACTAATTTTGCGGTCCGCTCGACCAATTAATGCATTACAATTAAGATTTTTAGTTAGGATAAAAAAAAGTCTCCATCTTGAAGCCTTGAATAATGGCAAAAAGGAGGAAAAACTTAAAACGTGGGGTTGTGATGGGAAGTTGATGTCTGAGTGGATTGAGGTCACAATAGCTCAAGTGGTAGAGCAGCAGTGTATCTAGCCGAAGATCGAGGGTTTGAATCCTGCTTGTGCTATTGGCTTTTTTATCTCAACTAAAAACCTTAATTAACTTGCTTGTTAAAATGAAAATCCTTATCGGATTTCTAGAGTGGGAGAGAGTGCTGATGACAATTCTAGGAGCAACACATTTCATCCTAGAATTGTCATCACATTATTTAACACAATGTTTATACTTGAATACGTATTTGCTGGTTGGGGTGCCATGGAAGATTCCGGGCAGAATGCTCTGGACACCAAAGGGATCTGAACTTATCCATAGGGAATATCGTAAATGGTTTTTATCAACTTAAATGACAAGGGGCTTCGTAATCTGAAAATATATTAAATGCAAAAGAAACACCATGAGAAGGCCCTGGGTGAATAGGAGAAAATAATTTAAAAATGAGAAAACACAAGTTATCCTCAGTACTGTAGATTGAAAAGGAAAGTAATTTTACTGGACTATAGGCTTTATAGGAATGAAGTGCATTAAAAAAATTTCCTCAAGTAAACACTTCCTTTCATTATAACATACTGTATATCATGTAGGATTAAGATTATTAGGATTAGGATACATCAAAACAAAATTTATATAAACTTCATTCCTTTTTATGATCAATTTAAATTTAAAAAAAACAAGCATATAATTAAATGAGTGGTTTTTAGTGATCGGTTGCTTCATAATTGATTGAATTCGTGAATGACGACAAGAATGAAGAGTTTAGAAAAACACCTTTTTTATTTTTTTGCCAATGTTTCGACGTTTATTCAGTGATCATTTTATGTGAATGTGTTGTTTCAACATTCATACAATTACCGTCTCTTGAGCACATTTTCGCACAAAGCTAATACGACAACACAAGAATAGTGCCACACTTTATGTCCTGAAGATGACTCAAATAAAGGTCAAAATGTCGGCCAAAAAATAAAACAGGTGTTTTTCTAAACTACCTCATTCTTGACCACTCCTTACAATGAAGTCTTTACAGAGGATCTTCGGAAGACGTCAAACAAAGAAAACTTCTTGTCAATCCATACCATTAGCAGGTTGATAATCTAGTTCATCGTTACATTCCTTACTACTTAACAAATCGTATAAATAAAGAGAAAGTTTTATAAGTAATATACTAATAGAATAATTATTTAAACATTTACAAAAAATGTCAATAGTCAAATAAATCGGATATATATTGCTACCATTAATTTGTATAAATCTATTGTTTGTTAATGTATAAAACTATTTACGAGATCATAACTCTTACTCTCAAGTGAAAGTTAAACTTCCTGAGAGTAGGTGGCTCATTTTACATTCCTTTGTACTACATTATCATTTATTTTTCCCCTCTCAGAGTAATGAATTGAATATATAGTGCATTTTTGTCTTTAAGACTCGCTATACTTGAGGTCTTAAGTTTTATATGGATTTCTAAACCACTCTCTCCACGTTGGGATATGTTCTACAGAAAAAGCCAATAATGTTTGTCATCCTTTATTTACACTAAAGATAAAATTACCTTATTATATAAAAAGTGGTCCAAGATTTTTGAGTTGTATTGATTTACACAATCACAGCAAGTAGAAATTATTTCTGTTATAATTCGTGATCAAACTTCATTAGTATAATAATCTATATTTAAAAAATAAATAAATAAATAAAATAAAATAAAAAAAGATCAACAATCTGACAAATTTATAAAGCGTAATCACACCAATACAAGTTATTGAACTAATATGTATAATAATTATCATTTACTCTTCATCTCACTGTTATATAAGTATATCGGATTTTGTTTTATGCTTCCCTTATACCTCCGAAATTCTAGTTGTCTATGGTTGACATTTTTTATTTTGGGAAAAAATTCAGAGCCATTGAATTACACGCTTGACCTATGAATTCAAATATGACTGTATATGATTTTAAAATTGATAAGAACGAAAGTGAAGTAACTAGTAAGGTTCTAAAAAACGTTTAACTGTCAAATAAACTGGAATTGACAAGAGTCAAATTGGAATCACTACCTATATAATTTAAGGAAAGTTGCTACAGTTGACCTTCTTTGAAAAATATGTAATATGTAAACTTTCTATTGAAATAATAACCAGTGATGAATAAAACAAGGTCAGCCAATTCTACTAAAAGCCTATGTGGAAATTTTAATTTATGGAAAAAACTCACAATTTTAATTTAAAAAGAAACAGAAATAAATTTTATAATATTATTAAATTTAATGTAACTTGGCCTTCTGAATTAAGAATTTGAAAAAGAAAATCAAAGCTTGGATGGCAATAGGATAAATTAGGTTACGAGTGAATGTTTGGAGTCAGAGCTTTATAGCACTCAGAAGAGATATAGCTAATCTAAAATAGAATGTTTGGATGTTAGGCCGTGAAATAACCTTAGCCATTAAAAATTAATAATAATAATAACAAGGTAAAGTACAATAAAGAAAAAATAAAATAAAACCAGTTTCTCACATGCTATATGAGAAAACAGCGTGTACAATAGTTTTAAAAAAGCCATCTAGGTATATTGTGCACATTTCTTTGCATTATTGTACAAACTACACCAAGAGATTTTAATTGTACAATGAAGGATTAAAATTATTATAATTAAATAAATATTGTTAAAATTACGATTTAAATAAAATTTCCACCAATACTTTTCACTATTCATATAACATGTTTGTTATGGTGTTTTGCAATACCACTCCGAAAACATGGGAATTTGCAAGGCAGGTATTGCAAGGAGACTTGTCATTCCGATATGAAAGTAATAAATTATAACAGATATTAGTCTAGCAACAAATGTATTGCTTATTTAATAGGAAAAATACGGTGTTTACTTTGAGCCAATGTACAAAATCTAAACTATCACCACTAAAACACATACAAAACAACAAAAATTAAATTATTCTTATTATTAAGTGAATAATCAGGCATTATTTTCAAAGCGAATTGAACAATAATTAATGTGCAATTTGGAAACGGCAATAAATATGCATCAGGGCAAAACTGGATAAGAATATCTATAATAGGGAATATCTGTAATAAGATAACTAAATCATGGTGTGATAGAAAAGTGTAATACATATTAATACCCTGGTGTCTCCCCAGTTTTAATTGTTCATTCGGTATGAAAGGATCTATCTGTAAGACTCCATGAGTGGTTTAGTGTGGATGGGTCTGTGACAGGAAATAGAAAACCGTGAAGACCTGTATGTTGCATTACTATTGATTGAATTAGTGCCCGTCACCATTTGAGAGAGGAGTCATCTGTTAAAGTATATGCTATATGTTCTAGATGTCCCATGTAGTAACAACAACAAAAAGTAATTTATCATGAAGGGGCTACTAAGCTATGTTTGTAAGAAAAAAAGCAGAATAGCACCTTCTATGACCACAGATGATTGCCAGAGCGATTTTTTTCTTCTTCAAGATTGTGATTTTAAAGTTTACTTTTGGCACAAATTAAATTTTTGTAGTCTTTTTTTCCATAAAATCCAATGCAGCTGTCTAGTAAATAACCTTTTAATGTTTGATTATGTCCTGACTTTTTGGTACTTATGCATCAGTATTTATCTACTTGTTAACACAAATTTAGGGACACTTGCCAATCATCATACCACCCCTTAGCAATTAACTCTTCAATTTACTAGGTGGACGCAGAATATAGAGTCTGCCAGGCTTAAAAACTTACTAGAAAATGCAACCATTCCATTTCGCCAAAATTAGACTTATCCAGTTACACCCCAAGGGTGCAGAAATGAAACAGACCCTATTTCAATAATGCTAATCTAAATAAGGAATAATATATTTATCTATCACAGTTAAATTTGTATGCCATTCAAAATGTGAGTTGCCAGACAGTGAATGAATAAATAATCTTTTCTTTTTATCAAGTGTTTTTAATCCAAATGAGTCATTCTGATAAAAATCTTGATCCCTCATTTCTCTAACAGTCGTTTCATTTCCATCAAAGCATCCAAAATGACTGAAAAACAAAAATAAGTTAAAATGAAAACTATAAATTGGTTTAAAAAAAATACTACCTAGACTGCCAAGGAGTAATTACACCATCATCTGGACCACCGATTAAAACCATTCTTTTCAGCTTAGTCAAACCAGCTTTAAAATTACAACTTTCTTCAGAAGGAATAATATTGTTAATATATGGCAGAAACACGCTATATTTGAGAAAGAGTTTCTGATGGTATGGGTCGTTCCAATAGTTTCCAACTGAAGTCTTTTGACCGACCATCGAATAAAATAATTCAAATGCAGTTTCACATGCAAGAGTGGGAAAGAATAAATGTAAAAATTGTGCTAAAAGTAATATTGCATATGATTAAAAAATAAATAAACAGATAAATAAAAACAAAGTAAGCTACTAACTCCCATATTGACCGCATTGGGGTGAGCTCAGTGAAATAAACGTATTTACATTATGGTTTGAATAAAACTCCAGAATAGCTCTGGCCAGCAGACCTCCCTGAGAATATCCTAAAAAGAACAAAATTAATTATAAAAAAAGAAAATTTTTTTCATGCAAACAATTTATAACAATTTACCAATAATATGAATTCCTTCTGGATGACTAGACATGAATTTATTTATATCTGCACCGATTTCCATTACTTGATGCCACATAGGCCTCAGGCTGGACCAGCCACCAAACTTGTCTGTAGCAAATATCTCTGTCCCTGGATGAAGCTGCCAATTAACATATATTAAAAATGTACGATGACATATTTCAGTTTGTCACATACATACAATCATGTGCAGAGGACTTTTGTGTGGACAATTAATGCAAAGAAATTGTTTCATCTTGGTTGTTAATTAAATGTATTTAATATTTACAATTTTTTCAAAAGTTATAGGATGAGCTTTATCTAGAGCTTCATCCACTTGCCTATTTCTTTAAAGTACGGTATAGTGCTTGTACTATATAATTTTCCTCCATGAGAGAGCAGGAGTATATTAATTCCGAATTAAAGTGCCTGTCCAAGATTTTTTTATGTGTCTCTCCTCCAGCAAGAACACTCCTTGCAGGGATATACGAGTGTATGATGTAAACTTTCCATGGAAACTTAGAAGGAACAACACATAAATCTAGGATCTGTGATGTATTTATTGTTTCATCTAGAGCTGTGATACTATAAGACAATTTGTGATAATTCAATTACCCGTGTTGCATTGTTCTTGTTATTCCCATTTGTTTATTTTTGTTGTTACCCTATTTGATACCTTGTGGGGATTTTGAAAATTTTTCCCGCTATTTTCTTGGTTGATTAATTAAAAATAATAACAAACTAGGACTAGTGTTGATATCAAAAGTTTTGAAATAGGACGTAAAAGTGCCCCACCATTTCCCCTGCTTAATGAATGTTATGTAACATAATGTACAACTATTTTTTTTTTTAAATAAATGTTTATTCATTCATTTATTCTGTCTAATTTAAGAAAAATTGTTTTCTAATGAGCTTATATTGAATTTTTTTTCTTTATATTGTAATATAGCTGTAGAACAATTTAATAATGACACAAATCGTCACTTATGGTATGCCTAGTTTTATAAAACCATGCACACCAAAAAAAAGAACCTGTTAAAAGACAGAAGGTTGTCGTGTGTCATGAGGGATGAAGTGTCTACAAATGATATTAACGACAATAAAGAAAACCATACTCATAACTAGAGATGAATCCATGAGTGCTAAAGCTTAAAAAATCACCCTCTTCTTACATTCAATACTTATGTATGGCTAATGTGTCAGCAGAGTAACGAATGCAGTTCGATTATTTTTCATCATTTATGCTGCATTGGAACAAGCATTGAAGATAGAATAGTGCTGACATGCACCTGACATACCAAATCATTAATGCTAGTTGGTGTAAACAACCAAACTTTACACCTACCCAAACCTCAAAAGTAAAGCCTGAAAAACTTATCATTGGACCTGTAGGCATGTGAAGCACATAGAAGAGACCATTACGCACTAACTTACAGACTGAAGAGCTACAGTACTACTCAGGAGAAAATGTTTTGTTTTAGCGCACTGAAAGTACAGAACAAGGGAATGCAGGATGAAAGGTTTCCTACATTCCAAATAATGTTCATTGGACATGCAGCACTGTCTTTTGAAGGGTATTGCACGGCCTGACATCTCCATGATACCCAGATAGTTGAAAGTTAATCCCTCCTCCATAGCAGGGAGGAACAACAACAACCAAAATGCGGTCAATTTAACTTTTGCACATGTTACAATACCATCTGCATAGTAATATGGCCATTTGATTTTGGAAAATAACTTGTTCTGTAAACAAAAAAATTCTTAGGTTTGTCCTGTTGTCTTTACCTCTTTGATTCTTTCAGCTAGCGGTAACATTGTGATGTTACCAGTTAGCACTCCATGTATTATCACTACTGGCTTGTAAGACCAAGCATATATAGCGTATAAGGAAAACAGCAAGTTAAGACGTATAAATGTATTAAATGACATGATCGAAGAACTGAAATGAAATTAATTTAAGACGGGCAGCACTAAAAAAATATAGAAATCCCTCATTGAAAAACCGATCGACCATATAAAGGTGGATGGCCACTTTTTCTGTTTACAATTACAACATACATGACAGGTGCAAAATTATTTCCTAGTTGGCCCTTTAATAGAAATGATATCGATTTAAAGTAGATCAGTATCAAGAGATCTTCGATATTAGAAACATACTCGTTATCAATTCGCAATATATATATAAAATTTTGAACTGATTGTTCAGCAAGGCAGAAGGCCTGTGAAAGGAACTACGGTTAAATTGGTAGACACCATGTTGTTAAACTGAACTGGACTACAGTAAATCGGTAATTTTTACAAGTTCAATTGTAATGCGTGATGATTAGTGACAGTTCAATTATAATATCACCATCTTTATGAATATCATTACTTTGAAATAAAAATAATCTCTTTGTTTAAATTATTATTATTATTTAATTAAAATTGTTTATTTTTGAAAAACAATAAATGAGAAATACCACTATTCTGATACTGGGTATTTGTTCGATACCTGTAATAAGTTGTAATAAACGATAAGTATCGATACACGGTTGTACATTAAATATTTACGGGAAAGATGAAACCGGACTATAACCCGTGGTTTCCTTAAGTTGGTTATCTTCGGTGGTACATGTGTTTCTGTTTATTTTATTCTCATTCTTTATCCAAACAATGGATCTGACACAGAAGTTCTTACTCCAGTCGTCTATTGTGTTGAATAAATATCCACAGATCTGCACCCAGTTAAGGTTGACGGTTTATACATAATTTTTGACCATCCTGCATTATTTATTAAAAATATTTCTACAGAAACTTGTGATTGTTTATAATAATTCGTATTATTATTATAAAATAAATAATTATTATATCATGGAAATATAATAATTATTTATTGAACTCACACTTTTATATGAAAATTTTATACACTCAAAAACAAAAACCTCCGATTTTTGTATTTATTTGATTATTTTCCATAATAACTAGGCATAAGGAATAATAGGTGACTTAAAAGTAAACATAATTTGTTGTTTATAGAGCGTTAATAATCCTTGTACACATTTAGATTAAAAATAAAGAAAATCAGTTCAATTTTATCTTTTCCAGAGCTAAATGTGTAATTGAGTCATTTAATTTTTGGTCCAATTCGTTTTTTAAAAATTGTTTTCTTTGATGAAACAATAAGTTAGAGTAAAAAATTAATAACTATGTTTTTCCTGATCTTGTCTGGGCAGATGCTTTAGGTAATGAGAAATATATCGTCCATTACATAGCCAACAATAGTTTACATTGGTTTAGGGCCACTGGAAATCTCGACCTTAATGTATAACGGCCAGAGACAATCATTTTAAAGATCTTACTGCATTATGGAAAATTAATGGCTTTTTTGGTAGGCAGTCAACTCCAAAATCTCTTAAAGTAAGGGTAAACTCAAAAACATGAAAAGGTTTCGTGAGAATAGCCTAGTCTCTAAACGTCCCATATCGAGTTTTCCTATTTGAGAGGCATTTAATTAGAAAGGCGACTATTCACATGGTCACTTAAACAATGGAGAGTTGTTCTTGTCACAGATGAGTGCCTGTTTGATTTTTGGCAATGAGAAGACAGGGGCGACTTGTGGAGAAGACTTGTACAACGCTTTGCTTTATGTGCTGTGCCTTTTCAAAGCCAGTGCATTATGTTGTGGGGTGGATTCTATGCCCTGTACTGAATGACTATCATCCAGAATGGTTCTTTGAGAGAGTTCTTCTGTAAGTTGAGGTCCCATTCACTCTATTTATTGGGGACAACTTCATATTAATGCCCCACTACAAGTAGCTCAGCTATATCATCCATAACTTGAAGGGAGTAGGGATTACCACAATGAATTGGCCAGCATGATTGCCTGAAATGAATCCTATAGGATTTTTATGGGGTATGATCAAGTCGGGTTGCCACGTCGAACAAGTGTTGAACAGTTTCAAACCTCGTTTTAGAATGGAATTTAGACTCACAAAACAAAATTCAACACTTATTTACTCAATACTCATTGCCTAGAAGAATGAATTTCTGATGTTTTTATCTTTGAGTGTATTTTCCATAGAATTTAATGGCTAATAAATTGTTATCTATGTGGCAGTTACTCACTGGTGGTACTATATTTTTAGATTTAAAAAAGTAAGAATACGTGAAAGAGGTACTTGCTACTGAAAAGCCAATGTGGTAAAGCTATTACATAATTTGAAACGTCTTTATTTTTGTATAACATAAAATCTTGTTCAAAAACAACTTTTTGTGTGTAATCAAAACTAGGTTTTGTTATTCCAAAATATAGCACATCATTGCTGTTATTATGAATCGTCAAAATGCTCAAAGTAGAATACTTTTATAAGTAATCTTCTATAATAATTATTATAACATTTATATATATTTTTTAAAATTATAAAACAATGTAATTGTGTTTTAGAAACAAATGTATCAATGAGTGTATGGGAGCTGCGACCATTGATACTAAAGTTGCCTGCAAGTGGTGCTATTCCACGTGGGAGGGCGGAAAATTTTTATTAAAAGTTGAACCACAAAACAAGAAGAAATTACACCAAAAGTGTTCACCACCAACTAAACATTTTAATGTTATCGTTAGTTTCAATTTTGAAGTTCATTTTGTTTAAATTTTTCACACGAACAGATTTTATTTTTCAAATAATTGTTTTTTTGTTTAAGGTTTTGACATGCTTGGTGTGTAAGAGAAAATCAAAAATTCCTCTGACCAAAGGGCCCAAACTTAAATATTGCAAGAAAATTAAGAAGACACAAATAGAAACTGTACCCATTTTATTGCAGAAAGAGGAAACTAAAAAAGTTAAAAAGAACAAAAAGAAAGACAAATTTTGCGGCCTAAATCCCGCTTTGTTTGGAAACACTCCTCAGTGTCAAGTTGACTCCAAAACCAAAGGTTCGAGTCTTTTGAAAAATGAAAATCCAACATACTTGACTGTAAATCAACAAATAAACAATTCAATCAATTCTATTAAAAAGAACAAAAAGAAAAAGAAGAGGTCCAAAATGAAGAAGAAGCAACCGTCTTCTATACATACTTTTATAAATGACTGTTGAATATTTTATAAGTATGATGTGATGATATATTTATTATTTGGTATATTTCATTGTTTTAATTGAAATTTTTAAAGAATTATTTGTGTTTTATTACTATTTCTAATACACTTCAATTGTATCTAAGGAGGGGAACAAGAAGGAAATTAAATTTTTATAAAATAGTGAAATGTTTATTTTTTGAACAAAAAGTGTTTCTTTCTTTTGATTTAAAACCTAGCAATATTATTACAAAACAATTGTAAATTTTGTAAATAGAACAATTATAATGACACTTTATTTTAATCAATATAAAGAAATTATTTATATAATTAACAATAAAAACTGTTTACTTAATATATAATACACAATTTCACCTCAAATTGCCCTTGTAACATTTAAAGCATTTTTTAAACATAAAATATATAATGATGATGTGGATGATTTTGTCTATTTGGATTTAACATAACTGCTACTTGATACTATGATAGTATGTGCATTAATTTTATTTTATTCCAAGGGAATGTCCTCTTTTATTACCTGAAATGAAAATTAATTTTTAAAATGAAATTCACTTTGATAGTAGTACTGAGTATTCAGTGACTAGTTCAATTAATATTTCACAAAATTAAGAATTGACAGAAAATAAATTAGATTTAATTTATTATAATGAACAAGTACTAAAGCATTCAGTTTAGTTTGTAAATGAAACTGATAGTAAAATTAGTTTTTTTATGCTTGGTTTAGAAACCTTAAATGTTAGTACACCACAACTTTTAATGATGCTTATGATAGGTTTATAGTTTAGCCTTGTTAGTGTATTTATATTTTGTTAGCTTTTATCTGCGTAGGGTAGGATAAACCATCCCAACCAGTCAACATGCTCCCTGACCTTCATACACACTGCGAGGTACTCATGGTCACTTTTGAAGTCTTCTCTGGTTGGTAGTGATTTTCCATGCCTACGCAGTTCTTGCTGAGCGTCAATTATGTCCATCACTACAACTGGATCGACTTTATTATCCTTTATCAAACACACTAAATGTTCGATGAAATGAGTCCTATGAAAATTGATTTCAAAAATTAGTATAATCAATTTTTAAAAAAGTTCACACAACAAAACTGTTTATTTTTGTTTGTGGGATGCAGTTTGTTGAAAGATTCCATTCTTAATCATCAAATAAAATTAATTTTTCTTTGGATTAGGGCGCAATGATCTGTGGTTCATGAGCTACCTTGAGCAAGCGTTCTCGGTAAACAGTGCTTGGCGTTCCATAGGGGTTCGGAGGAGGTTTTCTCCCAGTTCTTTTAACAATAGTTTCAAGATCGTCTGAATCAAAAATTTGTATCGGGTCTAAGCCATGCTTCCTTATCAGCAATGAAAGATACTCCACATAATGCTTCCTACAGATTACTTGAATTCAAAAACTTTGTTACCATTTAATAGTTCTTTTAAACTAACATGCAAATTAACAATATTATCATATAGACAAGCAGGGGACAATTTAAAGTGATAAATTCTCAAGTTTGTAGTCATAGAAAAGTTACAAAAATAATGAAAGTGTCTTCGAAGGAACCTCTGAATTCCAATATGCTAGTAAAATTGATCGGCATGATGAAACCAAATCCTATCAACCTCCTCCACATACTCTCTCTATAATATGAGAAAATCAAGCAGAAAATCGATATTTCTAATGAATAAAATTTTTAGAGAAAAAGACATCGATTTTTAGCAATTTATTCAACATGCTTACCCTAAAAACCACAAAAACATATCAAATTGCATAAAAATTGAGTATAATACTCCAACTCAACTCTATGTCTTATTTCAAATGTAAATAAAATATACATATGTAAAAAAATCATGTATTTAAAGAATATTTTAATATGGTGTAAAATTAATTTGGCTTATATAATGTTGACAATTGCATAATTATAATTGCAATTTAATATAATGTGTAATAAGTGTGATGAGTATGCTGAAAATGAGTTATTACCTGCAAAGTCCACAGGCTTCAATTGGGAATCCACAAATTGCTTCGAGGAAACCTTCATCTGTTTCTTTGAGTATCTGCACATTGCATCGATTTGTTAAATTTTCATTTGTTTTCCTATACTCTATGCCGTTGTCCTTAAAAAAAAAAAAAAAATTAAGAATAGCAATGTAAAAGGATGTCTGATGTACTGTGATATACTTCTAAGAGTCGTTGTAACTGTTTGGGCTCTTTGTCTCGCAGGTAGAACAAACAGTTCCGAGGATGATGAGAATGGAGGCCGAGTTTCTCACAAAATGGTGATAACTTGCAATTATTTCCCATCAGAAATGGTTTTCCACATCCTTGGCAAAATTCGTGCTTACAATGTGGACATATCAAATGCATGCATCCTCCCTTCGCAAGTACATATCTAGAAATAATTATAAATTTTGTTAAAATAAAATATAAAATATGAATTTTAGACTTCGTTTCTTTACCTTGTCGTACATTTAGGGCATGTGATGCCATTTTCCGCAAGATGCCTTTCAAGTTGATTTTCTGGGTCATTGTACTCTAACCATTCTTTGAATTCCTTGCAAGTCATCTTCTCATGTTCTTTCTGCCACTAATAAAATAGAAAAAAAATTCCATTGATAAATTTGAGAAGATATTCACTATAATTATGATAAGTTTGATATAATTATGAATAAGTGTTTAAGTCAAATTTGTATATGTGCAAGTAACTTCGCCCTTGGTGACAGAAGCTCGGCCCTTAAAATAACCAGTAAGATCAACCGGGGGACAGGTTATATTACATCTTCAAAATGATGTGAACAACTGAATAATTAATTTTAATGTAATTTAAAGTAAGTAATTAATGTAATTTAAAAAAATAACAAGGGTATTTCAATTACAAATTATTTGAACCATCAGAGTGCACGTGTTTAAAAAACCAAAATTAACTGCTCTCCAAACTTTAATTAATAAATTTGACTTATATACTATTCACAATTCGTGTATGTTATGTATTTGAAAATAAATAAATTGTTTAATATTAACAAAAAAAAAAAAGTTCTTTACTGTTTTTCTGCAGGATGCACAGCTTATGTTTTTACAGTCTGGACAAATTAATCTTTTCTGCCTCGGATTTGCAATGAACCCAGATGAACACTATAATGTTACATTAATAAATATGTAAAAAATGAAAATATAAAGCTTAAAGTATTTTTTTTATATTTTTTTTTTTATAGTTTACCTGCCCACACCAAATAAAATTTGGGTCTTGCATCAATGTCCTATCCCTTAGTTTTCTCTGGAATAATTCATGTACATTTTCTTTTACCAATGTTTTTAACAAGATATCCAAGTTGCTAAAATAATGCAGTGTCTTATCCTCTTCAAGTTTGCTAATGTCAGGCTCTTTACAAAATGGGCATACACAGTCATTTATCGTCCTTTCAGTTATTTGCAGAGTAAAGTAATTCTTTGCACATTCCTGACAACAGATATGTTCACAGTCTAGCATAGACACCATCTAAAGAACAAAACAAAACAAAAAATTCTATTAACTAATAAAATCCTAGAACCTGTTGGTGCAAACTTGAAAAAATATTTTTTGCTTACTTGTTTCATTGCGTACTTTCCTGCACAGAGATAACATTCCTGTTGTAAATATGCAACTGCCATTTCAATATCATTACACTCAGCTGCAGCAGCAATGCACTGTTCTTCATCAAAATCTAAATTCTTTAACTTAACAACCAATTCTGCTTGGCTGTAAGTTTGTACAAGTCCTTCAGCAAGGATTCGACGGACTTCTCTCTAAATAACATTTAAACAATAGTATCATTTATAGAACTAAAATCAAATCCACTCTTAATATCTGGAATAATGTAAAAAATATAGATGTACACTACCTCAAAACTTCCTAATTCTTCTTTTGCTTGAGCATTTTCTGTAGTAGCGTCTTTTTTGAGGTCAGTTGGGACTATTTGAATATTACACTCTGTTTTTGTCGAAATATTTGTGTCATCATGAATTTCAAATTTTGGATTTATTAAAACTTCAAGTACCTGATTTTGACCAATATTGATTGTATCAATTGAAGTATTTATGGTATGAGACCCTAATCCACTATTACCAGAAAAACGATGATCTTGGCTTTCTTCTGCTTCATAAAACATGTTGTCAGAGTTTTCTTCTACATCAGACGTAGCCTTAATGTCAACTAAGTTTTGTTTTGAATCCTTTTGTTCCAATTGTCCCTTCTGTTCATTCAAAGGAAATTGTTGCAAATCAATAGATGCTCTCAACACCCTTTGAAATAAAGAACTAACAATCTTTTCTACAATATCATCCTTCGTTAGACTTTCTTTTAGCATATTCACAATTTCATGACTGCTATTTTGATTAAACATGTCTTCATTATTCTGAATATTTTGATAAATCTGTGAAATATTGTCTTTTTCAGAATCTGTAGTAATTGGACTAACGTCACTGTCCGAAGCCCCATCTGATGCATTATCTATACAATTGGTGTTTTTTTGTAAGCAAACAACACTAATTGGAGACAATTTCGACGATGGTGAAAAATCTTCTTTCACGTTGTTACTTTGTTGTTCACCATTATTAGTAGCAGGTATATGATTAACATCTTTATTATTTTCAATATCTTGTTTATTTTCTTTCAAAACAGTATTAACATATGTAGGGAAAACTTGATTTGTTTCTGAGCTTACAGCCCTATTTTCATAACTTTCTTTGTTAGTTTCACCTTTACTTGTATTATTTTGTGCAGGTAATTCTATAGCTTTAATAATAATTGAATCAACATTATCATTTTTTTGCCCTTCCATTAAAGTTGAATTTACATCTATTTTTGAATTAGAATTATCAATTTGGATAAGCATGTTATTTAATACTTCATCAACTACTTGTACAATTTCCTGAACATTATTAGCTGCATCTGAATTTTCATTTTGTTCATCAATTGTTATTGTTTCTAAAGGTTTGTTTCTTTTTTGGTTTGTATTAAGATCTGCTACTAATGTATCTGATTCTGATTTAACGTCTTTCAGAGACACATTTGGCACTTTAATTGGAATCTTCACAGTGATAATTTCGGTATTCTCTTCTATTGAATCAGGGCGATTTGGAAACTCGTATGTTTCTTCTAAATTTGATGGAGTTGTTTCTTGTCTGTTTTCATCTCTTGCTATATGATTTGGTTCCAAGGCAATAAAATTAGTTTCTTCTGGTTTTTCAGACGGATGTTTGCTATTGAAAACTTCTACTTTTCCCATCTCTTCATTCAGGTAAGAAGAAATTTCATTTGGCTCTAAATCAACATCTTTTATTGATGTTGTATTAGTATATTCACTTTTATCAACGTTTTGATCACCATGCATTTCAACGCTTTCATAAGAGCCACTGCTTGAAGGTGACAAGCTTTTTTCTAGTTGTGGTAGACTTTCAATAAAAGCAATATTGTCATCCTCATAGTCATATTCATCATCATCATCATCATCTTCATTTTCAGAAGTCAAGTCAGTGTCCAAAGAAATTGTGTCACCATTAGTGCCTTGTAAATCTTGATTTGCATTATTTAAAGACATTGCATCGTTTTCTGATCCAATTTGATCGACATTGGAGCTAGCATTACTGTTGGGTGGTACATGTTTTTCTTCTGTATCAAATTTTAAGTTTATATCTACACTACTGTTCTCCAAACTTATGTTTGTATTTTCAGCCAAATCAGAAAAGCTTTCTGCATCATTTTGATGAACCTGAGACGTCCTGATTTGATTAGAAGAATTTGCACTTACAGAGTTTTTATTTTCAGCTTGGTTCAATTTTGGCACTGAGTCTCGTCCTAAATTTTTAGTTAAAAATTCTTTCAATGGATCAATTTTGTCCATTGATTTTGATAATTCTTGCATTTCGAGGGCAATTTGAAGGGAATTATTTGCAGTGAAACAATGCGTTAAATATCTATGTACATCTGAGAAACGTCGATTCCGACTAGATTTAGTGTTTTGGGTTTTGAGAGAATTTTGTGGAAAATCGTAGGAATCTGAGTTTTTTGAGCTTATGGAATTTAATTGCAACATAGATTGAGATAATTTTGGTTTATAAACATAATTGTCCAGCCAAGTTTGTATTCGGTCATTATTACTGTCATTAGAAAATAAACTCACCTCTTCATCTCTCTTATTACCCTTCCCCCCCTCCCAATCAGAATCTGAAACAAAAACATGAATTTAAGTACCTATTAAAAAAAAAAAAATACTGCAATACATGCCATATTAAAATTGAAAAACCAATAAAACTTTAGAACACAGAACTTTAATAATTTCCAATCATCTGTCTCTGCATATTCTTCCAGGTATTGTCGGCCAGGTGCATTTCAGCATTTTTCCAGAGAAAGATCAAAGCAGGAAGAATAAGAAGACCAGAATTATTGGAAATGATTAAACTGCACTTACATTAAAAATTAAGCAACATTATATTCCAATTTTAAGTACAATATCTGAAGCGATGGTTGTTCATTAAATATATTTGCCTTCCCAACAGGTCGATTGGGGTCAGGAATCCCCAATCTACTTTTTGGAAAGAAAAATACATTTAAACTGGGAAGGCGATCAATCACCAAAGAAAATGTTGTTCATTAAGTATTAAAAATGAAACAATTTAATATTTCAATTTCAAGGAATACTGGCCATTATGAAATACATAAAATACATTTTATGTTTCATTAGTTCCAAATGTGATTAATTGTTACTTAAGTATATTTTTCAGTATTCATAAAGATATTCTTTGCGTATGATTATTTGAACTACATATTTGATCTTTGGCATAGCTTGCTTTTTTAAATGCCTTATAATCAAGATATACAAATACGTATTAACAATTTATCATCATTATTTCTGTTAATGATCATGCTAAAAGAAAAAAAGTACCATGTGCTAACTTTGTGAAATCACCACTTTCATTATCAGTCCCTTGTGGAGGCCCCCATATTCTCATCAGAAACGGTTTGAGCTGACTCTTACTAAGTTCCATATAAGCAGCCTCCAAGTTGCCATGATTGGCAGTCAGTACAGTTACAATATCTTCTCGAGAAAAATTTCCCCTCGAGAGAAGTTCAGCATACTGCAATGATACAACATTATTATAAATAAATTATTCTATGAAAATTAAGGAAAGGAATGAGAATATTTACTTTTTTTTGTCTTTGCTCAACACACTCAGTCACAGCAGCCCATACATTGCCGTCATGCATTCTGAGGGCTTCTCTTGCTTCTGACGCAGATATGGTGCCAACAGTATTTTCTTTTCTCTCATGGCCATAATTGGTGCCGAGAGTTACTACTGTGTCGATCATATTTCTCCAGTTCTTTTGAAGCCATGCAACAGGATCACCATCCTCACAATGTAATAGGGCTACTGCAAGGTCATCAGCAGAAAATTGTTGCTCTTCTGCTTCCTGAAGAAAAATTGATCATAGTTTTGTTCTAAAGAAAATAAACTGAAATTGTTAACTTACTCTTAATAACTTAACCATTTCTAGTCCTTGTTTCACTTGTTTTTGTACTAGGGTGCTAATGTAATCAGGAGGTTGGGAGCCAGCTCTTTTAAGATTCTGTAATTTTTTGTCAAAAAATATAACATTATTAAAAATAGAAATGTTTTACATTCCTGAACACCACACCTCAAAACTAAATTAATCATATTAAATAATTATAATTAGATTAAATTAATTCTTAATATTAACAACCCTTTGCATTGTTAATTGATCCATATTTTTCACTGATGGTTGTTGTTCAGGAGGTACAGCTGTTCCATCCATTGGATTAAACTTTTCAGGACTTCTTTGTTTTGGAGGAGTTACAGGCAGGCTCTAAAAAAATTGAAGTATCTCTTAAACTTGCACTTTATTTATTTATTTATTTTTTTACTTTTTATACCTGAGTATCACTAAACAATGACTGTTTAGAATATGATCTTTGTGGTGCCTTCCATTCAGCATAGTCTGCTAATGAAGTTGTACGCTTCAATTTATGCCCAGTCACGTCGTATGTCTACATGGAAGCAAAAACACTTTAACATCAACTTAAAAAAAAAGAAAGAAAAAAAAAATGCCAGCCACACACCTGTGTAGAAATACTTTGAGGTGGTGGAGAAGTGCCAGTCGATGTTAAATGTTTTTGTGAATCATGTGGTTGAAGCACTACAACAAATAGAGTAAATGCATTATACATTAAATGCTTGAACTTCTTAATAAATTATTTAATTGCAGAATGTAGTGCCTGCCTTTTTGTGGTGATTTGATTTGCAGTTTTTGCATTGAGGTTGATTCAGGACTTGAACCCATGTTCATTTTTCTTAATCCTTCAGTTATGGTGACTTCATCGTAATCCTTAACAACCTTTGTTGTCCTTTGTTCTTTAAATCTCTCTGTGGATTTGAAATCTTTTTGCCCTTTTAGGTCTGGTTGAACATTTTGACTTTTGACAGATTTTGGTTTTGTTGTTGTTTTGCAGCAGATGGCACAGACCCTTGTCCCTGGCTCATTAATAAAAGTGCAATGAACACATTCCCATTGTGTTTCTGGAATGGGACCCATTTCCTCTTCTTCTTCATTACTAGCACCTGCCGAATTACCATTGGTCTCTGAATTATTAACAGTGTTGGGCGTTTTGGTATGTGCATCAACTACATTTTCACCATATTTATAACTAATGGGAGATGTTCGTCTTCGTCCTGTGTCTGAAAATCTTTCATTTCGTCTGGATTTTCTTCTTCCAGATTCAGGCTCATTGAAATCATTTTGTTCCGATGTCCTTGGACTATTACTCGAAGGATCTTCAAATTCAGAAAACCCTTTATTACTTCCTCTACTTAGACGACCTTCTTCTGTATAACTTGGTTTAGAATCATCAAATGTCCGCCTTCTCTGTCGCGTTTCTTCTGATTCGTACCTTTGTTGATTTTGATTTGTCATACTATCAAAATCATTTCTCCTACTACCTCGCCTATCTAAATGTCTGTCATACTCATGTTTAGACATTTTATCCAAAGGATGTCCCATGGATTCTCTTCTTGATAATGTTGGTTGGTGGCTAGCCCTTCGCCCTCCATAAGCAGAAAGGGTGTCATCATCATGCCTGTGGGTTCTATTAATCCCTTCAGCCATAGATGCCCTTCTAGATATTCTATGTGAAAGAGCAGGAGATCTGCTCCAATTTTTCTCTCGATCATCTTCTTCACTTTCATATTCACTGTGTGGATTTCTACTTCTTCTTGATAATGCAGGAGATGGATTTCGTCTTCTGTTATTGACAAATCTGTCATCATCTTCTGATGCACTTGAAGAATCTTGTACATGATGCCTCCTTAAACTATTTCTTCTTGGTTGCTCGTGACTACTTCTTCGATTCAAAAATGCTGAGCTGTGCCATGTTCCATTTGGTGGTATTCCACCCCATGGGGGAAGACCCATTAAAGGTTGTGGTCCCATGGTGTTACCATGCCATGGATCCCATATAACTCCATGTTGGCAACTAGGGCAATTCAATTGAGCCATTGAATGAGCCTGTAAAAATAAATATAAACCATTTTTTTAAATTATAATTTTTGGCATTGAAATTATATACAAATAATTTAAATAATTGTTTATATAAAAAACATCACCTGTACAAGAGGGTTAAACCCTGGCGAATGAAGATTAGAAAAGCTGCCAGCTCGTTGATGATTCTTTAAATTCCAATCTCCAAACATGCCTTCTTGAAATCCTCCCATCTAAAATGGACATCATATAAATAAACAGAGTTAATTGCTAACTATGGATGGAATGCAAAAAATGAAATTACCTGTGGAGACAATTCTTGGTGATGGGGGTGCCCCATATGGGGGGAAACACTATTAGGTGTGACTAAAATAAATCAGAAAATAACTTAAACAATAGAAACAATCGATTAAGTATAAATAGACTATTAAAAATAATTTTACAGGGTGCTGCTGGTAAAGGTCTTCCTCCAACCAATCTCTTCAAACTTCCAACAAAACCGACTTTAGAAGTCGGACTCTGAAATAATGCCCTAAATCATGACCTATACTATTTAAATTATAATCAACTACTCGCTTTTATTTGAGGTGTGGTATCAGTTGTACATGAATATGTGTTTCCACACCCAACATTAAAATATAAATATTAGGTGTTTATTTTACCTGATCTAGGGGACTTGGAATTGGTGTTCGTGATGTCCGTTTGTTTTTTCTGGGAGGAGGGACTGGGGGCTGGGCAGCTTCTCCTTTCGGTGGTAATGGTGGTCGTACAATCGTCTGTTTTCCATCTAAATCCTAAAACAATAAACTCAATAAAATCACACAACATCTAACAGTTTCTAACTTATGAGAATCGTGTTTTTAAATTATAAAACAAAATATTTGCAATGAACTAGCCTTTCTAAAGTGTGTTTGACGTTTTGGATGTCGATGATACATGTCATCACAAGAGGGGCAAAAATTTTGTGTACATTGAGCACAATGAACAGATGGAGTTGATGATCCGCATAGGTCACACTTTTTTCCACTCGATGATTTTATTTCTAAAAAAACATTCGAAACAAATTAGACAAAAAAAACAACAAGTAAAATGTATTTGTACCTTGCATTGGAGCATTTGAATAAGTTTGTCCTGGAAACTCTATAACTTCGTAATCTGGATCTATTGGAGGATCATTGACTGGTGGAGGTGGCGGAGGAGGATATGCGACTCCTCTTGTTTGCTCAAATAAGTATCATACATATTAAATTTGACATAATCAAATATAAAACTAGTATTTAACTATTCATTGTTGTTTAAGTATTTTTACTTTTAACATTTACCACTCGGTTTTCTTATTAATGTAGTATGAGATTTATTCATTTGTTTACTGATTATTTATGTAAGCTCAATTCTGCACACATGTTTACAGGATCTTATCTCTACTTGCGGCATATTGTGAAAATATTTAATTTTGTGTATTGGCACTATGGTATTAGACCTAGGCCTTGTCCATCTCTTCGCTGAAGTTAGGTTCCAGGGGCTATTCACAAGGTCATTTCAATCCTCAATGCATGGAGTTTTTAAACCAAGGTACACTCACATTTTCAATTATTTCTATGTACATTTGTTCCCATTTACATACCAAATAAAATTAACGTTAAGAAAGTGATATTGTTGTATCATCCTTATTAATTTGTTTTTACCATTTTAATGATTTAACTACAACCATTTAACATTAAATAAGTATTTTTTTGTTATAAATAAAAATAGATAGACAGTTTCAAAATTTTATTAATTTGGAACTTTTGAATTTATTATTTTTTTATCACAACCCATGAATATATTTTTTTTAATTCATTAGAAACGCTCAGTTTGATTGATGAGGGGATGAACGGATAGATCATTACATTTCTATTTTACCATAGAAAATTTTACCATCAACTATGGTTGGTTAGTGTATTGATAAAATATTTATTATTAATAATTATTATTAATTATTTATCAATTTATAATATTTATTATTAATAAATATTATTAATTATTTATCAATTTATAATATTTATTATTAATAAATATTATTAATTATTTATCAATTTATAATATTTATTATTAATAAATAT